>VXBP01005941.1:578-81109 GCA_013400115.1 Rhinopomastus cyanomelas | reverse complement strand
GGTCCCTTCCAATCAGTAGTGATTCTATGATTCTACGATTCTATGACTGGAGAGATGTGCAGACTCCAATAGGATGAGTTTTAACAAGTCTAAGTGTCGGGTTCTGCATTTTGGTTATAACAATCCCAGGTAGAACTACAGGATGGGAATGGAGTTCTTAGAGAGTTCTCGGGTGGAGAGAGACTTGAGGGTACTGGTGGACAGTAACTTAACACGAGTCAGCAGTGTGCCCAGGTAGCCAAGAGGGCCAATGCATCCTGGCCTGCATCAAGAATGGTGTGGCCAGCAGGTCAAGGGAGGTTATCCTTCCCCTGTATTTGGCACTGGTTAGACCACACCTGGAGTATTGTCTTCAGTTCTGGGCCCCTCAGTTTAAGGAACATGTTGACGTGCTGGAACGAGTCCAGAGGAGGGCAACTAGAATGGTAAAAGGGCTGGAAGATCAGTCCTATAAGGAGAGGCTGAGGGAGTTGGGTTTATTTAGCCTGGAAAAGAGGAGGCTCAGGGGCGACCTCATCGCTGTCTATAACTAAGGTGGTTGTAGTCAGGCAGGGGTCGGTCTTTTCTCCCTGGCCACTGGAGACAGGACAGGAGGTCACAGCCTTAAGCTCCATCAGGGGAGGTTTAGACTTGACACTAGTAAAAGATTTTTCACTGAAAGAGTGATCTGGTTTTGGAATGGGCTGCCCNAAGAGTGATCTGGTTTTGGAATGGGCTGCCCACAGCGTCACCGTCCCTGGAGGTGTTCAAGGTTAGGCTAGATGAGGTGCTGAGTGGCATGATCTAGATGATCTAGATGTTAGGTTTACTGGGTTTATTTGGATTTAGGTTGGACTTGATGATCTTTAAGGTCTTTTCCAACCTTATCATTACTGTGATACTGTGACTTCAGGAGTGTGGTTGGAGGCCTTTGCAGTAAAGACTGAGATAAAGAAGTCATGGAGAATCTCACCCTTTTCCATGTCACTTGTGACCACATCACCTCTTTCCTTTCTGAGGGGGCCCACACCTTCCCTAGACGACTTCTTACCATTCATATACTTGTAGAAATTCTTGGTGTTCCCTTTGACCTCCCTGGCCAGGTCCAATTCAAACTGTGCCTTGGCCTTTCCTAACCAGATCTCTAGCTGTCTGGACAGCTTGTATACCCCCCATTCTAGCTGTCCTCTCTTTCACTCCTTGTAGAGTTTCTTTTTGTGTGACAGTGTGTCCAGGAGCTTCTTGCTCAGCCAGGCAGGCTTCCTAGCATTCTTCCCTGCTTTCTTCTTTGTTAGCATGCATTGCTCCTGGACATGGAGGAGGTGATCCTTGAATACTAACCAGCTGTTTCTGTGCTATAAATACACACATTTATACACATAGCTTTATTTTCTCTGTCGCAGTTCATTTTATTCCGGGAAATGAATAATGCTTTCGCTCACACTGTAGCTATGCTTAATCTAGAGCTTCACCTGAAACACCAGTCTAGAAATAACAGGATGTTAAAAAGGACGAGCCTGCTAACAAATCTTTATGCAGCATCAAAGGGTAAGAACAGTTCACCTTCTAACAAGAAGGGATGTTTGAGTACAAACACGATTTACATAGTCTTCCAGCACATGGTAGGAAGAACCAGCAGAAGGCAGTAGCTTCCATCTTCTGTGCTTCCAATGCACAAGGCTACAAGCTTGCTAGCCAAGCTCCTTTACAGCACACCTCAGTTTTGGTTCACGACCTAGGCAGTATTTTGACACAAATTTCACAGAAGTAAACATTTAAAACTTCAAGCGGGATAAAAACTTCTTCATTTTACTTTTCTTGTAAACAGAATTTTAAAACTCTTGTGTCCCTGAGAAGAGAGAACAGTAGCTGGATTCAGAAGGAAATCTCTGCCCAATGGTTCAAAGGTTGCTACCAACAGTTTGGGCAAAATTCCTTAAACTGAAGAATTTGCTTAGTATTTATTCATAATATTTGCAATAGAGTAAATAATCTTAAATGCATTGCTAACATTCACAAGAGGATACTTTAGCCTAATTAACATTGGTGATCTGCACCACTCATTTGGTTTTTAGCCAAGATTTTGGACCAACAAAAAAAAACAGTCCCTGACTTAAGTTAAGAATATTTTATTATTCTAAAAATATTTTATTCCAGAGGTTTTTATTGTGTTTCTTTTGAATACTAGTGGACAACACACATTTACAAAAATCCACTGAAAATACAAAGCTATGGAGGTTACTATAATGACATCCTACAAAACATCTTGTAGCCATTTCTGGCAAGTTCACCAATAATTTCCTTACCAAAATCTGGTTCTAAATCACACATGAGTTTCCTATCTTTGCTTAAGTCTTTCCTTAAATTATCCCTGCCACAAATCCTGCTAATAATAAATCACCTTGCCAAACAATAGCATTATGAATGATATAGGAAAAATTAGGAAGACAATAACCAAATCCAACAAACAAATTTATTTGGTCACTTATGCTCTAAACGACAAAGACATGCCCATAATCTAACTCCGTGAATACTTAAAATAAAGCATTAAATGTCTATTTACTGTAACCTTAATATAAACTTAACATAAGCTTATTGAAATGTTTTATGGACATGCATCCCTAAATTACAGGTATTATAACAACATTAAGTTATCTAACCTAGTAGCAAAACACCAGTAACCTGACACTGGCATTCATCAACCCCATGTTGCCATGGACAAAAGGCAACACAACAGTAATGAACTAAAAACATTCCCAGGTCTAAGGACTCAAATTTATACCTCTTCCTTATCCATCCACTTCAGTCGTAGTATGCCCACATAGGACATGTTTGTTCATTTAATTGCCTAAAAGGAATATAGTTAGGAAGTTAGAAACATTAACAGAGAGACAGTCCAGAGCACCTATGAAGATAATTTAAGTAAAATTATCCAACAGAGCAAAAGCAAGCAGAAAACACCTGAGAGAGAGGGAAAGAAGGAGAGAAAGAGAGAGAAAGAGAGAGAGAGAAAGAGAGATGAGATGAGAGAGAGAGAGAGAGAGAAAGAGAGAGAGAAAGAGAGAGAAAGAGAGAGAAAGAAAGAGAGAGAAAGAGAGAAAGAGAGAGAGAGAGAGAGAAAGAGAGAGAAGAAGAGAGAGAAAAAGAGAAAGAGAGAGAAAAAGGGAAAGAGAGAAGTAAAAGGAACAAGGAAACACAAAGAAATGATGAGAAGGGAAGTTAGAAAAGCTGGTTCTTCTAACCTTCTCTTCTTTCACCTTTCTCTTATTTTGTGCCTTTGTACTTTATTTTCCTACTTGTAAGTAACGTATCTCAAAGAGAAAAATCTACCAGAAATGCTGCATAGTTTACCTGGCCTTAAAGATAATAAAAGTGCCATTTCACTGTTTTCCAGTTATGTGCCACTAAGACGTTACAACAATGACCCATTGTCCAATAAGTAGTTACACACAACCCTCCGTACCGTTAAGAAATATGCTAGACCCAGAATGGGAATATCTCAAGCTTAGTGTCGCTCACAGATAGCTCACGAGAGACTAATCCATATAAGTCACATTAAAACAATGCAGACCCTTTTTCTGTATCTATCAAACTACACCTGAGAAAACAAAACCCAACCCAAGATGAGCTATGGATGTGACTAAAATGGTTAGACAGGAGAAGATTTTAGATAACAAAGTAAAAGTTGGAATTTTTGAAGCTGCCTTCAGAAATCAGATCACGCAACTCAGACTCCTAAAACAATACAGATTTTACTTGTATTTAAATACTACATTTCACGTAAGAATGTGCTAACTACTTGCTTGATTTAGAAACTGTGCATTGGGAATTTTTTTCTGTTCTTACTGCGCTGGAGGCAGGACGGAATCCTCAGGTATCTGTGTAGTGTCTATTGTTCTAAAGGTGCTGCTGCAGGAGAAGCTAGAATTTCAGTGCTTGCCAGTAGCCTGGGGGGATGTCTGGTAACTGAGGGAAGATGCTGCTACAAGGCTCCCGGTGAAGCTTGCTGTAAAAGCTTACCTAAACCCAAGTTTTTAGTCATGCTGAGTAATGTGCACCTCTGCCATTGGGCAGCAATGCAATTTAAGTTGGGTGTGGGAAGTGCTTTTGCATAAATATGATTTATGTGGATTTAAATCATAGTGCCTAAGTATGTTGTTTGCAGGGTCCAAGGGTGGATGGTTGCGGTTTGAATTTGAGCAGGTTTCTTGCCAGAGGTATTGGGAAGTTGCTATAGCAACTAGACTGAATGTCTGCAATTCTGCAAACTGGTACCACTGGTTTGGAGCTTCCTGTTTCGTGTTCCCTGTTGCTTCTTCACTTAACTTCTGTGTCTTTGTTAGGGTAAGACACACATAGCACTTGGCTAGGAAAGCATCTATCTTGCCCTAGAATGTGGTGAATGAAGAGAGAGAGAGAAAGAGAGGGAGGGAGGGAGAGGGGGAAGAGAGAGGGAGGGAGAGGGGGAGAGAGAGGGAGAGAGAGAGAGAGTAGAACCTCAGATCGGCAGGGAGGGGAAGAAGGTTTTGCCTGTGACCCATTGTTTGCTGAAATGGATACTCCCCTCATTCATGGTAATAGGAGTCTGTGTGCTAGAAACTGAGGACTGACTTGGGAACACATGGAGCAGAGAACTGGGCATTGAAATAACAGCTGGCACCAAGGGACATATGCACAGACTGAATGGACTGTTTCAACAAGGAGCAAGAACTGCTGGAAGTGTCTTCCCTTTGAGGTGCTGGAGATAGCAGCTTGGCTCTGTTATGTAAGAACAAGTGATGAATCTCTATATGTTTTTCTGTGCAGGTTATGTTGTCTACATTAAATGTGTCTTGTTGTTTTTCCCCAAATCAAGTTAGTTTGTGGTTTATTTTGGTTTTGCCTGCAATGTTAAGTGGTTTTTGAAGCCGCCTTGTTTTGGTCCATCAGCACATTAACTAATTTAACTGGTTCATTTCATCACAGATCTGATCAACTGGCATTAAATGGTGAGCCAGCCAGGAGCAGAGATAAAACCTTGACACAATCTGATAATTTTCTGGTAGAAGCTTGTTTTCTAAAAAGACAGCCAAATGCTTGAGAAGAAAACATATCCCAATAAATCTGATATTCCCGTTGTTTGACAATCAGATTCTGCTATATTTTTTTTTTTAATTCCCAGTTAAATATTGAAATGTTTAATTCTGTAAGCATCCAAATGGTTCGAATGGGAACATTGCAATGTTTTCTTTCAAAAGAATTTGTTTTCTCTGTGCCTACAAATGTCTCTATTATGTAAAGATACTCTGATTAGCTTGAATCAGGCACTGGAGGAATTCTAGTGTTCCTGAAATAAACTGAAAATAGACTCCAGCTGTGCTGCTGCATCAGTTTACAGCTCATTTCTAGCTTAGGAATCTTTACACTACATTGCAAAGTACAGCACAACCATGATTCTTTGGGGAATTCCCAACAATGAAAGACTTTTATTCTTGTAAGAAGATCCAAGCCAGCATCCACAACATGAGTACATGCAGAGAGCTCTTTCAGATTCTACACAGGTTCTTAGTTTCACCCACATTCATTCTTTTACCACCCAGGATCGTAAGAATGAACTTAAACAGAAATGAAGAGCTGTGTTTGTGTGGGGACTGGCCATAGCACTGCTGAAAGCAACTGATGGAGAGGTGGAAAGGGAAGGACAAGAACACCAACAGGGAAAAGGTGAAAATGGGGACACCTGTTGAAAAGGGGTAAGCAGTTACTCACTGCTTCTGTGAAAGTAAATAAGGAGGAGGACATCCTGCAAGCAGCTGCAGCTTCTCAAATGCTCAACAAAGCAACATGACTGCTGGTGATGGACTCGTGCTGCATACAAAAACTTCACAACGTTTCTGCTATCAGAATTCAAGTAATTCCACACACAATGTGCATCACATGTAGTTAATTGTAACCAAAAAAAGCTGGGAAATTAGAACGAATGTTTCCTATTCAGCTTGTTGTGTGTCCTGCAACAGCACTGAACACTTCCAAATCAGAAATTTCCTTCTGTCCAATTTTAAAGAGAACAGCTATAATTCAAGTTGTTGAAAAGCTTGCATGCAATTCAGTAAATAATTTGAATACAGAAAAACACATTCTTTAGAAAGTATTACTTCTAACCTTTCTGAGGGCACAGTGAATGGATTTCTCCACAAGAAGGAATACTGTAAATTTACTTTTTTCTTCTCAGCTAGTTCTGCACCTTGTCTCTTCATTCCAGTCTTCACATAAATCCTTGATCCTTTGATGATACTGTCTTGCCTCCTACGGTTTCTTTCCTCTTTGTCTTGATTTTTGTTTCATCCAAAATTTCACTGGTCTTTATTTCTGCTGCTTTTATTCACTTTGTGTCTCCTAACTACTTCTATTCCTGATGACCACATATTTTCAGCTTTGTAATCAAAGTAACTATTATCAGACATTACCTGCTTCCATGGTTGTCCTTAATATGGACCATTTTTTAAGGCAAAGGATTAAAATAATTTTTAAAATCTACCACATTCTGACTACAAATAAAAATAATGCACAATAACATGAAGAACTACTGAAAATTAAGTGCTTAGAGAACAGTGATGCATATCCTATGGAAATTAATGCTAAGATAATCTTAGGTCTTTCTGACTCACAAATATTAATTTTCTCTGTTTTTTAAAAGTCCAAAAGCAGACTGCTAAGAAATCCTTAGACACTATTTTAATTTCCAGTCCTGCAAAAGGAAGTGGAGCAGAACACTCTACATCACCCTAAAATAACTATCATAATTAGTAGTTCAGCAGCATGAGTGCATAAAATTTCAAGATGCAACTGGATGCCAACCAAAAGAGCAGTCTGCAAAATCTCCACTCTAACCAGCACGCTTCAAAGCTCTCAACTGGTGGTCATTTAGGAAGACCTGGGAGTACCCACATTTACAAAGAGCTCTATTGATCACTGAACCGATGTAGCATAATAAGCTAGTCGATTTTTTTTGCATCTAAGACTAAATAACTATAGCAGGGGAGAAAAAAAGAAAGAACTTTAGAAAATGTATGTAAAAATATTTTATCTTAATTATATGGAAGACTATTAGACTAAACTGAAAGACAGGATCCCAGTGCATGTTGTTTCATGAAAGATTAGAACAAGAAATGAATTTTTCATAACTATTAATACTAAAAACTGAGTAAGAAAAAGAAATGGTTTATCTGGTATGGAGGTGATCCTCCCCATTACATCTTCCACAGTGCTGTGGTTGTGGTGGTAGCTGGAGGGGCATTGATAACACAACAGTGTTTTGGCTACAGCACCAGGGCTGTGAGGTATTCTTCTTTCTTAACATTCTCCCCAACAGTAGGGCTTAGGACTGGACTGGGCCAGATAACCTCAAGTGACAAAAGTGATATTCCAGACCAAATTACATGATTCCAGATGTGAGGGGAAAGAAGGAAGCAGGGGTAGAGGCATTTGTTGATGGCTGTCTTCTGAAGAAATGATTCTTCCTAATGGGAAGTAGAGAAGAATCGTTATTATTTGTCTTTGCTTCCGCACAAGGCTTCCGTTCCCGCTTTATTAAGCTGTTGTTGTCTTTAGCCTCTAGCCTCTCATTATATTTTTCTCTCCTTTGTCCATCTAAGAAGTGAGGAGCAGCTTTGGTGGGCACCTGGCCTCCAGCCAGGGCCAACCCACCACATGAAAATAATAAAATCTGCTATTGTAAAGGATTTTGCTCTTCTTTTGTGAAAGGGACTAAAATGCTTCCCACTTCTTCCATCTGTTTCATTTTTACAGAACAACAATTACTGGTTTGTATTCATTAAACCGGTGGAAGAAATGGAAAGCATTTTCATCACTTTCAGAAAATGGGAAAAAAAGTAGGTAGAACCCATTCCTCAAACCAGAATAAGCCATTGAGAAAACACTTATGAAGAAGACTAAACACAAGAATGTCATAAAGCAAAGTACAAAACCAATCCCCAGGGATGATGCTTCACTATGTAAAACACAGCAGATTCTAAGCTGAAACTAACGGAGAACTATGACTATATTTTTTCTTTATTCTTAGCACTCTATTTTTAAAAGACAGAGGTATGGGTATGTGATCTGCAAGAAGCTTGGCCCAAAACCAACATAATGCTATTGCAGACAATATCATAGTAATCTACTCGCAGTCTGAATAAGAGAAACACTAAAAACAAAACCCAAAGCACCTTAATCTGATGTTACATGATTGACTAGTCACAATTAAAAACCCTAAGAGTTTGCTTTTGTCATCACCTCAGAACACTCCGAGGCACAATAATTAGTGCAGCAAGCAGGAGCAGGCAAACACAACTTCTTCATCAGTGACAGCATGAACAGCAAATCCATACAAACAGGTCTGCTGTGCATCCCTGGTTGCTACTACATGACCTGACCTCTGTGTGGGATAGACCAACCTTCTACACATATAACAGCTCAAGTGGGCGTTCCTAGGGGCATTTCTTATCTTAAATAACATCTTGCAGCATGAAAGCTGAAATACACATCAACTGGCAAGTCTAACTTAGCAAAAATGCAGTGACATGGTAGGGTCCCTATTCATCAACCCAAATTACTCAGAGCATTTTAGCGGCTTTGTTCGCAAGAACAAAACTCAGAGGTCTGATGGTTTCAAGCCAAAGACTTGCTGTAGTGCAGAGACCACGTTGCTGGTTTCCACTAAAATAATTAAATGGAGATGTGGTTATAATACCCTGTGCATAATTATGCAAAATGTAGCGTTCCTTTTTATGTCAAGAGAGACTCTGAATGAAGTTTAATACATCTGTGCCCAGAATCCTTCCCAAACAAATTGTTAAGATGCCTTGCAGGGACAGTATGCTAAGCTGTAGAGATTACTGTATTTTGGGGGGGGGGGGGTGTTTTGTTTGGAAGGAGGAAGGGATGTTGTTAGACAAAGGCGCTATACAATTTTGAAAGCTTTTTATGAAAGCTGTTGATTGTAAGAAAACCCTGAAATTTAAAGTAAACTCACTCAGGTTATTTTTAAAAAATATGAGATTGGATAACTTTAGGCTGCAATTTGTACACATTTTGCAAAGCATTTAAGAATAGACTCTGTATTGAGAGTCTGTAATTTTAAGAGCAGTTTAGCAGTCCTCCTACACAGTCATTACATTCTCTAGAACACTATTAGAAGAAAGCACTGCTCTGGTATTTGCTTCTTGAAACCTAATCCAGAAGAACTTCAGTGCATGTTTTGATTCCAACACATTTCAATAATATTGTAAACTCTTGTACTGGTACTGAAGGGCCTCTGTACAATAAAGCACTCAGACACATACTTTGTGTATAAAGTGTCTTTCCATCCTCCTCTCTTAACTGCCTACATTTTTCACTGGTTTTCCTTCCATTTATTTCAACCAAACCCCAACACCAATAAAAAACCCACAACCAACCAAAAGAAACACAAAATCAACAAAAAAACCCCACCAACAGGTGATCTGCCCCCTACGCTCAGTCCTAGTGAGTCCATGCTGTGAGTACTGCGTGCAGGTTTTGGCACCTCAGTGTAGGAAGGACATTGAGGGTGCAGGGAAGGGCAACTAGGCTGATTAGGGGTCTGAAGAACATGTATGATAAGGAAAGGCTGAGGGAGTTGGGGCTGTTCATTCAGACTGGAGAAGAGGAGGCTGAGGGGAGATGTCATCACTCTCCACAACTACCTGAAAGGGTGGTGACGTAGGTATTGGCCTCTTCTCCCTATCTATCTCCTGGGTGTCAGGAGGATGGAGCCGGGCTCTTCTCAGTGTCACCTAGTGATAGGACGAGATGCAATTGTTGTCAGCTGGAACACAGGAGGTTCCACATCAATATCAGAAGGAAATTCTTCACACTGAAGGTGACAGAGCACTGGAAGGGGCTGCCCAAGGAGGTTGTGGAGTCTCCTTCACTGGAGATGTTTAAGACTTGCCTGGATGTGTTCCTGTGTGACTTGTCTAGGTGATCCTGCTGTGGCAGGGGGATTGGACTAGATGACCTTCCGAGGTCCCTTCCAATCCCTCATGATTCTATGATTCTATGATACTACCAATAGAACAAGAAATGCGGTCAAGTTGCACCAGAGGAGGTTCAGATTGGATATTAGGAAAAATTTCTCCACAGAAAGAGTGGTGAGGCCTTGGAACAGCCTGCTCAGGGAGATGGTGGAGGCACCATCACTGGAGATGTTCAAAAAGCAGGCAGACATGGTGTTTCTGGAGATGGCTTAGTGGTTAGGGGTTTTAGGATGGACGGTTGGACATGATGATCTTGAAGGTGTTTTCTAACCTTCTATGAAGAGTTAAAGAATTTAGAGCTGTTTGGTACACCTTGATGAATAAAAGTATCCATTACTAGTCCAGTTCATTCTGGGAAATACATTCTTCAAAACAAATTGACTATAATAATTATTAACTGTAATAATTATATTAACTATAATAATTATCACTACTGTTTACAGTTCATTGGCGTGTCCCAATAACACACATTATTTATAAACTTCAATGCTGAAAATGATTGCAAGACTTTATATTTTCAGAAACTATGTAATAAATTATTATGTTGGAATTTAACCATAAATTCTTTTCCCAATATTTCACACTTGTTTTAATAAAATTTTAAAATATGCACCATACAAAATCTGACAGTTCTAAGAACAAATTTAACAATCAGTTATGTCCTCAAATAACCATTCTATTCTGCAATGCAGCCAACAAAACTATGAACTCCATAATACCGAAACACTCCATAATACCAATCAAACATCTTCCAAAGCTGCACAAAAAACAATGTACTTTTTTAGTGCTTGATATAAACAATGCAAATATACCTAATTATAAGCACATTTAAAATTTTTGCTTCTTTTAATTGGTAGAATATAATGGAGAGGATTGCAACTTGGGGACCTTCAACATTATGAGCCCTGTATCCACACATCTTCACACGGAGGCTTTAGATTCTGTTTGAACCATCAAGAGCAGTCAATGTTCTGCTCTTAAGAGCAAAAGGAAGGCAGCTTTGGATCTCCTCCATTTAGAAATACAGGAGATGCAACACTGTAAGTAGTAATACTAACAGCAAAGTGTGGGCTAATTTTGGTGAAAGAGTTGGACATGCAGCTTTCTCTTACTCTCTTTAGGTTTATGAAGCTTTCCTGGGCTGAAGGGACCCTCCATGAGCTGGTGGTTCTTTGAGTTCAAAGCCCATAAAAGCAAAGAGGGATCATCCTGTCTCGCTGAGCTTTTTGTTTCCAGTTTCTCTGATGAGGCATGGATCGTCATAATCTGAATTAAACTTTCAAGCTCTTCTATAGAAACAAGGACTAAAAATACATGCTTTTAATGGGAGCTGAGATTCTGCCACAGTCACATGGCTCCCAAATTAGTCCGTTTTCCCTTCCTTTTGTTTCCTGAAGGCTTGGTGAACTGTAATTCTCTGTTTGTGACATCGGGCTCATTTCCACAGCAACCAATTGAATTATCTCCCAAATCTTTATAATAGGGAGTAAGCACTGGGAACAGATAAAGTCTTAAGAAAGAAAAGCTTCTCACTGCTTACATGCAAACGGTCCATCGAAACAACCAAAGGATAAAGGGAAAGAATTACGGAAGATGCATAGAAACACAGAAAACACAAAAAGGGCACAGCCAATGTCTGGATAATGCACGTCGCAGCGTGCAAATACATTTTCAGTACCAGCGCGACCACGCATCAGGTTTGCAATGACCACAATATGTACCCAGCGCTAGTAACGTCTGATGCTACACACCAGGAGTATATCCATGCAGTGCATATCCATGCAGCTCCAAGTCTAAAAAGAAATTATTACTTTGACAGAGGAAACAAAAACCAAGGTGAGATTACACCATTTTGCATTTCAGGATTCTACAACAGGAGACACTGCTACCAGCCGCTAGACACCATGGGTCCCACAGCAACAGAAACTCGAGAACTAGGGTTTCTGGTTTGGACTTGTATGAACTCTTCGGATTCACCTCTTGCAATGACATCTTTGAAAAAGGGAACGCTAGGCAGTGATGTCTCCCTAAAGACTTAGTCATAAGGTCCTTCTATTGCAACAAAGGCCCAGTGTTGGGAAGCCGGCTAGATTATTTAAGAACCATGGATCCGTCTGCATTTGTAAGAATTAACAAAAGCCCTAATGCTAGATCTCTGAATAACTTAATCCTTCTCAGGTACCTAAAAAGACACTGTGCTCTAAACAGAAACACTGGAAATTTAGGTGGTTGTAAAAGAAAGTCCTGTCCTAAAACTAAAAGATATTTGTTTTTAACTACTCACTGTTTAACTATCCACTGCTCTGTGATTCTCCCAGACAAAGCAGATGTGCAGATGGTTGCATGTAAATTACCATCTTCTAATGCTCTTAACTACAGAACGATGCCCTACTGATCACATGGCAGACATGGACAGTGCTTCTCTGTTCTCAAACACTGCATTTGTAATAAACAGCCTTTTCTAACAGTATTTTAACTCCGGTGTGTGGCATCAATGCACCTTGGTGCTATCTAACAGGCTGCGTCAATTACTTCCTTCTCTAATTCTTCTAATATTTCTTCCATTTGAATCACAGAATCGCAGAGCATTAGAGATTGGAAGGGACTTCAAAAGATCATCTAGTCCAATCCCCCTGCCAGAACAGGACCACCTAGACCAAGTCACACAGAAACATAACCAGGCAGGTTTTAAATGTTTCCTCGGAAGGAGACTCCACAACATCCCTGGGCAGCCTGTTCCAGTGCTCTGTCACCCTCGACCTAGATAAATACAGAACTTTGACTCTCTCAACATCTTTCCTAAAATGGACAAATGACCAAAACTCTGGTCGTTATTTATCAGTATCTTTAAAAATGCTGAAGTACTCATTCATTCAAAAGGTCTGTCACCTTCTCTTTTCTAGCTAAGTAGACTAAGTCTCTTGCTAGCAGGCCAGCACACGCAACAGCAGCAGTACAATATCTAGTCACAGAGAAACACGCGTCATGGCAGGAACACTATAGGATCATAGGATGTTAGGGGTTGGAAGGGACCCAAGAGATCATCGAGTCCAACCCCCCTGCCGGAGCAGGACAAAACTATCTAACACAGATCACAGAGGAACCCATCCAGGCAGCCTTGAAAGTCCCCAGAGAAGGAGACTCCACAACCTCCCTGGGGAGTCTGTTCCAGTGCTCCGTGACCCTCACAGTAAAGAAGTTCCCCCTTGTGTTGAGGCGGAACCTCCTCTGCTGCAACTTACACCCATTGCTCCTTGTCCTATCACAGGGAGCAAGTGAAAAGAGCCTGTGTGTCCCCCCTCCTGGCCAGCCTTCAGGTATTTATAAACATTGATCAAATCTCCCCTAAGTCTTCTCTTCTCCAGACTAAGGGGAGATTTGATAAATGTTTATAAGTATGCTATACTATTCTTTTCAAGTCATTCAGAGAACCAGATCATACTGTAAGTTGATTAGCTCCTTTCCTTCACAGATGTTTGGTTTATCACACCTATCTTACATTCCCTTCAAGTCCTAACACAGAATTCCTAATATGGGAAATAAAGAAATCCACTGATACCTCAACTCACTGGTGCCGAGCTCACCACCCCTCACAATTTTAACTATGAAACTTGGCCTCTTCAGAGGTCAAGTCCCAACTACACCTACTTGAATAAAAAACAAATTCACGGCCCTGCATCTCTTCTGCTCTGGATATCTGTCTCAAGTGAATCATAAAGTTGGATCTAATACCCTCATCAGTGCAGACTGTATATAAACACTCTCCTTTGGACTGAGTTAAGCTTTTTTAAATAATAAATCCAACCAGAGCCTAAACCTATCAGATGGGTATAAATACTGTATTTTCTCAAAATTGGTACAACACAGGAATGTGCACCAGGGATTTTAATTCTTCACAGTCCTTAAGGAAAAAAAAAAAATCAGCTGTACCAATAAGCAGAGTTTATAGTTCACTAACTAAAGCAAATGCCCCACCAAATCCTGGAATCAGACTCCTAAATTCTCTTAGGTAGATTTTTAGTTCCCAGCCTCAGACTCTGAATTCAGACTTCACGGATCAGCTAGCCCCTTTTTCTGTCCAGTTCATCCTAAATAGGGCTTGTATACAGACTGCATGTTTCTCTAGACCTATTATCCTTCTACATTTCTATCTCAAGTGCATAGAATACGATACGGGCAACACTGGCAAACTCCATCTTTGAGACCGAAAGACTTTATGACAACTTAGTTTGTTCAATCTTTACTAACAGCAGCAGAAACACCATGTTCCTAAAATCACTACAGATAGACAAGATCTACATTATTTTCAGCAATCACCAACAACTTTTTCACAATTCCATGTGACACTAGGAAGCCTGGGACATTCTGAGGGATTGTCACGGTTTGAGTAATGGCCCATAGCTGCTGGTGACCAGCTGCCACATGTATGAAGTTCCCCAGGGGTTATCATTTATACCCATTGTGAAAGAAAATCTTTTCCATCTGTCCGGGCCAAAGAATCAAACCCACCCAAGAGTCTCTGGCTACTTAATTCTGGATCTTTTCTCACAAGTTCTTCTTTCCCATTCCCCTATAAATTTCTAAGACTGTCTAGTTATTGCAGTAGCCATTGATACTACATCAAAGGATCTGCAGCTGCTGTTCCTGTTCTCACAGTCATTTCAGTAGCACTCCAACATCTATTTCTATCTTCAGGCTGTTACAGTCTGTCTATGTTCTCCTCTACCAGCCTGGGAAAAAAAAATTACTGCCAAAAGTTTTCCAAAAAGCCTTTCTCATGCTTCCTCCTCAGGGCACATTTTGTTGACAAACTCAAAAGGACAACAGAAAGCCAAGCTATTTCCCTAGAGTACATGTGCTGCCAGAGCTTGGAGGCCTTTTCCTCTGACTCCTTCCACCTTCTAAGGGAAGGGCAGCCCAGTCTTCTTTCTTTTCGAGCCTAGCTGAATCATAAAGCAGTCCCCCTTTAAGTGTTTCCAAAGCCTTCAATATTTTTTCTCACTTGTTGGATCAGGGTCCTCTGACATCCCTTGAACAATGACCATAAAACTGTATTTATTAAAAAGAGACACATGCAAAAACCCCCCATCCAAACGAATCAAACAGATAATAACAGTAATCACAAAGAAGCTATTTGTATGGCATCTCTCTAACATCCTTACAACTCAGGATGCTGTTAGGAGCAGCACAGAACTAGGCATACACCTGGTGCTAGAGAGTTCAGAAGAATCACTCACTTTCCAGAGAGTCCTCTATGTTGTAATATTTTTACGCAGAAAAAAAAGAAAGAAAAATGCATCTTTTCCCACAGCCAGCACTGATCACAAAATCTAAAGGAAAAAAGAAAGACTCATTTTCTTCTTTTGAGTGCACTGTAATGACTACAGCGGTTATCTCGGCTCTCCTTCTTTTCACATATTCTTCTCAGGCACTTTGAAACCAGGCAAAGATCTAATGCAAAGTGTTTTCTACTATGCTCTCTCAAGAACGAGATGAGAGAGGAGATCTTTGGTTTAAATGACAAGGAGGACACAGAGAATGTGTCTTTGGAAATCAGTAGTCTTCCAAAAACCACATTTTAACTGCAAAGAGACAAGTACTAGGTAATACGTTCTGTGAAATCTAGAAATACATGTGTCTCCTTAAAGTAATGCTTGAAGTTTTAAAAAAAATAGATCTGGAGGCTCAAATTATTTATGACAAGCAGATGAAGAAAGGTCTTAAATTAGAAGTATAAATTTGCCTTGAATTCAGCTCAAAAATAATGCAGTAAAGGGAAATAATGGATAGTCTTTGGATTAAATTACTGGAAGTTTTTCAGAATTTAGTAGGAAGTCAGTGTTCCTTAAAGGAAACCATTTTGTGATCAGGAAAAGTGGTGAGGTACTCTCATTCTCCTTTGCTCTTCTGTCACGTTTATGGAAACTGGGAAAAACTACAGTGCCTTCGGGGAAGCATTTTTAGACATAGGGTCTGTGTTCACCAGACAACAGAATTCAGTAAAGATGAGAATCATACTCTACATAGGTGAAGAGAGATAGACAAGCTCTAGTAGGGATTTCTCAATGGGATACCAAGGGCTGTATCTGCATGCAGAGGCCTTGGTTATTCAACTGCACAAAATCACAGAAAGGTTTGGTTTGGAAGAAACCCTAACTTCATGCAGCACCAATGCCCTTGCCATGGGCAGAGACACCTCCCACTAGACCTGGTTTGTCAAAGCCCCATCCAACCTGGCTTCAAACACAACTATTGATGGCACAACACAGCTTCCTTGGGCAACTTGTTCCAGTGACTCATTACCCTCCCTTGCACTTGGCAAGAATACACAGGCTGTCACAAAGCTGCCAGAAGATAAAATTGAAGTGAAGCAAGATGTCTTTCAGTCAAAAAGCACAAAACACTCTCTCCAGACAGAGCACTAAAATCCACGTGAGCTGAATGGGCCAAAAAGGGGGACTTTGGTTAAATTCAGAATGCTATGTCCAGTACAACTGGATCTATAATGTCCACACTCAGTCAAGACATATAACCTAACTCTGGAAGCACTTCAAGCTTATTATCTGTGCAGCCCATAACTCAATATGATTTGAAAATTCTGTACAAAAAAAATCAATCGATGCAGAAAAGCAGCCACTGATCTAGGTGCCTCTTGAGTTCTGCTATAGCCTAAAGACACTTCCTTAGAAGAGCAGCAGAAATCAAAATACATCCTTAAACTTAGGAAACTTAAAGATGCATACCAGTTAGCTCAAGACACCTTACACTCCCTCATTGTGTTCACCTGCTAAAGGAACCGTAAATCATCAACATTCAGGATTTAAATATGGCAATACAACATAGAGATGTGTGAACGATGATTTCTACCCACCGAGCTCAGGTCAGTCTAACACACCCCTCTCTAGCAGTGTGTTTAAGAAATTAAAAGAATAGAGGAATACGTTTTACCATTCAAAATTATTACTTTTTATTTGTACCTCAAAATCTGTTTACAGACATATGTCAGAAAAAATTCTTTGTGTAGGTCTCATTGTTCGAAATGCTTTTGTGCAGATCTTACTATCAAACACAACATACCAAGTAGGACCACAAGGAAGATCAAAGGACTAGAAGACCTGCCATATGAGGAAAGGCTGAGAGAGGTGGGGTTTGTTCAGCCTTGAGAAGAGAAGGCCTAGGGTGGACCTTATCATCATGTGCCAGTACATTGGGTGGCTACCAAGAAGATTGAGACTCTCTTTTCACAAAGTATCTCATGGAAAAGACAAAGGATGATGGATAAAAGATGTTCTGGGGAGATTCCAACAAGGAAAATTTATCACTGTGAGAGCAATTAGACATTGCAATAGTCTTCCCAGGGAAATGGTGGATTCTGCAACTATAAACAGTTTTAAGGCTCAGCTCAGAGTGCTGGGCCATCTCATTTAAACTGTATTTCTTAATTAATGGGTTGGGGCCAATGACCCTTGGGGTCCCTTCCAATCTGGTCCACTGTGATAGTGTGGAGTACTTGCATAAATTGACTCGGGTAAGCAAAATAATCCAACATATGCTTGTTAAAGACAGGCTTGTTCATATTTCAGACTACTGGGTTTCCATGGCAAGTTTTTGTTAGCAGTGGGCTAGCAGAGTTGCTTCTGGAGAAACTGCTAGAATCTTTCTCTGTGTCAAACAAAACCAGTATCAACCAGCTCCAGGAGGCAACCTGCTGCTGGCCAAGGCTGACTCAATCAGCAACAGTGGTAGTGTGTTGGTTATAATATACTTAAGAAGGGGGTAAAAAAAGTTGCTGTGCGATAGCACCCAGAGTGAATTGAGAATACATGAGGGGGTGCTCATCACCACCATCTGTTAGTGGGCAACTGCCCCAAAGACAAACATCCCTACAGGATTACTCTCTGACACGCCTATCATCTCCTTCATGCAGAAATCCAGTGGCATCTCAGGTCACATTCTGAAGAGAAGTACAAAATGCTGTTTGGGTTTTTTTTTGTTTAAAAAAAAAAGAACAAATAAATCAAACCCTAGACATTCATTGAGGTACTGGAGGAAGACTAAAGGAGAAGAAAAGGAGGCTGCTGACATCAGTTAGGTCTCCCCTCAATTACCTGAAAGGAGGTTATACAGAGTGAGCGTTGGTCTCTTCTCATAAGTCACAAGTGAAAGGACAAAAGGATTTAGAAGGAGGATCCCAGTAACTACAGACCTGTCAGTCTCACCTCAGTGCCAGGGAAGGTTATGGAGTAGATAATCTTGATAGCCATCACAGAACAGTTAAAGGTCAACCGGGTGATCAGGCCCAGACAGTAAGGGTTCAGGAAAGGTAGATCCTACTTGTCCTATGACATGGTCACCTGCTTAGTGGATGAGGGAAAGGCTATCGGTGAAGTCTTTCTGGATTTCAGTAAGGCCTTTGACACTGCCCCTCACAACATCCTCATAGCAAAGCTGGATGCCCATGGCTTGGACATGTACGTACTCTGTTGGCTGAAACACTAGCTGGATAGCCAAGCCAAACGGTTGTGGTCAACAGAGCTAAATCCAGTTAGTGGCCGGTCACAGGTGGCAGCACTGGGGCTACTTCTGTTTAAGATCTTTATCAATGACCTTGATGAGGGTATTGAAGGCACACACCTTCAGTAAGTTCATAGATAACACCAAGTTGAGAGGGAGTGTTGATCTGCTGGAGGGTAGTAAGGCTACACAGGCCTGGAAATACTGGATCAATGGGCCAAGGCCAACCGTACAAGTTTCAATAAAGCCAAGTGTTACATCCTGCATTTTGGTCACGACAACCCCCAGCAGCGCTACAGGCTTGGGGAAGAGCGGCTGGAAAGCTTCCTGGCAGAAAAGGACCTTGTTGTATTGATTGACAGTCGGCTGACTATGAGCCAGCCCAGGTGGTCAAGAAGGCCAATGGCATCCTGGCTTGTATCAGAAATTGTGACCAGCCCCTGTACTCAGTACTTCAGTGCTGCATTCTGTATTGAGGTGCCCAAAACTGAAAGGACATGAGGTGCTGGAGCAGCTCCAAAAAGGAGCAACAAAGCAGGTGAAGGGTTTGGAATACCTACCCTATGAGGAGTCCTATGAGGATACCGTACGAGGTTGCGGGGGCTGTTCAATCTGGGGGAAGGAAGCTGAGGGGAGAACTTATCGCTCTTTACAGACACCTGAAAGGAGATTGTAGCAAGAGTGGGTTTGGTTTCTTCTCAACTGGCCTCAAGTTGTGCCATGGGGGGTTTAAGGTTGGATAACAGGAAAAGCTTCTTTACAGTTGTTAAGCACTGGAACAGGCTCCCCAAGAAGGTGATTGAGTCACCATCCCTGAATGTCTTTACGACATTCCACCTGGTGCTCAGTGACATGGTTTAGTGGGGGTTGTTAGAAATAGACTTGATTATCTTGAAGGTCTTTTCCAACATCAGCAATGCTGTGAATTCTGTGACAAGAGGAGATGGCCTCGAGTTGCAATAGGGGAAGGCTAGACATCAGCAGAAAAACTTAAGTCATTCAAAGGGTCACCAAACTGATTCAATTCAACTCTTATTTATTTTGAAATGTGTGTTTTAAAGTCTTACATCACACATCTAAAGTTACCGCTATTCATTCATTTGGCAAAATTAAATGGACAGCTTACAAATTCAAAATAAGACCCAAATCTGGGTTATATTCCTTTGAAATTAGACATCAAAGTCTATACACCATTAACAATAACTTTTCTAATTGCCTCAGAAACTGAGCTATTTATATTGAGATGCATCACATTTCACATTTTCAATCAACCAAAATCCTTCCATTTCAGAAAAGCAGAGGAAGCATGAAAGACAAGCCTGTCCTTGATGCATGCACAAAAACCTGAACACAAATATAACCAACTTTACCAAACACTTCAACTTGACACCAATAGTTCTATAAAAGCAGTCGCTCCAAACTATGATGTAAGAAGTGCTGGAAAAACAAATGGAAGTACAAAGAATTAAAGTGCTCATGTTTTCATAAGAAACATGACAAATATTTTGGCAAATGACGCACTGAAAGCTTAAATTATATTTTTATACATATAGAAAAAAACTCTTTACTGCTCTATCTCTGTTAGAAATCTTTAATTTCTGGTATCAAAAAACTGTATAAAGTATAATTTTAAAATATTTTTCCAGGAAGAAGTAAATATTTTAAAAGGAATTTTTTGTTTTCACTGCTGTAAGATGTAAATTACTCACCAGGTGATGTAATTTCAAGGAAACAAGCTTATTGATATCCAATGTGTTAAATGCAAAACTTTCTTTGCAGTTGTCTCTGAAGGCAACAGAACATCAAAATTTGGATGTGTCATTTTTAAGCTCCTTATAGTCAGGTGGTTTTTCCCTTTTATTTAATGTTTCTGTGTGTTACGTTCAGATAAAATAGTACTGAAATGCACAGGCATTCTCATTCTTCACACTGATACTAGGCCTTCAAAGCCTTCTTCTAAGGAGGAGGTCTTAAGTGATTAAATGCCAGACTATGAATTGAGAAATTAAGTAACTCCCTGCTTGGTAACTGCATTAAAGGTTTAAAGAGTGTACGAACCATCTTTATAGGTTATTGTTTTTGATCTCACGAGGAAATATATTTTGTTAAGACATAGAATACTTTAAACAATACAGCAATTGTTACAGAAAACTGTGAGAGTCAAATACACCTCTTCCAGAAAGCAACATGCAGTGGGGTTTTTGGCTCAATGAAATTGCATTAAATGTCATTCATGGCTTAACCCAACATGGTTAAAATACCACTGGAATATGATTGAGATTCATAGTATGTGCTCCCAAAGTCTACCAAACATTTTATGATTATTCTTTTGGATGATTACACTGAAACACAAGTAGATATATGCTATCGTGTCGTAGGTGCAAAAAAACCCTCAATCAACAGGTTTTATTTTTACCTTAGAAGCAAGCTCATATGAGATTGTCTTCATTTTTAAAAATATAATTTTAGATTTCTTTCCATGCAGGAAAGCTTCCTAAATATTCTTGATCTTTGCCAGTTCAGTTCTCAACAAAGTTTATAAACAGTCTCTTAAATTTAACTTTTCACATTCATTACTTTTCCTTTAAGCATATTTAAGTTGCACAGGCAGCTTTGCCTAAACAATAACTAAAGAACTGCATCTTAACATTATAGAGATTTTTGTTTCTTGTTCTTTCATGGGACTATTCCTCCTTCACAATATTTTTAGAATTATAAATATCTTCATTTTGAACAACTAGATGTGTTTCTCCTGTGTTGCAGCTTGAAAATTACCAGAATTTTCAGATGTGCAGATTTATGCTTTCATGAAGAACAAAAAGTTACGTTACTCTCAGAAGACCCCTCCCCCCAGTGACCTGTCCTGCTTCCCCCCCCCACCGCGACCGCCCCGTTCTTGGGGAAGTGGGGGTGGGGAAGGCAGCTCAGCTTTGGCTTCCAGTGGCTAACACAGGATCTCGCATGTGGCTGGGGATATGCAGCTGCTTGCCACCATTTTAGAGAGACTGATCAGCAGGAAGAGAGACTTTGTCATTTCTGCTCCTGAGAAAGACTGGGGGTGCTTAAGTATTGGGGGAGAACTCCTTCATGCTTAGCTGAAGAAAGCAGAAGGACTTGAGAATCCTTAAACCTTGGGCATGAAAGACAGAGTCTAGGTTCTTTGAAACGCACGTCTTCTGCACCGAGGGATGCAGTTCAGGCGCTGAGGAATCAGGCCACCCGGAGAGAGTTGAGCTGGAGAAGCTACGCTGAAGAATTGAAGAATTCACCAGTCTGCAGACAGTTTGGGTCTTGTTGTATTGCAGATGGGGGTGATGCATGAATAATAGAGAGGGTGGTGGTACTTGTCTCTACTTGACTGACATGCTCTTTTCCCCAGATCTCTAATGTGAAAAAAAAGACCCAAGGACCAATACGATAGTGATCGCCCATCGTATTTTTCTCAGCATGTGTGATGGCATTTGTTACACAGTTTTTAGTTTGTGTGCACTAACTTGCTTCACATTTTCTTCCTTTCTGTATAGTTACAGAGTTAATGTAACCTTTTTCCAGTTTCCCTAAGCTATCCATCGTCTGGCAAATTTATCGGAGATGTCATCGAGACCTCACTGCTTTGTTTTCTTTTCCTTTATATTAAACTGTGGTCTTGAACCCACCACATCCTGGAACCTCCATGACTGAACAAGAATTCTTTTCAACTACAAATCCCCTTCTAGTGGCCTACAAATAGTTATGGTAATTTAATTTGTCAAAGCCATTAAATACATCTTTAAATACCCAAAGTCACATGTAGACACATGGTACCATATTGGACAGTAATTATTTAGCAAAGAAATCCTATTCAGATCCCAAAGAACATATCTTTTGGAATAAAAAGCATAAACACAAATCGTAATTCCACCTCAAACTTAACAGTGAATAACATCCATAATATATTCTGCATTCAAATTCATAAGATCATAGAATGGTAGGGGTTCAAAGAGATCTCTGGAGATCATCTAGTCCAACCACCCTGCCAGATCAGCTTCTTGTGGAGCAAACTGCACAGAAACACACCCAAGTGCGTTTTTAACATCTCCAGAGATGGAAACCACAATCTCTCTCGGAAGCCTATTTCAGTTTGCTGTTACCTACCCTCCAATAACATTTTTCCCAGTGTTCAGTCTGAATCTCCTGTGTTCCAATTTATGCCTGTTGGTCCTTGCTCTATTGCTGGACGCCACCAAAAAGAGCCTGATCTCATCCTTCTGGCACTCACCATTTAGATACTCCCAAGCATTTATGAGATCCCCACTCAGTCTCCTCACCAGGCTAAAATCCAGCTCTCTCTCACCTTCTCATCATAAGGAAGATGTTCCAGACCCCTGACCATCTTGGTGTCTCTGCACTGGAATCCCTCCAGGAGCTACTGGAGACAGTCCCTCTTCAACTGAGCATAGTACTCCACATGCAGCCTAACCAGGGCAGAATAGAGCAGAAGAGTCTCTCTCCCTCAGTTGACTGGTCACACTTCTATTAATGCACCCCACAAGACCATTTGCCTTCTTGGCCACAAGGGCACAATGCTGGCTCATGGTCAGCCTGTGGTCCACCAGCACCGGCAGGTCCTTTGTCCCAGACCTGCTTTCGAGCAACTTACGCTGATGCATGGGGTTGTCCCAGATGCAGCACTCTACATTTGCCCTTATTGAACCTCTTCAGATTTTGCTCCACTCATCTCTCCAGCCTACCCAGGTCACATTGGATGGCAGCACAGCCCTCCCTGCTTTGTGTCATCAACAGACTTGCTCAGGGTACACTGTTCTCTCACCCCAGTCATTAACAAAAATATTGACTAGGACTGGACCCAGAACTGACCCCTGAAAATTGCCACTAGACACAGGTCTATTATTATATAAATATATTTATAATTATCACAACTAGAAATATAATTATTTTTTAAATGAACCATACAATTACAGATTTTAAAAATTACTTACATTCCGCATATTTCTGAAGCTGAGAGAACTCTCCAGGACTAAGGTTAACCCACTTCTCCTGGCTCGTCATACTGGCGGTAAGAGTCTTTGTTAAATATCAGAAATACATTCCCTTTGACCCAGGTGATACAAGCTCCATACAGATCCGTAGCTTCAGCTCACAGTGCTTGTAGACTGGAGAGATGGTGTCAGTCTGTGTGGATGAAGTTTTCACACTAAATTGTCCCCAGTGCGGTGATTCAGTGATGAGTTACAGCACTGTTGAAAGAAGACCAAACATTAGAAAGATAAATGTCAGTTTTCCTACAGGAATAATTGTAACTGATAAATATTTTATTTCATACAGTTTTGGTCAAACTTCTCATACAGCATTTGTCCGTAAAGAGCTTTGCAGGTAAACTCAGATTTTAGCTTTAGAATTGCAAACACTTACATGCATTACAATAAAAGATTATCCAATGTTTATGATCAAAGTGTATCTGGACACCCTGCGTGGGGATGGATGTTTCTGTTCCAGTAACAGCCACTGCCACAGCAGATACCATCAGTAAACAGTCTCCTATGATTATGTCACAGTTATATCAGATAACTGTCTGTGCCCAGTCATGCTCCTACATGGTGCTGCGTGGTCTTGTCACAAGTGTTCTCAAGTTTCTAAATCTCCACGTCAGAAACAAAACAGGTTCTGCAGCTTAGTGAGAAATGTATGAGAACTATCTAAATATTACCTATTCCAGCGAAATACTAGAGGTTTTCTTTCCAGAATGTCACAGCATTGCTGAAGCCACTAGAGAGAAGCAAATATAATTGTTGGCACCAGTGCAAATCAGTAGAGGAAAACGAGTCATAAATCCAACTGTGGTGTCATTTCACTGTAATTTCCTGCAATCTTTACCACCGTAGGACAGGCCTTACAAAGGCAATGTACTACTAACACCACTTCTTGCACAATAGGTAGGATACTTTAAATCTAATTTTAGCCATCTGAAAATCAGGTACCTCATCCAAGACTGTCATCTGGGGCGCTCTTTTAATCAACAGAAAGAGACAGGTGGCCCAGACAACAATTAATCCCTCCAGTTTCCACATAATCTTAAAGTGTGATGAATTGCCTTCTCATAGTATTTATGTTTCACTATTGATTACAGAGGCTGCCTAGATGACAAGTTTAAGCTAGAAAGCTAATTTTAGACCGTAACTGGAATCTCTTTACATGCCCAGCAATGTGTCACAAGGATCAAACTACAAAAAGAGCAAAGGTAAAATGTCCGAAGTGACTGACACAGAAAAGTGCTAAGGAGGAAGATATTGGCACCTGGGAGAGGAGAAAAGAGGGACTAAGATATCATAGGATCATAGATATCATGAGGGGGGAGAAAAAGCACACAAGCCAGGAGCAAACGCACAGCCCTTCCCCACCCCAAGCCTTAGCATAATGACAAACACCTTCCGTTTTTATTCCATCTTGTAGATATACACAAAAGTATCACTCCTGGGCAAGGAAATTCAGAATGAATCATAGAACATGGGTTGGAAGGGACCTCCAAAGGTCACGTAGTCCAACCCCACCAACAACAAGCAGGGACTAGAACACATTGCTCAGAGCCCCACCAAACTTGACCTTGAATGTCCCCAGGGATGGGATTTCTTTAGGCAGCCTGTTCCAGTGATCCACCACCCTCAGATTAAATAACTTTTTCCTCATGTCCAGCCTAAATCTACCCTTTTCCAGCTTAAAATCATTACCCCTTGTCCTATCGTCACACACTCTAATGCACAGTTCTTCCCCAGCCACCTTATCAGCCCCTTTCACCTTACTCCCAGAGAATGCTTTCATTGCTCTCCAGCCCTTCTTGGTGACCCATTTAACTATATTCAGAAAGAATGTGTCAAACGACTTGGCACCCTCCCTGTCTTTTTAAAATTTGAACCAGCAGAGATTCCTCTACGTGTCCTTGAGTCAGAACAAAATAGAAGTAAGATCTACAAACACTGACTGAACAAATAAACTAGTAAGAGACTGGGATAGAAAAATCAACCTCAATGTGGATAATGTTGGCCAAGAGTAAGACATATGACCCTCAAACATCAGTGACACTGATACTCAGTAAACTATTATTCTGTCTTGAACACTTCAGTCCTCTTATGCAAAGAGAAAATATCTGTGGTCAATGGGGATATTGTAATCAAATTAGAGATGTTTAATTTGTGGCAGTTGATTAAATTGCATTGAAGAAAGATGTACTTTATTTGTGTCCATTTTTCTAATTCTTGATTCATTCTTTTCGTCCATTCTCTTTTTCTCATTCTTGCTGCTTATGTTTAACTGGAAATGTTCTTATATTTGCATAATTGATCTAATGTAACCAATTTGTTTTTATCACAATTTCATCTAGTATTAGTTTTTGTATTCTGGATTTCCAATTCACACAGAAGCTAGCACTGAAATGAACACTAACTGTACAACTTTCAGCAACTATTTAATATGAATATTTGTGATAAGCAGCTTATAATTAGATTTGGTACCAACAGCAGTGCAGTATCTGCTGTGTGCTTTAAACCAATCAATACAGTCACGTGCAATATCTTTAGTTGACCACTCTATATAGGGCTTCTTCTATACACAGCACATGAGCAGTGAAAACATGTTCTTCCACTGCCTTCCTCCTCTCCACCTTCATATCTAAGTGACTACATCTAATATATTTTCCATTTACCAGACATTCAGGCTCTACTGCCTGGAAACACAGGACAGGAAAGATGATGCAGTCTGTGTGTAACCCAGCAGTTACTACGGAAGATGCAACAGAGTTTAAGGCTACATTAGTATTTCGGAAAACTCCCCAAATGCAAGTTTCTTCTCTGAAAGAGAAGACTGAAGGGGAATCTAATGAAACTCATTTGCCAAGTTTCATTTAGGAACAGTAATGGGGAGGTAGACAATCCTCTGAGGATGGCTAGCTGGTCTTTGGACTACAGCCAGGTCCTATACACCACGTCTCAGAAAAAGGAACCTTATAGCCGCTTCCTTTTTTCAGTTACTTATTAAATTCTGCTATGGTAAAGTCCTAAATAAAAGTCCCTGAATCCCTTATGAGGTTTAACTATGAAAACTAACAGTGGCATTTTCCCATTTTACACAGAAAATAATGTAGCTATAAGGAATCATACACTTTATACACACAGTGCCACCATCCACTCGTTTTTGTATAGGCATGTGATGTACAGATGCACGTGTCGTGTGCGCACGTATGATGAGTGCCACTTGTTAAGGTGAACGTTTCAAGATCACCCATATCTTATTAAAGAAATACTTTAATATCTGCAGAAGAAAATATTCCTTTACACTACACAGTAGTGTTTAACTGAAATGCATTTCTTTGCACTTTATGTTAGCACTCTTTCTCTCAGTACTCCAGGAAGGACATGCACTGAGAAATCATTATGTAAATACGTTAAGAGGAAAGCAATAACAAGGATAATACTATCACATCAGGGGGAAAAGAAGACTCTTCAATTAAAACATTAATCAAACATGCTTGCTGACAATCAAAATACAGATCAGCAGCACTAAACCAATATAAAGCGACGTGACCTCTCCATGCAGACATAAATTACTTTGAAGAGCACAATTCTGCAAACACTTAAAATATACAAGATGTCAAGTAGGGAACTCTTCCAGAAAACTCTGATCTGTGTGCACATTTTCTTAGTAAACGCTTAGGCAAGATTCAAAGCCCTCTCAACCAGACACAAAGCAGGCCTTACAAATAAGAGAAATTAGAAACACTACATTAATAAACCATTAATTCTATCACCAAAATAATGTTTTAAAAGTCTCTCTCCTCGACCCAGTGACTATAATAAATCTTAAAATTCCACTCTCCCGTTTGTAACGCGTTTCTCTTCCTGGATTTCAGAGTTTATTAAGTTCTATGTCAGGATTTATACCACGCACATACCCAAACTAGGAAGTGAAGCTTTCTTACAAGCTCTACAAATCAAATTACTCAGCATTCAGCCAACAATGCTAACAAACTTAGATTTCCAGGAATTCCCCATGCCACTGAAATCCTCTGTTGCTCTGCAGTAAATAGGCTGAGGAACATGAAAAAGGAAGGAATAAGCAATGGACGAAAAAACTAAACAGAATCATAGAATCATAAGGGACTGGAAGTGACCTGGAAAGATCATCTAGTCCAATCCCCCTGAAACACCAGGATCACCTAGACCAGGTCACACAGGAACACATCCAGGTGGGTCTTAAACGTCTCCAGAGAAGGAGACCCCACAACCTCCCTAGGCAGCCTGTTCCAGTGCTCTGTCACCCTCACTGAGAAGAAGTTCCTTCTGATATTGATGAGGAACCTCCTATGTTTCCGTTTACAACCATTGTCCCTCATCCTATCACTAGATGACATTGAGAAGATCCTGGTTCCATCCTCCTGACACCCACCTCTCAAATATTTGTAGACATTAATAAGGTCACCCCTCAGTCTCCTCTTCTCCAAGATAAAGAGACCCAGCACCCTCAGCCTCTCCTCGTAAGGGAGGTGCTCCACTTCCTTCATCATCCTCATTGCCCTAGGCTGGCCTCCCTCCAGCAGCTGCACAGCCCTCTTGAACTGAGGGGCCCAGAACTGGACACAACATTACAGATGTGGTCTCACTAGGGTAGAGTAGAGGGGGAGAAGAACCTCTCTTGATCTGCTAATCACCCAACTTCTGATCTGCCCCAGGATGCTGTTGGCCCTCTTTGGACGCAAGAGCACAGTGCTGGATCATGGTCATCCTGCTGGCCACCAGGACACCCAGGTCCCTTTCTCCTACACCGCTCTCCAACAGGTCAGTCCCCAAACTATACTGGTACCTGGGGTTGTTCTTGCCCAGATGCAAAGACTATACACTTACCCTTGTTATACTTCATTAAATTTCTCTACCCAGCTCTCCAGCCTGTCCAGAGCTTGCTGAATGGCAGCACAGTCTGCAGGGGTGTCAGCAACACCACCCAGTTTTAGTTCTACCTGCAATGTATTTGAAGAAGCCCTTTTTGTTGCCCTTGACCTCTCTTGCAAGGTTTAATTCCAAGGATGCCTTGGCTTTCCTGGTTGTATCCCTACATTTTCTCACCAGAGCCTTATAATCACCCCAAGTGGCCCTCCCCTCCTTCCATGAGCTATAGGTGTTCTTCTCCTTAAGTTTGCCCAGTAGCTCCCTGTTTAATCATGCTGGTCTTCTGGCTCCCTTATTTGACTTCTTTCCTGTTGGAATGCTCTTTTCTTGGGCTTCAAGAAAGTAGTATCTGAATGTTAAACAGCTACCCTGAGCCCCTTTACCTGCTAGTGCCCTGTCCCATGGGATTTCCCCTAGCAATTGCTTGACAAGGCCAAAATTTGCCGTCCTGAAGTCCAGGATTGTGATTCTTCTAGCTATTCTGTTCTTGCCACATGAGATCCTGCAGTCCACCATCTCACAGTCACTGCTGCCCTCAACCTTTACCTCTTCAACCAGACCCGCCTTGTTGGTAAGTGTAAGATCAAGCAGTGCTCCTCCCCTAGTGGGCTCTTCCACCATTTGCATCAGGAAATTGTCACCAATGCACTGAAGGAACCTAGTGGACTGTGGGTGGCTGGCTGAGTAGATCTTCCAGCAAATATCTGGGTAGTTAAAATCCCCCATGAGAACCAGGGCTTGTAGCTGTGAGGCTGCTGTTAGCTGCCTGTAGAAGACCTCATCAACCTCCTCATTTTGATCTGGTGGTTTGTAATAGACACCCACAACAGCGTCACCCATGCCAGCCTGACCCTTAACACACACCCACAAACTCTCAACTCTCTGTTCATTTACCCCTGGACAGAACTCAATACATTCCAGTTGCTCTCTCACGTAGAGAGCAACTCCTCCACCCCACCTTGCTCATCTGTCCCTCCTAAAAAGGACATAGCCATCCATTACCACATTCCAGTCATGAGAGCTGTCCCACCACATCTCCATAATTGCCACCAGATTATAATCATCTGACTGGACACAGATTTCTAGCTCCTCCATGCTGTGTGCGTTGGTGTACGGGAATTTCAGGGAGTGAGCTGAGCATCTGTATCTGCAAGGTCTGGTGTCTGATAAAGCCATTTATTATCAAAGAACCCAAAGCCCTGCCTGTAACACCAGTCTTGTAGCCAGGCGTTAATGGACCGAGTCCTTCTATTCCAGCCTGTGTCCTCGCCACAAAATGGAAGACATGGTGAGAGTACAATTTGTGCCCCAGAGTCTTTCACCAAACGTCCTAATGCCTTAAGGGCTTTCTTCATTCCCCTCAGGCTATGGAATACAGCTTCCTCCCCACCTGTCTGGAGGATCAGCAGTGGGTTATAGTCAGCTGATCTCATCAGGTTAGGGAGCAACCTAGTGTTGTCCCTGATTTGGGCTCCAGGTAAACTGCAGACATCCCTATGATGAAGGTCAGCTCTGCATATTGGGCCCTCAGTCCCTTTCAGGACCAAGTCTCCAAAAAACTAGGACTCTTCTCTTCTTTGTGGAAGAGGTCGTCATACTATTGGAAGACTTCAAATATAGAAGGCACATCCCCTTTATACCTACCTCAACACTCAGATCATCTCGTTACACCTCAGAGTCCTCACTGCAAGGAAACAGTAGGTTATGGAAAGTACGAGGAAAGAAAGTAAAACACCACTTTTCAGCTTTACAAAACCAGTCAACAAGACTGGTCTCAGTTTCAAACTCTATTCCAGAGAAGGACTGTGACCTGTGTAGACATACTTAGATCCTCAACTAATCCAACTTCCACCACTCTCTCCTGAATATCAGGGGAGCTTCTACTGGAGTCCATCCTCACTGCTGTGACTTAGCACGACACTCATCCTATCTAATGCGTTCAACACAAAACCTAAAGCAGCCTACAAACTGGGGTTTTTGCTTTGTACTAGTTCTTCCATAATGTATACCTCTCACAAAATAAAGGGGGCAATAGGTAAGACTGATGGCAAGAAAGGGTGCCAGAATGGCAAGAATGACAGATCTTAAGTAAGAATCTTCTGTGCTGTACAAACCTGTGTTCTTTTCTCTCATTCCCCTCTGTTTTATTATGCTTATGAATAAAAGAGGAAAAGAAAAAAGAAAGAACATAAGCTCTAAAGAAACAAGGTTCCTCCCAAGAAAACTGCAGACTGATTTAGTGATTTTTGCCTGAACTGCAAGAACAGTAACACAGAATGGAGACCACAGAGGCTGCAGGAATTACGCTTTTCAGGAATTTTTTCTGCACAGAATGTACTTGCTGTTTCCTTTAGTTGGGTCCCACAACTTCACCACGGTTAGCTGGATCCTGTGATTGCAGTGTGGGTGACATCATGAATTTTCCAAAGGAAAATTTTTACAAGTCAGATACCACATGTTGATACATTCATCTGAAACAATTTTCTCTATTAGCTCCTGCAACTAGTTCAGAAAGAAGTACTTTCTCTCAGCTGACAAGAGCAAGGCTTGTCAGTCATTCTGAAAACTCAGTGTAATTTTACTGAGTTTAGCAAGCAATGGAAAAGCAAACATTTTATTAACTTTTGTACAAGAACAGCTCAGCCTCCCTGCACAAAACAAATTCTTTTGTGAATACATTTTGAAGTCAACGTTACATTAACATGCAAGGTCCTGTAATGTATTATTGCACTTATTATTCTCTGTTAATTGTTAGGATCAAAGTACATAATATTTCCTGGGCAGTGAAGGATCATAAATTGCTATTGAATCCCCAGTATATTTTTTCCACAAAGGTTGCTATTGTCAAAAGAGCTCAACAAAAAAGCCCCAAACATCAACTTAAACATGTTAACAGTTCTGATTTCTTGGAAATGTACCGGCAACAATTTGTACAGGCATTCCAGCAGTTTTACACTTTGTAGAAAATAACATTTCTAATGCCTCAACATTTTGAGGGGAAAAAAATCTCCTCTAATTAAAAGTACCTGCTAAACACTCTTCTGATTTCTTCTCTTACAGATAAATATATTATTGTATACAATTGCTTCTGGATTAATGACATCAATGAGGGATGGCCAAGGGCTCAGGTCCAGCCAACATGTGTTCAGGAAGGGCAGATCCTGCCTCTCCAACCTGCTCTCCTTCTATGATCAGGTGACCCGCTTGGTGGATGTGGGGAGGTGCTGGGGATGTGGTCTATCTGGACTTCAGCAAGGCCTTTGACACTGTCCCCCACAGCAAACTGCTGGCTAAGCTGTCAGCCCACGGCTTGGATGGCAACACTCCGTGCTGGGTTAGGAACTGGCTGGAGGGCCGAGCCCAGAGAGTGGTGGTGAATGGTGCCACATCCAGCTGGCGGCCGGTCACTAGCGGTGTCCCTCAGGGATCAGTACTGGGCCCCATCCTCTTTAACATCTTCATAGATGATCTGGATGAGGGCATTGAGTCAGTCATCAGCAAGTTTGCAGATGACACAAAGCTGGGGGCAGATGTGGCTGGGTTGGAGGGCAGAAGGGCTCTGCAGCGGGACCTTGACCGCCTGGACAGATGGGCAGAGTCCAACGGGATGGCGTTCAAGAAGTCCCAGTGCCGGGTGCTGCACTTTGGCCACAACAATCCCATGCAGAGCTACAGGCTGGGGTCGGAGTGGCTGGAGAGCAGCCAAACAGAAAGGGACCTGTGGGTGCTGATCGATACCCGCCTGAACATGAGCCAGCAGTGTGCCCAGGTGGCCAAGAGGGCCAATGGCATCCTGGCCTGCATCAGGAATGGTGTGGCCAGCAGGAGCAGGGAGGTCATTCTGCCCCTGTACTCTGCACTGGTTAGGCCGCACCTTGAGTACTGTGTCCAGTTCTGGGCCCCTCCATTTAGGAAGGACATTGAGGTGCTTGAACGTGTCCAGAGAAGGGCAACGAGGCTGGTGAGAGGCCTTGAGCACAAGCCCTATGAGGAGAGGCTGAGGGAGCTGGGATTGTTTAGCCTTGAGAAGAGGAGGCTCAGGGGAGACCTTCTTGCTGTCTCCAGCTACCTGAGGGGTGGCTGTGGCCAGGAGGAGGTTGCTCTCTTCTCTCAGGCAGCCAGCACCAGAACAAGAGGACACAGCCTCAAGCTGCGCCAGGGGAAATTTAGGCTTGAGGTGAGGAGAAAGTTCTTCACTGAGAGAGTCATTGGCCACTGGAATGGCCTGCCCAGGGAGGTGGTGGAGTCGCCAACTCTGGAGCTGTTCAAGGCAGGATTGGACGTGGCACTTGGTGCCATGGTCTAGCCTTGAGCTCTGTGGTGACAGGTTGGACTTGATGATCTATGAGGTCTCTTCCAACCTTGATAATACTGTGATACTGTGATACTGTGATGTCATTAAAAATTAAAAAATAAAAGCCCCCACAACAGTACACAATGGCTTTTTGTTACATTATTTTGACATATTTTGCATAACATGCTCCTGGTTTTTTTTCCACAGCATTTAGAATAAAGTCATTCTAGTAACACTCCTTTTTCAGTTTAGCAAGGGATGCTTACCGATGGAAATTAATATAATTCTGAAATACAAACTTTGACATTGATACACTGAAATAGGTGAAAATTTCCTAATCAAGCTGGAAATACTCTCCCCTTAAAGGACTGACTTCAACAGAACTCAGAAGTATGCATATCTTCCCAACTACTTTATCCCCAGGTGTACAAGTTCAGGGCATGTAAAAACACCCACTTAAATTTCCATACAAGGCTGTGTATTCCTCAGAGGAGCAATTATTCAAATGCACTTCCTCAAATAATTTATATGGAATATATCCGTAAGCACTGGGAAAACACACACCAAAAAACTTATTGTGATATGACAAGCAGAATACTTAGATCTTTGAGAAAACATTTCACTGATAATATCAGTTCAGGCAATAAGAAATATTAGCAACAAGAACTGAGAACTGATCAGAATGCAAGATGGCAATATTACTAAATGCAATTACTTGTATTTACAAGGGAGGCATATATTTTTAGTTTTATTTTTTACTGTGTTGATCATGTACCTTAACTTCATCACATGACTACTGTAAAAGCATCTTAAGTTTTTCTAACAGCTAGGCTTGTTATTTCCAAGTCACTACAGTAATTACCAGCAGAAGAACTACATTCCAACTTCTCACTGTTTTTCTCACTAAAAGAGATCTTGAAATAAATGAAACCCAAGGACAACGTCAAAGAAGGAAATAGCACAATGTATATGTGCTAATGTATCTCAGATACAGAAAGATTTTCTTGCTTTGAATAATATAATTTAATAAACTAAAATTAAACTGACGCCTTTTCAGATAGGAATGTATTTTACACCTGTGAGAGAAACAGAGAAGGTTTTTGAATTCGGCAGAGAGAGTCATAGAGCTGTTAAAAATTCTAAATAACTTCAGGAATACATTTTTTAAAGTGAAAAGTTTACGCCAATGACTAACAAGCAAATTTGTTCCTAGGACTGCTAAAATTTGATGCCATTTATTTTATGATCACACTGTTTAAGAATTTGATTGTATAAGTGATTGACTTTAAACACATTTAAACTAGGAGAGGAAAGAAAATGCCACCTCATCAAAATTCAGACTAAACTCTTAGAAAGAAAAGTCTCTCTAGACAGCTGTTAGCATATTGAAATTGGTGAATTAAAAAATATACATACTATTTGACTATTAAAAATCTTTCAAAAAGGCTGAATCACTAAGGCTTATGACTAAGATTTTTTAATAAATGGAACAATCTGGGACAGCAAACACAGAATTTCATGGATATAAATATGTAATCTGTAGGAAGTTCTCTGTAATACAGCACATTTGGCTGCCCACTGGATAAATCACTCTGCGGAGATGATTAATCAGTTGATGTTTACTATTTCTAGATATCCAGCAGAAACACCTCCACAATTCAGGAAAAAAAATAATCACAGAATAAATATGTAATGAGCAAGCTCTGCCTTCCAAAGCATGCTTCTGCCACGTTTCCCAAGAAACTCGGCTCCATAAGTTCATCCTTGACATAGGTCTCCCCACAACCAGCACTGCAAGTATCTGAAGCCTGTATCAGCACAGTGCTAAGCTCTTTGACTATTGTCTGCCATGTTTTCTTCCTCTTTTCTTCTAGTTTCCTCTCATGGGATGAACTGTAAATTCTGCATAACAATAATCTTTTGTTGGTAATAAGATAAAAGGGGTGGGGTTTTTTAATTGTTGGGTTAATTAATCTCCACATTTAGGTGCTTTAGGGTTAATTACTTTCAAGGCAGGCAAAGCTGAAAAGCATAATTTACAACAGGGGAAGATTTCTGATGATCTGTTATTTCCTAGGGCAGGAATTCCTACTTCATGCTCGGAAATCAGCCTTCTGTGCTTTAGTTTTGTGACAAAAACGTCCCACTGCGCTTGAGGAAAAGATTTGCTAACTGCTGTCCTCTTTCCAAAGCTTATGCACTCTTAAAATAAACTGGCAACAGAGGTTTTAAATAACTTGTGAAAATATGAACCCAATTTAATCTTCAACAGAAGATCTAATCTCTATTTTCTGTGCAGATTAACAGGCAGGTTTCATGGATTTCATAGCAGAAGTCCAGGCCACATTGTTTGCTGCTAGATGAATTTATTTTGGGGGGCTTTTTTCCCCTCTAGAGAGCTACATGCAAAAGCTGATTAAATCACTACAGTCCTGGGATATGAATAGTTGATGACACTATGTCACTGTCCACTGGGATCACACGTAGCCTTCCAGACAACTATTTCAACGTTTATTTATTAGTATTACTATAAAAAAAGTTTAGTGATAGTCAACCACCAGGAGGGGTATAATAAAAGAGGATGGACCCTTGCCTACAGGAATGCAGCCAAAGAAACTAAGTGGTGCCAGCACCATCTCAAACAATATTCTCTGTTCACCCACACAATTCATGACCTGTCCAAATTGAGATCCAAGGAGACGTTAATTTCTAGGTTTGTGAAGGCTCTGTGAACACTTGTGTGTTTCTAGCACTTGCTGTGCTGGCACGTTCGTGCTGCCAACAAGAAGGCACAGATGCACAAGTGGAGCGTGCGCGAGGGAATTTTACTGAAGCAAAACGAGTAGGAAGCAGCTGAGTCAGCCCAGCACCGTGAGCACCAGGACAGGCTCTAAACATCTGCCCAACCTGCTGTGCACACACCCAGGCAATGCTGAACGACGTCCATGCTGTACATGTCACAGCTCTCAACACTTGAAACTATGACTTAAAGGCAGCGTGGTCTTGTTTCTTTCAACAGCACAAACATACCTTGTGTCTCCTATCTTTCTTCCTATAGTTTATATACTGTCAGAGACAGAGATGTGGCATTGGTGGAATTACACACAAAAGGTGTAGCCAGGGATGGAAGTGCATTTTCTGACTGATGGCCTTTCATTTGTTTGTCTCTCTTTCCCATTCCATTTAAAGCCACAACTTTAAAACACTGAGCCACTGACAATACCAGCTCCACATGTTTAACTCGGCTGATTACTTCAGAGGCAGACAAGAAGATAATATCCTGATATCAGAAACATTATTGTCAAGTCATTATATTGCAGATGTTAAGCCTTTCTTTCAAAGACACTATCCCAAACCCCAGTAACTTTAAACACCTAAGACACACTGGAGACAATTTGTTAGCTTTGTAGCTAACAAATGCCAACATTTCCATGCTTTTTTTAACACCTAAACATTAGCATTGAACTAATTGACTAATTGATTAGTATTGAACTTCTCTGTAACAAAGGCATTAAATGGCATTTTTATGCAACAAGTTTGTGTTCTTTTTACAAGGCATTGAGTTTTCAATGCAAAACCTTACTTTTGCTGATTTGTTTCCCTGTGCTTTTCCCATCTTGAAGTGAAGGAGAAAAATCCTCTTGATTCTCTCTGTTCTTCCCTTAGGAATTTTTTGGCAGAGATAGCTTATATGGTGCTTGCGTTGTTTAAATGTTTTTTGTCTAGGAGACAGGTTTTGCATTTCTATTTTCTTTTTAAATGTTTTTTCTTTGGAGTTCTCTCTTTAAATGTTTCAATTAACTCTCCTCGATTTAGCTTGTTTTCACACAGCAGTCCTTGGCATAACTGTACTGCTTTAGTAAGTATGATTATCTAAAGATAGGAGAAATGCGGGACTGGGCAGAAGTAGTAAAACAGTTTCTAACACATGAAGCTTTCAGACACAAAAGCCTTTCCTCAAGTCTGAGAACAAATGCAGGCACGTCAAGCTAAGTACAGGTGAAGATCAATTTTGAGTTCAATTTACACTACACAGTAACAAAGTTTGACCAAAAGGTAGTTCATGTTGTATTACAGGACTGGACTGCACACGTCCTTCAGGATTTGTTTCTGATTTTCCTTGCTTTATCTATAGAGTGCTGAACATACTGGAGGTCAAGGGGGCACTGGTGGCACTTCACTCCTCCTAAAACCTTGAGAGCAACATCATCTGTCCTTAGGAACTGCGAAGATAAATGTCTGATTTTTCCACATTTAAGTTCTTTTTATCTATACTGCAGAGAAACTTGGGAACACCTTGCTCAAGCACAGTAATAAAAAATGCTCAAAGCACTTGAAAAGAGATACAGGATAACCACATGAAAAGTTCCTATAATACTTAGATTTAAGCAATTTGCCTTATATACAAGTTCAAAACTGAACTTGTTTGACAAGATTGTAGCTTGAAATTTGAAATTATTACCCTGACTGCTGAGTGTTGACACTCACGTTTCCTCATCCTCTTCAATTCCACTGGGGACCTGCAAGATTTTGCCCAAGGGAGTTGAAACATTATTCACAAATTGTAGTTGAGTGCCAAACATGTGTTGAATAATTGCCATTTCCATATCTGAACACCTTGCAAAGCACTAGACCTCTTGTAATGTAGGTTATCCTTCTTTTATTATTACTGAACTTGTGATAAACTACAAATTACCTATATCTGCACTTAAGAATCATAAGCATTTTCACTGAAACAATTAATCATTTCCTGTGTGCTTCATTCTTACCATAGCTTTACAAAGCAAAACATACACAGTGTTTGATACGCTTCCATTCTGCTTCTCTTTTAAAATATTTAACTAAATATCATCTTTAAAAGAGGTAAATAAATAGACGTATAGTGTGGAAAGAAAAAGAACCCCAAAGCTTAGTCTTTAGGTCTTACCCAATCTAAGTGATTCTGTGATTCTAGCAAGAATAGAAACAAAAAAGCAGATTTTTAGGGGTTAGAATTATTTTCTATTGTTCCACCCTGAAATGATCGAGGCAAGTTTTCAGATTAAGAGGCTTTTGAAAATCCCTTGTGTGGTCTGTTCTTAGCAACACACATAGGATCTACATATGTATAATGCCCTTTCCAGGAACCACCCATTTAAAGCTCATGTCCATCACATCACAGAAAATGTACTTTTTTTCCAAGTTATGTTAACAAAAATAACAGAAGATTTAACCTTACTGAATTATTCATTATTTATGAGTAATTCCTTTCATGTGTTCTGTGTTAAAACACGCAAAACAGAATTCTTCCACATAGGAAGTGAGCCTAAAACAGTTTGCTTCACTTGCATCATCTTATGTCACAAAAATTATCACAGCTCTGCCAACCAGAAGTCACTCCATTTACTAAAGTTATCCTATTTTGGAATAGCTCATAGAGGGTTTTTCTCCTTAAAAAAAATATTTCATGGGGACTTCTTTTTCGAAAGACTGTATTTTGGAAGTTAAAGTTGTAACAAATACGAAGTTTATCCTCTTGAGAGCACTCACCTAAGATCAGCTAAAAATACATTTTACCATAACCCATCCGTTCCCACGGACGTTCACAGAAGTGATTTTGTAGTTCCACAGTTACCTTTTGCAATTAATTCCTTTTTCTGTTTGCACTGAATCAGGAGACAGTTGGCTCCTCTGTTCTATCATTTGAGGCATGGCACGTAGTGCGTTGTTTTACTAAAGTCATCTGTATCAGGGTATGCATTCACACAAATCTGTGATTCAACATTTGAGATATTATTTTTTAGACTTAGCTGCTAAGATGTGCAGGCAGAAACCCCATTGCTGAGCTGGGCAACTGGAAGAGCATAGCATGGGCACATCATTGCTTTTATGACCCAAAATGAAGTGTCAACTCTCTGATGCAGGACAGTGTCTAATAAAATTCATTTTTCTCCTCATTCTTTACAATCTGACTTGATCACTGGAATAGATGAACAGTGTCAAGTAACTAGTAATTATGTTATTGCAAAGTGGTTGTACTGTAACAGCAGAAAGTCAGGCAAGACTGACTATATCACTGACAGTATGACACACAGAAGAGACAGATCTGGTTAATTTTAAGTACAAAGCCCAGAAAATATATAAAAATTCCCTTCCACAGAAGGCAAGAGAAAAACGTAACATCTTAACATAGACCTAGAGCTGAATTTTAAGAAGTCCTTTTCCTCAGGGGTCTGTTTTGGTCTTGGTGCTCTAATATCTTTGTCAGCAACAAGGACAGTGGCATTGAATGCACACTCAGCAAGCTCGCCAATGACACCACACTGTGTGGTGTGGCTGACCTCCTGGAGAGAAGGGGAAAGACCTTGACAGGCTTGAGAACTGGACTCAAGCAAACCACATGAGGTTCAACAAATCTAAGTACAAGATATTCCACCTAGATATGGGTAATCCCAAGCAAAAATACGTACTGGGTGGAGAATGGATTAAAGGCGATTCCAGGAAGTTGGTCATGTGGCTGTTGGTAGGCAAGAGCCTTGACACAAGCTAACAATGTGTAAGTGCAGCCCAGAAGGCCAATGCTATCCTGGGCTGTATCCAAGGAAGTATCACCAGCGGGTCAAGGAAGGTGATTCCCTCCCTCTAGTCTGCTCTTGTGAGACCTCATCTGGAGTCCCATGTCCAGTTCTGGAGCTCCCAATACAAGGGGGACACATTGTTGGAGTGAGTCCAGAGACAGCCACAAAAATGATCAAAGGGCAGGAGTACATCTCCTATGAAGACAGACTGAAGGAACTCGGGCTGTTCAGCCTGGAGAATACTCTAGGGGAGCATTATAGCAGCTTTCCAGTAGAATCATAGAATCATTAGGGATTGGAAGGGACCCCGAAAGATCATCTAGTCCAATCCCCCTGACACAGCAGGATCACTTCACTGGAGAAGTTATGGAATCAGAATCACTCAGGGTTAGAAGGGACCACCTGATCATCCAGTTCCAACCCCCCCCACCAGGCTGGGACACCCCATTCTAGACCACGCTGACCAAAGCCCCATCCAGCCCGGCCNGCTCCACTCCCCCCAGTCCTGTCACTACATGCCATCCTAACTAATCCCTCCCCAGCCTTTTTGCAGGCCCCCTGGAAGTCCACAAGAAGGTCACCTGGGAGCCTCCTCTTCTCCAGACTGAACAGCCCCAACTCTCTCAGTCTGGCCTCACAGGAGAGCTGCTCCAGCCCTCTGATCACCCTTGTGAGCCTCCTCTGCACTCGCTCCAGCATCTCCACATCCCTCCTGTAATAAGGGCTCCAGAACTGGACACAGTCCTCCAGGTGGGGTCTCACGAGAGCGGAGTAGAGGAGGAGAATCACCTCTCTCGACCTGCTGGCCACACTTCTGCTGCAGCCCAGGATCCAGTTTGCCTTCTGGGCCACAAGTGCACACTGCTGGCTCATGTTGAGCCTCTCGTCCACAAGCACCCCCAAGTCCCTCTCCTCAGGGCTACTCTGCAGCCAGTCACTGCTCAGCCTAGTGTTAGTATTTAATATCTTAAAATAAAGCTGAATTTATAAAAATTATCAGATATCTAATCATCCAAACCATAGTATTTCAATTAAAATTCCCTATCCCTCATGTACAAGCTTCTGTTAACACACCATTAATTAAAACAAGAAGTAGTTCAAAGGATGTAGACACTGCTAAGGAACCATTACCACTTACAGATTTAACTACACAGCCAACAATCACACCACTCCAGAAATCTGTGGCTTGTTTTAATTACTGGATTATGTGGTTTGCCCAAAGCTCCTGGTTTTCCAGTCAGCCACGCTAAAGACCTGTCTGGAAAATATCATGGCTTCCATCCAGTTCCAGTAGAGACAGTGCCAGCCCAAGCCCTATCCAAAACAGTACCAGGAGAAGGCACCTAGGGCCTGGGCCTGCACCCCAAAGACCAGAAGTGCTCCTCACGTATCTATTTCTTCCGCCTAGCAGAAGCACCCTAAAAACAAGATGGAGACTCTGAGCAATGTCCCTGAGGGTACAGACCACATACGGACCGCCTAGCTCTGAATCTTAAATGCTGCTCTGTCTTTGCCCTTTCCCCTTCAGGGGCAATCGGGTGCACACCTTCAGCAGAGTGAAACGACACAACGAAAAAGCTAACGCTACGCGGAATACAGAACTGCAAAATGGCAAATAGCCTTGTTTTCAGAAGCAAGAGAGAATCCGGCACATTTAGCCTCTTTCAAGCGCTGGCTTCCTTAGAGACACAAAACAAAAGATTATTCAAGAGATTATTATAGATCTCTAACATTTACTAGCAGTTTCCAGTACTCAAGCTTCCCAGGCAGCAATTGCATCACCAGATTTAGTCTACATTTCTTAAACTGGCACAACTAAAATAAGCAAGTTATTTCTTTTGGCATCTTAAAAGAATTAAAAACGTAGATTTAGCATACCTACATAATTCTCTGTAAAACTGTCCTGTTGTAAATACACTTAGAACATAATTTTGTGTTTCCTATTTCCATCTTTCTTCAGAGTAAGGACACCAAGCATTACTGTCATTATAATTCGTCAGTATTTTCAGAAACCTACCTCAGATAAAAGCAATGTGTTGTAAAATACATTTCTGGATATATCAGAATATTCTAATGAAAACAAATACGGCCCATTTTTTGGGTTTTTTGTTTTCCCTCTATTGTAATTATTTATGAAATTTACCTATCCCCTTCAGTTGTTGTCCTCAATAATATTAGCAGAATTCTTACAATAGGGTTGTTGAATGAATAACTAATTCTAAATTGGGACAGATAATTAATGAGAGACTTAGGCTGATTAGTTGTGAACCAGAAGAATTATTCTTAATTAGTTTTATTTTAATGTCTACACAGCATTCCTTTAATTTTTGGCTTTAAATTCTATGGATATTACATTTCAGTAAATGATATTAAGAAAAGTGAGGGAAAGGGATGGGTTGCCAAAAAGTTCAAGGGGAAAGAGAGCCAACATCTCTTCTTGCTAATTGCAATTCCAGATACTACCATATTTATTAATCCTTTAAATTTTGGATATACAAATTTTCCTGAATAGTCCCAAAATACTTTACTGAAAATAGCAAGCTTTGCTTATTTGGCAGGGTTGGCCATTTATGCACATTTTTTAGATACATCAGCTGTTGCAAAAACACATCTTCTCTTTCATGGGACATCACGATTGCTCAATTTGTGGTAAATTTGCCCTGGGACACAGCATTTTACAAAGAAAGCTGCATTACAATGGCCCACATTGTGGCATCTGTTTTAAGAACAATTCTCCAGAGATTTCTGTGAAGAAAAGTCTCAAAAAAATAAATGGAACAAGATGTCCCAAAGTACTTCTTTTACCTAGTCTAAATACTTCTGATGAAAAAGATTCTGAAAAATTCAGAAAGCTGTAGCAGTATTACTAAGTTATACCCTTAATCTTCATCTATTGCCAAACAGGTGAGAAGGTACATGAACTGATGTACTTGGGACAGCTGCACAGGTAGATGAAGAACCCCAGAAAGCAAGGCTTGGCTGCACAGGGAGTCTCAGCCTTCCCAGGAGGCGAGTCATTCTGGCTCCGTTCTCTTGCACTCGCACCGTGCCACTGAGTGCCACTCACACTGTGGCAGGAGCAGAACAGCCAACAGCATCACCCGTACCAGCAGTAAGGAGGTATGCAAGTAAGCACTCGGGGGGCATGCAGCCAGAGAGGCCAGGGCAAAAAAACTTTGGGATCTGGCAGGCTAACATTACCTGACACATTTGAGCAGTGTCATCTCAGTCCTTTCACAGGACACACTGCAAACAGTGCAAACACCACAGCCACAGAAAGGACCACAGAGGGGAGAAGGACTGGGGACCTTTCCTTTATCTGTGTGAACACTGAGCACAGACTGCATCATGCCAGATACCTCAGATGCACTACATCTGCTCTACGAAACATCAGGGAAGGAAGAAAATATTGTTGTCTTGTTATTGCCTGCTCTCTTTTAAGACTATTTATCTGACAGATGATGCCACCACAAATTTTAATCCTGCAAAAACACCCTGACTTTCCTTACTTTTCAAAATGAGACCTGTGTGAATTACCAGAAGTAAGTTTATTTATGAAATTCTGATTTCAGTCCAAACCAAATACACCAGCTTAGGAGCAATACCACCCTTGTGTAAACTGCAGCAGAGCTGTTATTTCTCACAGACCATCCCCAGAAATCCCCTGGTGAGGTCATCCAAAACCCCTTTCAAAAGAACAATAACCTTCTGCATCAATACAGACTCATATTATTTCATGTTTGACTTACAATTAGGACAAAAGCTTCCATTAACTTCATTAAACAGCTATTATGTAAGAATCCCAATGTTTTCATGGCATAACCAATGCCATTAGGTTACTAGTACTTTTTGGTCAAATGGTCCACTTCAAAGGCATCTTTTTATGCAGTTTCCCAGACAGACAGCAGTGATGTACGATGACAATACAGACCTTCAATATTCATTTCACCAGTTGCATAAATTGCTTCAACTTCATAGATAAGCATCCTAAGACACATATTGAATCTAATCCCAAATTCATATGGATACTCATTGAGTCATTACGGATTGGAAGGTGTGTGTTTGGGGTTGGTTTGTTTTGGGTTTGTCTGAATATCACTTGAAGTAGAGAAAAAATTTGGTTTTCATATTTAGAATTGCAAAGTGGGTCCATGCTCAAACACTATTAATAAAAAAGTTACATGCAAAATATCATTAAAAATTTCTAACCACTTGATGTGGTAATTGCTCTGATTTAGTACCAACATGAAGCTGCACCTTTGTTTGACAAAGGAAAGAACCTTTGGCCCTCATCACTCCCTGGACAGCATATCGTCCAACTTACCCACAATCCCAACATGCTTCTTTCTTCTGAGCATCATTCCACATCTCTGCATAGAAACACATCACAGCATTCTGTCTGTTGCTCTTGTGCTCTGGAGTTCACCAAGGGCTCAGTTTATGCCCCCAAAAAATTCTTTGCTCTACTCATTCCAAAGCCACAGAACTTCACCTCTCTCCCAGACTGAGAACTGTCCTGGCTTCTCTCCTCCACTTTGAGTAGGAACATGCCCATCTTGAATCTTCCACTCTCCATTCTCACTGTCTTGTGCCTCTTTCTCCAGCACAAGAGGAGCTGGCAGGATTGGCAGTTTTCCTGCTCTGCCTGCTCAGGAGGTGGAGACAAGGCTTCCACTCAGGTCAACAGGTTTTTCCCAAAAAAACAACAGCACTGAAAAAAAAAGAAAATAAAAACCCCTGAAAAACGTCAGTGACGAATTAATTGCAGCATGTGGTTGTTCCCATCGACCTTCTTGCTGCCTTGCTCTGGCAGTCAATCTGTTGTTTGGTCTCGAAAGCCATCTTTAACAGTAATGCTTTAGCTGTCCGAAGAAGCAATCTTCACATTTAAAATGAAAAACCTCAACATCTTTGCCTAGGATCTGATCACTTCTGCATGATGCTGAATTTTAGCCTCAGCCCTCGCAAACACGAGCACAGACTGACCTTTCGCCTATCGCTAACTGCTCTAATTATTCCAAACAGAAAAGTAAATATTTTGAAATGGAAACACCCTCTGAAATAAAACACAAATCAAGCACGACTGTGCATATGACAGAGGCCAGGGCATCTGCTCACTTGTCATCAGATCACTTGTCATCAGATGCTAACAAATCACGTTCCCCTACACCTTACCCATATGAACCAAATGTGACTGTCACAGAGACTCAAAGATGCACAATTCCACTAAACTGGAGCTTACATCACCTGGAAGGAACCTGAATTTTTACTGCTATTCCGTTCCAGATGATGCAGCTCTGACCAAATGTCCAAAGCAGTAAGTATTTGGAAAGAAAGACACAGATTCTGTAATTCTCCCTTTCTTCCCTTCAAACCTACCAAAACCCCAATAACAAAAAATACTCTGAAATATCCTACTGACTGAGTGAAATCCAGTTTCTTTCTACTGCAGTTACTTCTACTAGAGTCAGCAGTGTCAGAGCCCTGTGAGCCTTTGAAATCAGCCCAAGCAGCTCCCACCATGGTTCCTAATCCCTGGAGCGCACTATGAACATCCAGTGGAACAGAAAAAGCAAGAACAGCTCAAGGACACGGAAAGTGAAGAGACAGCAGTAGACACTCGAAAAGAGAGGGCTGCAGCAGCAGTTAGAGTGTGCGAGACAAGAGGTGTAACGCTGACATGGTTGGAATTCTCTTCAGATGTTCTTCTGGTGGCTGATTTTAGGAAACACAACAGGAATGCTATTAATTGCTATTAAAAAGCTATTAAAAAAAGGTGAACAACAAGAAGAGTGACTGCTCTGAGATCACCTTGTCAAGCATTTCACTGACTCTAAGACAATGGTCTAGGAAGAAGCTTAAACACACAGATTATCGTTTTTATTTTACAAAACTGTTCTGTGTGTCGCTGACAGTACGTTTCCATGTAGCACCAAAAAAAGGTATGTGTGTTAGAAAAGTATTTCCTACATTACCCTAGTATCTTTCCTTACTTGTAGGACTCTTACCACCACGGCACCAAGGCCACACAAAAGGCTGGTGTATAATACATAGCTGATTAACAAGATACAGCAAGATAGAGGAGCAACAATGATTACAAACAAAAAGGTCATATCTGGAGACCGACGAATGAACTGTCAATTTTCTAAGAATTAATGTATGCATTATACATGTTCCTAGAAAGAAAGTTCCAAGCACTGTTCCAATACAGGAAGATCCAGATGAATAGAAAAAGAACTTTAAAAGCAATAAAGCACCTTTTTCTTGCACTAAAAATAAAATCACTCTCTATTCACACATGCACAAGCCTCCTCTCTCATAGGCAAACTGGTTTTGGGGAAAATCACCTAAAGATCTGAAGGTTACAAAACTAAATAAATGTCAGATCCACACATCTTTTGGTTTCAGTTCTCCAAAATGAATACAGTTATAACTGCAGCAGAGAATGTCAAATACAGCTCACCACCAATCCCCATGTCACCGCCATAAATTAGTTAACTGAAGCCTCTCTCAGAGACTACATTCCACAATCTCCACACCAGTGAAGCTCCCATGCATGTCAGCAGCAGCTACAAACACACAAGGAAAGTCACTGGCTATTCCAGAGGCATGAATTCATGGTCTAATTTACACAGGTCTAAATCCTAGTGTAAACCCCCCAGAGTATCAGTAGGTTCAAAGCTGCCTGCATACGCTTTCTATGCACCTGGGATGAGATTCATAACACAGATAAATCTTAGGGAAAACATACAGAAAATATAAGTTTTTCCAAGATTCCCACAACACCAGAGGTCAAACCTCAATAGCCAGCATTATGATACACCATGTTTGCCTTTGTAGGAAACACAGCACAGTCAACCACAGTATTTGCAGAATAACTGAACTTTAAAATACAGTAGTAAAAGTTCAGTAGCATCAGCCTCTCTTCTTTACTATTCCCTTGCCTTTTACGCATCTTTGCAAGTTCAGATCCACTAAATAACACCCTGTCATTTGATAGTGTTCAGTGTTCATTACTTTGACTAGACCTGAACACGTCATGGAACATCCTTATGACATGGAACATTTCCTACTGAAAGGATTAAGGAACAATGCAGTGCAAGGCTGTATCTCTATTATTTACAGGCTCTGTTATTTACAAGCATTATTTATAACTTTAAATACTACATTCAGTATTACTTAAGGGAAATGTTTGGGCTTTTTTTTCAATTAAGCTTGAGCATCAACAAAACAGAACAATTTGTGGAAACAGACTCCCAGTGAGAATGGTCTCACTTTCGAATAAGACATGATGTTTCCATCTCCTCCAATACTTCGATTTCAAACAGCAAACCTTCAAAAATTGCAGCAGTAACTGCTTTGCTTAAATGTCTTCACAGATGAACACAGGAGACACACAAATATAATCAAAAGCATTACATTTTTTTCTAAACGAAAACTATCTCAGTACTTTGCCCTCTTTCTTCTTGCTGCATTACTGTTTTAAGATATTGATCTTGCATTCTAAACCTTATTTTAATTTACAGACAACAGAGAGAGATTCTGTGGCTTGCACAAAACTGATGTCCAGTCAACTCCAGCTGAATGAAGTATCTGTCCCATGGTTTGTTGAGCCTGTAAATGACTAGACACTATGGCCCATGTGATCCATAGGAGGTCTATGTTTCCATTGCTATATTAGTCAATGAAAAGAGGATAAATATAGTGACACTGAGTTTCTTTTTAATAATATGGTAGTATACAGTCAATTTATCAGTAAGGAAACAAATAGATTACTAGACACCTACAAACTCCACTTCTCTTGGGTATATGATCTAGATAATAGTAAAACCTCTGTCAAGTTTTGGACTTCATCTAGAATTCAAGTGATCCCACTTCAGATTAGTCACTTATTTGGGAACTGTTTCTCTAACTACCACCACAAAACTTCAACTCCTGTTAAGTAATTAAACTTCAACCTTCTGACAGCCATAAATTTAATCGTGGTGGCAACATGCAGTACCAATTTGCTGGCATATTCAGCATGTATCAATATAGAACTATACAGAATGTATGCATACTCACATACACACAACCATGTCCAGAATGGACAGTCAAGGTATTTATGTATTCTGCAGCAGAAGGTTCATTATCTGACCTTGTTTTATATTAGCTTATAATTAAAGATGAGCATATGCAGAAAAAAATTTAAAAATAATTTTAAAACATGGTTTTATTTCTAATAACTCTTTAAATTACTTTAGCAAAGAGATGCAATCATTAGACTGTTAAGAAATTTACCTTTTAAATTGTTTCAAGTTCACTATGTTCCTTTTAGTCATAAACAACCTACTTCCAGCAGATTATCAAACCACTCTTCTACTTGTTATTACACCTATGCCAGTGAAACATTCAATACAGACACCATAACATTTATAAGGACAGATGATACTGTGATACTGTGATATAGGAAACTATTTAGAAAACGGAATCAGAATTTAGCTTTAATGTAGGCACTAAATCCCTTAATACTCTGACTCCCTTTTCTTGCTTGCTAATGCTGCTCTCCAGTCACCACTGGAATAGCGTCATACAGCTCAGCACTGACAACTACGAAATAACCACACAGAAAAGAAATCCTAGCTGTAGCTGTACGCTTAAACTAATAAGCAGTGAGCTTATCAGTGATGAATTATTACTCAGAAACTGAATTTTGGTATTATAATCAGAGAACATGAGACCAGTGTTCAGCAGTGTTCAAGAATGTATTCAGAAAGCAACAGAGAATAAAAAAATATATCCCATTTTATAGATCGCTGCTGTACTTACATTTTGAGTAACATACAGTTTTTTGATTTTCAAATTGATTGGAGGAGAACTAGGAAAAGAGATTGTCCAAAAAGACAAAGTAAACTGCTCATAAGGAACAAAACCTTATAGTAGATGTCATCTGGCTTCAAAAAGAATCAATGGGATATAACAGGGTTCTGTAAAATAATAAGCACGTATGCAGTGATGGAGCCTGAGGAAATGCCCTAGGGATGGTCAGCCCATTATATTCTTCACTGTTAAGAGACAGCATGCTAATGCATCCAGACTTGTGGTCTGATCCAGTAAATCCATCCTTATGCTTCTAAGAAGAGAGGTGAAGAATGAACGCACTCACCTACCCTGCCAATACTGCCATGTTTTGATAAGGCAGTGAATAAGACACAGGAAAGTCTAAGGACAACACGCAGGATATGATTCTAGAAAAATTAAAAATCGAGAAAAAGCTGGTTAATAGTAATGGCTTTGTTCTGGAAAAAAGTAAACTCTGTCATCTTTACCACACTCTGCATCTTGTGCATGCACGTGGGGCACACGCGCCCAGCACGTTTTACCGATGATATGTAATTTTTAAAAGTATCTATGTAATAACTATTAGAAAACACCCCTTCAAGGTCTTTAGTCATGCTTGCACTCATTTACAAAATCTCAGTGCCACTATACTGAAGAAAGAAATCTGCGCTACCAATTTTTCAGGTGAGTCCATCTAAAATGCTTATAATTTTTCTGCATGAGAAACTTAATGACAATATTTAAGGCTTTCATATTGTGCTGTTTATATCCATTTTAATGTACTTAAGGGTATTATGTGGCATTGAAAGTATTAAGACAGAAAGGATATGTTGACATGAACTACCTTCTTCTCCCTTCTTCAATTCCATTAGGCTATCCAAAAAGAAATATTCAGTGAAATCTGAAACAATGGCAAGATTGTTGAAGACAAGGTAAGACTAAGTATTCTCTTTCCTTACAAAACACCCACAAGTTGAAGATCATCGTCATCGCTGTTCTCTCTTCAGATGCTCTATTTTTGAACAGTTTAAAATCTCTCCAAATTTTGTGCTTTTCCACAAGGAACTTCTCTTTAAACAGCCTTACTGTTTCTTATGTATCCCTAGATATTTAAATAGATGTAGCAGGTACTGGGTTTAAGTGTTTGAGAATTTTAGATTCTATAAAGGAAGTGAATATAGAGGTTGTAGACACCTGCAAGTGTCAATGCATCCCTCAAACAGGCCTGAAATTCAGTTGGCCTAAATGAAAATAAATGTTGGTATCAACATGTAGTAATAAGAGGCAGATATGATTCATAGTCACATTAGTATCATACATGGTTATCAATGTACATTTTGATACGAATACACAAGGTTCAGCAAGTACAGCAACTCTTCATATGGGGATTCAGGTATCAACTTCCCTGGAAAGAAACCGTGTTTTAATCCTCCATGGGATTATTAAATTCATTCATAGTTTAAAAGAGATCGTGCCTGTTTTGTCAAACACATATTTGTATTTCCAAAGAATGCAAGCAGTAAACAAGACACGGGGAGAGGTGCTGAAACTTTTCTTGAATAAATTAAAGATTAATAAACTGTAACAGGAAGGGATGAAGCATTTGAATCTGAATGAGAACTACAGAACATGCCAAGAAATGAGTACAAGGATTGGCAAACTTTTCCTTCTTCTGATGGTCTCCATTGAACACTGTCCAAGAACACAGATAATGCAAGATGAACCAGACCCTGACCCCAGAGAAAATCTAAGCAGCTGTATCTTGTCAGGATACACAGAAGATTTAGATCTGATTTTTGTGCAAGAATATATTTCAGTTCTGTAATTGCTGTCATCATAAATCCATGCTTCACAGTAGTTTCTTTTGCATTTTGGAAAAACTTGATTTATTTACTTTAGCCTTAACACAGAAGATGAATTAAGAATGAATTACATAAAGTTTTTGAGGTTTGATAGAATCCTAGAATGGTAGGGATTGGAAGGGTCCTCTAGAGATCATTCAGTCCAATCCCCCTACCAAAGGGGAATCACCTAGGACCAGCCACACAGGGCTCCATCCATATGGCTTTTGAAAGTCTTCAGAGAAGGAGACTCCACAGCTTCTCTGGGCAGCCCATTCCTTTACAGATACCTGCTTCTTAAACTACACTGAATATGGTTGAACGTTACTGTTGTTTGGAAAACGGTACTTGCATATTTCTATAAATTTTTCTGTCACTGACAGTTGGTCTGCCCTGACTTTTGGCTCATCAGATCTGAACAAGAGCACACACAAGTCCTTAGTCAAGAGCTGAATTTTCCCTTGTTTATTAAAGGTTTAACTAGATGTCAGTACTGGACTATCCATCAAGACTATTTTTGTCAACACCAACAGAAACATCTAAAACCCACCATATTGGCTCACTGTGTAACACTGGGTAGGAAAATGTCTTGATCATTCATACAAATTAACCCCACAAGTTGCTTTTATTGCTTCTGGATACCTAAATTATTTATAAGAAACATTCTTTGACTAAACAAAGCTTTGCAGAGAGTCATTATTCTGAGTTAACAAAGCAAAATTCGTCATTTTCAATTTAAAAACAAAATAAGTGGATAGTCTTATCAGAGTCTTTTACTGTGTGTCATGGCTTAGCACCAGGTTAGCCCACAAAATTATATTCTGCCCAACCACGCAGAAGGAAACGTCCTCCCACCTCCTGGCGGGGGAGAAAAGAGGTAAACACGTTTCTGGAAACTGAAGCTAGAAATATTAAACTTTATTGAACTTTATTGAACACCTTATTAAGTAGAAAAAAGAAACAAAAAAAAGGGAAAGGGGAAAAGGCGAAAAAAAAGAAGTGTGCTTTTCCTCAATCACTCAAGTCCATCCCTCCCCCTACCCAGACCTGCTAACCCCTAATTCCAAACAAATGCTAAAAGCCACAGACCGGGGGGAGTAGAAAGGGAAGACTGGGAATCCCCTAGGCAGTGCTTAAATGCTCAGTGTAAGGATTTTCCTATGATATGGTCTGAGATTATGGGAAAGAAGAAAGATAAGAGATAAGGAAGATAAGGGAAAGGGAAAAAGAAGGGGTAAGGTGAAGTAGAAGAGGGACAGAGAGCTGCAGAGGGACAGAGAAGGCACAGTGTGCTATGGGCCAAAACAAAACTGAAACCGGACTCCCAAGACACACAAGCAGGGAGGTGGTACCAAGAAGAGGGGAAAAGGAAAACCTTGTCCCCAAATAAGGGCACCAAAATTTGGGTGGCCTACTCCCCCCTGCTCAACCTGACCCCCCACCACCACACGTGGCTGCTGTGCACCAGAGGGAAAAGTAAACCTAACGTTCCCTCGGCCAAGGCGAGTTAATTCCTTATATGCTGGAAGAGAGTCTGATGCAGGAACACCATGAGCAAACATGATTTCACCGAATCCGTAACACTGTGATTAAGAAGGTCTAATCTTCAAAGTCAGGATGTTGTCCAGGATTCCTTCAGCCATTTTATTTCTATGAAGAAACAGCTGTGGCAGCAGTACTACGTCACACTAAAGAGAGGCAGAAAGGGTTTTTTATCTGCTATATAAAAGTTTACATCCTTTATAAGGTTTGAATTCTTCAACACAGGTGTTGTAAGGCTGATGAAACACAAACCTTTTCATGACTGCTTTTAAAGCAGAAAAGGCAAAATGACTCACTGTCTCTTGTGAGCAGAACTCACTGAAGTACTATAAATTTACAACAGCATATGAAGAGAAACCTAGGCAAAGCCATATTAGTTTTACATTTTGTGTGACTTCTAAGACATAGTAAAACTAAATTTCTGAGCATGACTTTGCAGCATCAAAACACATCCTGAGTTCCAGAAAACTATACTATTTTGCTTTCCATTTAAAAATGTTGCTGAAATATTTTTTATCAAGGCATACTTAAGATGGAGTTTTTTTGATAAAATCATATCCATAGCCATTTCTTTTGGAACATAATAAATAATCAAACTATCCAAAGTTGTTGTTTATCTAGATATATTTAAAAATAGGTCTTTTGATATTTAACTTCTGGTATGTGGCCCATTCTGAGCAATCTTTTTTTTTTTTTTGTGAGCATATTTTACTTCATGTTGGTTTTCACTAATGCACAGAGAAGATTTGGTATGTTCTTAGGAGTTTCATTGTCCCTAACACTTTCTCTTCTTAAGAAGATACCTAAGGCTGTAAGTTATCTTACTCAAAGTCAGATGCCTTAAAATGAGACCTTAAACTGTGAAACAGTGTTCCCAGCCCTTTATAATTAACTGAGATCTGGATCCATCCAGAACGTACTTCACTTGACCTATATAGGATGATCATCTTAAAATTAAAGTTTCCCTCAGCAGGTGCTTCTGTGTTTCCATTAACAGTAATAGGAGAGACAGAAGGTAACCAGATGGTATTTATTTACTGAATACAGCAAAGTTTAGTCCCATTTATGTATATTTTGAACATTCTCAAAAACTTTCACTCTAAGTGATGGATGAATTATCAAAATATGAAGAAACAGCAGAGGTAAAAATCGTGAGTAAAACAATTCTAGCACAAGCAAGCAGCATCCTGACTGTATAAAAGAGCTTCAAAGTTTTTCATTTCTAATCCTAAAGCCTTTTGATATAATTCATTAGTTTAAATTCCCCACCATTTTAGTTTTTACTTTGAAGACTAGCACTGAAAAAAATAGGAAGAAAATATCAGTAGCTGTTAAATATCTTTTAACATGCAAAGTTTCTTCCATGTAAGTATTTTTCTCTTGTTTTCCTTCCTTCCTTTTTAAAAACATGTTTATGACTTTATGCAAATATTACCTCCCTTTCAATTGATGAATGCAACTATTCATGCAGGAAATATAAGAAAATCCACAATTAAAGAGGCAAAAGTTTCCAAAGGAAAAAAGCAGCAGACTCTTGATTTTGGGATACAAGGGTTACAAGAATAAAAGTGGTTGGAAAGTACCTCCTAGATCACCTCCTAGAGTCCAACCACACCCTAAATACCAACAAAAACCCTAAATACCTGACTACTAAATACCTGATTGATCAGCAAACACAAACTAACCCCCTACATGCCTGCCATTCGAGCAGATTGCGAAGCACCTTGTCTACACATTTCTTAGATATCTCCATGGATGGTGACTCAACCACCTCCCTGGAAAGGTCATTCCAGTGCCTCACCACTCTTTCTGTAAAGCATTTCTTCCTAATGTCCAATGCAAACCTCCCCTGCCTCAACTTCAGACCTTTACTCCTGGTTTTGTTATTAGTTACTAAGATGAAAAGGCAAACACCCACCTGTCTACCTCCTTTCAGGTAGTTGTAGAGGGCAATGAGGTCCCCTCTCAGCCTCCTCTTCTCCATACTAAACCTGCCAAGCTCCCTCAGCCTCTCCTCATACAACTAGTTCTCTAAACTCTTCACAAGCTTGGTAGCTCAGGTCTGTACATGCTCCAACATCTCAATGTCTTTCCTAATAAGGAGAGGCCCAGAACTGAATACAGTACTTGAGGCGATGCCTCACAAGGGCCAAGTACAAGGGCAAGACAACTTCCCTTCTCCTGCTGACCACGTTGTTCCTGATACAAGCCAGGATCCTGTTGGCCGCCTTAGTCACCTGGGCATGCTGCTAGTTCATATTACGCCAGGTATCTACCAGTAACCCCAGGTCCTCTTCTGCTGGGCACTTTTGAGCCCCTCATCTCCAAACCTGTAGCATCGCCTAGCGTTGTTGTGACAGAAAAGCAGCACCTGGCATTTGGCCTTATTGCACCTCATACAATTGGCCTCGGCCCATCAATCCAACTTGTCCAAGTCCATCTGTAGAACCTTCCTGCCCTCAACACTCCAACACAATTTGGTGTTATCTGCAAACTTACCGAGGGTGCTCTCACTCCCCATGTCCAAACAAGACTGGCCCCAAAACTGATCCCTATGGGACAGCAGTGGTGACTGGCAGCCAGCTAGATTTCACCCCATCAATCACAACTCTCTGGGAACAGCCATTCAGTGGAGAGTACATTGGTCTACACCATAATTCAGTTAGCTAGTTGCTCCAGAAGAGTGTTGTGGGAGACTATGTCAAGAGCCTTACTGAAGTCCAAGTATATAACATCTACAGCCTTCCCCCTATTGAAAAGGTGAGTTATATGGTCATAGAAAGAGATCAGGTTGGTTAAGCAAGATGTCCCTTTCATAAAGCCATGCTTGGCTGCCCTGCAATTGCCGTGAAAGATCACTCAAGATGATCCTCTCCATGATCTTTCCTGGTACCAAAGTCAGGCTGACAGGCCTGTAGTTTCTCAGACCCTCTTTCCAGACCTTCTTGTAGACAGGCCACCTTCCAGTCACCTAGTATCAACCCTGTTGACCAGAATTGTTGAAAAATTACGGAGAGAAGTTTGGTGAGCTCTCCTGCCAGCTCCAGGAGTACTCTTGGGTGAATGCCATCTGGCTTAACAGATTTATGAGTGTCTAGGTGCAGAAGCAGATCATTTACTACTTCTTCCTGGATTATGGGGGATTTGTACTGTTCACCACCCTTATCTTTCGTGGAGTCTCCTTCTCTGGGGACTTTCAAGGCCCGCCTGGATGCGTTCCTCTGTGGTCTTTGTTAGATAGTTTTGTCCTGCTCCGGCAGAGGGGGTTGGACTCGATGATCTCTTGGGTCCCTTCCAACCCCTAACATCCTATGATCCTATGATCTTCAAGCTCAGAAGGCTGAACAACCTTGAAACAGTTGGTCTGTCCATTCATGACAAACACAAAGACAGCATGAAGTATCTCAGTCTTTTCCTCATCATTGGTTGCAATGTTCCCACCCACATCCAGTAAGGGGTGCAGAGTCCCCCTCATTCTCTTTATTGTTGATGTACCTGTAGAAACTTTTTTTGTTGTCCTTTATGTCAGTGGCCAAGTTGAGTTCCAGCTGGGCTTTTGCCTTCCTAATTTTCTCTGTATAACCTGACAAGATCACTGTACTCCTCCCACATTGCCTGGTCCTTCTTTCAAAGGAGGAAACCCTCCTTTTCTTCCTAAGTAACATCAGAAAACTCCCTGTTCATCCAGGCTGGCTGTTTACCTCACCTTTTAGTCTTATGACATATGGGGACAGCCTTCTCCTTTAAGAGAAGGGCCTTCAAGAGCTCTTTCTTGAAGAGTGTCCAGCCTTCCTTGACTCCTTTGCCCTTCAGGGCTGTCTCCCAAGAGACTTTCCCAGCTAGTGTTCTGAACAGACCAAAGTCTGCCCTCCAGAAATCCAAGGTGGAGGTTCTGCTAACCACCTTCTTCCCACTTACATCTAGGCCACAGCCTCTGTGTCCTAGATTTACAAGACATCAGTTCTTTTCCTTTCAAAAGACAAGACAGGAAAGACTTCTCAACGTCACCCACGATTCTTTCCAGAGCTAATAAGGCACCTTACTATTTGTCTATCTTTTGCTTGTATTTATCTTATCAACCATCTAGGGCTGCACATAAGAGCTGAGTTTGGCTGGGATGAAGTTGACTGTCTTCATACCAGCTAGTATGGGGCTGGTTTAGATTTGTGCTGGAAGTAGCATTGAAAATATACTAGTTCTAGTTATTGCTGAATGGTGCTTACTCTGAGTGGGGGACTTTTCTGCCTCTCACTTCACCAGTGAGCAGGCTGGGCACAAAAGGTTGCAAGGGGACACAGCTGTGACTCCTGGCCCAAGCTGACCAGAGATACAGCCTAATCTATAAAACTGTGGGAAGACAGAATGTGGAAGGACATTCAGAGTCGTAGTGCTTCTCTTAAGTGTTAAGTGTGTTGGAGCCCAGCTCTCCTAGAGAAGGCTGAGCACCTGCCTGCCAATGAGGAGTAACAAATAAATTCCTTGTTTTGCTTTGCATTTGTGGCTTGTGTTTTACCTGTTAAGAGTGGTATCATCTCAACCCACATTTTTTCCTCTCACGTTTCTGATTCTCTCCCCCACCCCACTGTGGGGAGAGTGAGGGAGCAGCTGGGTGGTGCTTAGTTGTCAGCTGGAGTTAAATGACACAATGAAAAAACCACATATATTTCAACAGCCTCCAAGATTTATTTCTGATCATTTCCAGACTTTAACCAGTGTAAGCATCAGAAGTGTCCACCTGGAAACACAATTAAACCAAACAGCAGAAATCTGACTTCTATTCTTTTAGACAACATGCTTGGACAAAAGATAAAAGGATCATCAAGTTCCTGTTGCCCATACAAGCTCTCCTGAACACACCACTGATGCACCGGAATCCTTCATAATGTCCTACAAGACAACCCAAAAAGGGAATGAAGTACCATTTCACAGAAGACAACTCACAGAGTTTCATGCACATACTGCAACATTAACTGCATTAAGTATCTGTTGGAATTTTTCCTACAATAGAGAGTAGAGAGTCAATGACTAACTACTACTACTAGCGCTAGACACTCCACTGAGCACGTACTGAAAAAACAAAAAACACACCCCACAACAATGTCAAACCAAGTAATCAAAATGTGTCTAAAAAATCAATATTTTTTTTAAAAAAAGGAAGAAAAAACTAACAGCATTTGCCCTGAAGATTGCTACCAGCATATATAAAAGGTCCATTCATGAAAATTAAAATCATTAGCAGATAAGAAAGAAGTATCTAGAGGCCACTTCAATCATTGTTTACTACATTAAATATCAAACAAAATCTAAAAACATAAAGTTAATCTATCCCAGACATGAGAAGTCCAACTAGTAACACTAAACTGTTACGATAAATACACTTTTGAGTTTGCTTTTCTTTGCAGCTTTTTTGGGAGGGGTTTTTTTCCCCATAGTTTAGGGTAGCACAATACTGTCAGAGTTGTACATTTACAGTCTAAACTGGTGTTAAGGAGTTGGACAAGAAATAATTAAACAGCCTCCAAATACTTACATGTTTCAAGCTTTTAAACTAACTACACAAGAATATATCCCCTCAGTGCTAAGCTTCTGCAAACATTGTTCAGAGAAATCTTCTATTTTGTTCACAAACAGCTAAAAAAAGAAAATACGTTCTCAACTGCAAAAAGCTGTTTTACCGTGTCTTTAGAGTCAGTTACTCTCTCAATTTCAAATAATAAGTAAGTATTCCTCAAATACCTAAAGACATTACCTGCATTGGATAATTTCTATCCATAGTAAAAAATATCATCAGTGCAATGAAAACTAGATCAGGTAGATAAACTGTATCCGTCCTGAAGCCCAATTTTATAATTTTTCCACTCTTGCAAGGTGTAGAAAACTACAAACATCTAACTTTTGTCAGCATGTTATTTTTTCAGCTTTCTTCTAGTACTGTGACTTTACTGGTTCAGCTCTAAAGCTAGTTTACAAAAAGGAAACTATTAGTTCTGTTATGAAAAGCTACAATTATGGATCAATAAGTCTAAGAAAATAATAACTGTAGTGGTAGACTAAGTGCCACAGGAAGCAATGGACAAGAGCTCCCTGACTGAAGATCAGTAGATTCTTTATGCTCTTCACAAAAAGAATTTAACCATTTATATCATCTCCTGTTGATGACATGGGTTGTGAAATTACATATTTCTTGCAGAATAGGACTTACAACTCATTCTGCACAGGTATAAAAAGCATTTTGAATTATATACAGAGCCAGACCTGGTGCATATTATTGTTTTATTTGTTCCTTGAGAAAATAGTACAAAACTCAGGTCACAAGTCCTTGAAAACACCTTGATACTGCAAACTTAACTTCAAAGCACCAAGAAATACATGAGCTAGGATTCAAAACGAACGCTTCCAGGAGGCCAGCATCCTGGTCTTCAATAGCAATGCACTCTGCTGATGTCTCCCAGATTTCCCATCATAGCTTTAAAATAGATGCCTTTCCCAAGCACATTCTGCTTTCCATAGGTAAAGGTTTGGCTGCAGTTCTTTTGCTCCTGCATACCAAACCACAAAACTCTCTCCTTTCTGATTGTTGTCAGTCTTGCATAATTCTAGATATGGATGGAAGTGCTTCATCACAACAGTTTGTAACTGAATCACAGAACACTAGGGATTGGAAGGGGCCTCGAAAGATCATCTAGTCCAATCCCCCTGCAACAGCAGGATCACCTAGACCAAGTCGCACAGGAACATATCCAGGTGGGTTTTAAACATCTCCAGAGAAGGAGACTCCACAACCCCCCCTTGGCAGCCTGTTCCAGTACCCTCACTGTGAAGATGTTCCTTCTCAGATTGATGTAAAACTTCCTTACATTCATTGCCCCTTGTCCGAACATTGGTTGATATTGAGAAGAACCTGGCTCCACACTCTTGATATCCACTCTTTCCACATTTATAAACATTAATGAGGTCACCCCTCAGTCTCCTTTTTTTCAAGCTAAAGAGACCCAGCTCCCTCAGCCTTTCTTCATAAGGAAGATGCACAACTCCATGATCTTTGTGGCTCTGCACTGGACTCTCTCCAGCAGTTCTGTGTGCTTCTTGAACTGACGGGCCCAGAACTGAACACAATATTCAAGATGTGGTCTCACCAGGGCAGAGTAGAGGGTGAGAAGAACCTCTCTCGATCTGCTAACCACCCAACTTCTGATTCACCCCAGGATGCTGTTGGCCCTCTTGGCCACAAGAGCACACTGCTGGCTCATGGTCATCCTGCTGGCCACCGAACCCCCAGGTCACTTTCTCCTTCACTGCTCTCCAATAAGTCAGTTCCCAACCTATACTGGCACCTGGGGTTGTTCTTGCCCAGATGCCAGACTTACCCTTGTTATAGCTCATTAAATTTCTCTCAGCCCAGCTCTCCAGCCTGTCCAGGTCTTGCTAAATGGCAGCACAGTCTGCAGGGGTGTCAGCAACACCACCCAGCTTTGTGTCATCAGCAAACTTGCTGAGAGTGCACCCTAATCCCTCATGCAAGTCATGAATGAATAGATTGAACAGGACCGGTCCCAGCACAGACCCCTGGGTAACTAGATAAAGGCCTCCAACTAGACTCTGTCCCATTGACCACCACTCTCTGGCTTCTATCCTGCAGCCAGTTTACGATCCACCTCACTATGTAATCATCCATTCCACACTGCCTCAGTTTGGCTGTGAGGATGCTGTGTCAAATGCCTTACTCAAGTTGAGATAAACCACATCCACCACTCTGTCATCATTTGGCTCATCTGACATTGCTGGCTCATGGTCATCCTGCTGGCTACCAGGACCCTTGGGTCCCTTTCTCCTACACTGTTCTCCAACATGTCACTCCCCAACTTACACTTTCATTCTATGGATGCCACTCAGAAGAATTCTGAGTTACATGTCACATAACCAGAAGCATGAAGCAAGTGAATTCCTGTCCAGTCATCCACCTGATTGGAGTCTTCGAGTATTGACCTATTACTAGCTTTGCTCCCCAATATTTAAATTCTCTTTTACCAGAATGCTGCTTTATTATTCCTACAACCCTCGTATTGTTCTCTTCATTCCTGTTCCAGTGATCACATTCCATTGGCAAGATGTACCCAGACCTGTTCCATAAAGTATCATGCGTGACAACTCCATAGCAGAACCAGTGCAGAACGCCCCGATGAATAAAAAAGTGATGTCTAATACTCTTCAAAACTCTTCAAAACGTGTATTAACGTTATTGCTTTCAAACTGTTAAAAAATAAATTACCTGTTCTTTTATGTGTTCCTACTGAGCACTGTTCTCTGAAGGTTCAAGACACCTATGGGTATTTACAAAAGATTACTTCAGTTTGCAAGTTCATATATATTTCTTCTTCCTAAACAAGCACAAAAAATGTATGTGTTTCCTAAACCTGCTTCAGAGTAGCAAACTGAGTTCAAATCACTACAAATCCATAGCACAAGATACCTCACTCCACACACATTTCAGACTGTAAGTAATTGAGGACTTCCTTGCCATCTTTCCATCTTGTCAAATGAAGGGACAACATAACCCCATTAGGAAAGCAGTGCTTCATGATGCCCATGTTCTGATACTTGTTTTCACTCTGGACCAGACAGGCGGTTAAGTCTTGGAGCACTACTGGATCATCACTTCGGGCAGAAACAAGGAACCTCTTTCCTGTTATTTTGTCCACGAAGCACAAAATAACTTCAGTCGTTTGAGAAAGCGTATTAGTTTCTTGGTATGGATGTTTATTTTATTGTATAATACTGTTTAAATATCTGTGGAAGCATTCAAGTGCAATGAATAAAAGCTATTACTTTGCTACATTAGGTCATTTGACATACGTGGGAATAGAAGAAATACTTAGCAGCTTTAAAAATAACAAACCACCAAAACCAAACTATTTCTCTTACAAGAATTACTAGTTTTCCCCATCCTGTTACGTTCTCTCTTTTATCCTACAATACAGATTTCACAAGATCATTCCATCTGCTTCCAAAACTTATATGAACCAGATAAAACTCCTTTTGAAAATTAATAAAGTAGTAACTTTAAAAAAACAGTCAAATATAAAAAAGAATTAATTTAAGACCCTATAATCTGCCTCTTTTAGTTAGGGAAGAAAAGTACTCATGATACAGTAATCTCCTGAGAATTTCAGACACAGGATACCCACAATGAAAAACGTAACTACAGGCACTGCCGACACAACAAACCAAACTCTTTGCAACAAAGTGAGTCAGAGCAACCCTGGAACACAACGAATAAGCTGCATCCAAATTGTCTTCAGACATGCAAAAGTTTCGTCAACTGGTACAGCATTTTTAATTCTTCCTTGACAAGAGCCTTAGGCAGCCTGTCACGTCAAGACTCAAAGTTTTAGCAGAGCAGCCTTTAAAGAGTAAGTTCGCAGCTGCATCTTTTGTTTCCTGCCCTGGCCCGGTTCGCATCCCCGCGCTGCCGCTGCCTCTGCCATTCCCCGCTCCGGGCGCAGCCGTCAGCGGCAGCCCCGAGACACCCACTGGGGCTGAGCCAAGTGATGGAGGTCAGCGAGGCGAACCGGCATCCGCTAGGTAACGAGTCACGACAAATTCGGCTCAGCACAGCTGGCTACAACTTTCTGCCCAGACCCTTGCTACGCCTATGCACACAGCTCCCAGCCACCAGCTCCGAGACTGCAGCCAGTCCGGCCGCCCGACACCAACTTACCGCAGTGCTGTGAGGAAAGAGGCACTGTACGGCCCTGGGAGGCGAGAACGCCCGTCCGGCGCCCTGCGCTGCTGCCGCGGGAACGGACGAGCCATCCAGCCTCGGGGCCGCCGCCAACGTCGGGGACACCACTGCCCCCCACCCAGCCCCGTCGCCGTCTGCCGCAGTCCAGCGCGCCCGGGGGCCACCCGTCGCCTTCCGCCCTGCTCCTCCTCGCCACTCTTCGCGGCGCAGCGCGGCCCCGGCACCCTCCGCCCGAGCACAAGCAGCCCCCACCGGGCCGCGCGGCTTTAAGCAGCGGTGCGCCAGCGCATCTCCCACCCCTTGCTGCCCGGGAGGCGGGGGGAGGGGACAGGCGACACGCACAGACCCATGGATGGATGGATGGATGCACGGACGGACGGACCGACAGACAGACTCCCGCACGCACCACCCTCCGCCCTCCGCGCAGCTGCGGTACCTGTTGTCCGGTGCCTGTATCCCCCGGGCGCCACCCGCACGCTCAGCACCCGGCGGCGGTGCAGCAAGATCCGCGCCCGCTCTGCTCGGCTTCGCTCCCGCTTCTCCGCCCGCCTCCCGCTCCCGCGCAGCACTTACCCAAAGTTTATGCGTCTGCCCCCCGCCGCCGGCAGTGGCCGCACCGCGAAGCCGCTCGCCCTCCCGCTACGAGGTGGCGGGGCTATGCCAGCAGCGGGGCTGTGCCCGCAGCCGCGCCCGCGCAGCCGCGGGGACGCGGAGGGGCTGCGCGCGGCCCGCCCTCGCACCTGCGTGCGGCCCGCCCTCGCGTACCTGGCGTCCAGAGGTGCGCGCCCCGGCGCAGGTGCGCGGCGCTGCCGGGTTCTCCCGCTCCTGCGGCTCCGCGAGGCCAATGTTGCCGTTGCTCCGGCAAGGGCGGCCCGGTGACCGGTTCCGCGGCCGGGAGCTGCTTCAGCAGCCGCCAGCTGTGCCTGACCCGAGAGCCTCCATGCGGACAGCCCTGCCGAGGAAGCGCCGTGAATCCCGGAGCTCGGAATGGTCCCGTGCCCCGCTCCTCAACAGGCGGGTTGGCAATTTCTCAACAGGGAGCAAGAGCCCAGCTGGGCCCGTAGGAATTTGTAGATTTGCTCAGGATAGAATAAAAGATCAGAGTAGCAACTGCGTGAAAATTCAGGTCGGTAGGCCGGTGAGAACGAGGCGGCTGATAAAACTTTGACTGACAGGTTCCTGTCGTGTTCATGGCCATTCGTCTTGTCCAGAAGGAATTCCTCTGGAAGGCTGGCTGATTTCTGGACTTGGACCCTCGCCAAGTCTGGGGTGCCATTCCCAGCTTAGCCTCAGAACATCGGCTGGGAATGGCTCTGTTCGTTACACTAACCATTAATTCTTACCTGCATTCATTTTGTTGGTATCTGGCGCTCACAAGTCTTCACTTTGAAGGGTGTTTCAAGCAACTGAGATAAAACCATGATGCTAATAATTTTATCTAATGATAAAACCGTAGAAATAGGAACACAAATAATTTTGCTAAGGATTTCTTTTGCCAATCTTCCTTTCTGAAAACTACATTTAAATTTGCACATAACACGCAAGTGATGGATCCTTTTATTTAAATAGCCATGTAAAACCTTCTTTATAAAGGTTTTTAGTTTCTTAAAGAAGACTCATTGCCTAGCACACTGCAAGTGTTTTCCTCAGACCACATATTTAGTCCTGTGTCTGTGAATTAATTCCTACACCACACAATAAAGACATGAAACTGTTCTGAATTTGCTAATTTCCCAAACTCATCAATGCTCCATCTTTTTGTTTAAGACTAGAATTCAAATATGCAAATGAGCTTCAAGTGTATAAGTAAAATGTATTTTTAATATGATGTAACACAGTACATACTGAGATAATAGACCAAATGCTATAAAGGCATTCACAACTAAAATTTCCATGTGATACAGTCTTGATTACTCTTAATAATTCCACAGTCTATTAAAAAAATTGCCATTCATCCCTCTTCATATGCACAGAAAAACAAAACAAACCCAAAATTCTCTTTATCCCTGGAAAAAAACATTGTAGGAGGTGTACTATCACATGCAGTAGCCTACAGTAGTCAAGCTTATAAATATATTTCCAAACAGCTACAGAGCAGCACATGAGCAGTACCTGGCTTTTTCTCCGACGTTGAATAGATCACTTTTCCATTAAAAGGCTGATTTGAGGAGATTGTTCTTTTTCTCCCAGGGAAAGAATTCAGTCCCAGTATATTTTAGCCTGAAGTTACTAAATATGGATCAAAACACTGAAGTGCAGTGAGGAGCTACTTAAGTTTGATAAATCGTTCCAGCACAACGCAAAAAGTTTGTAGGCCTTGCAATAAAATACTTGATCGAGTGGTATGGGGAGGGGACCTGGGTTTGAATTACCACAGTGCCTTAAGGACCTATTTAAGCACTCTCAGTTACAAACGGACATACTGAAGTGAAAATTGCTGGGTAAAATTATCTTCACAAGTACAACATTTCTTTAATCTTCGCATATCTTCCATGTAGTCACTTACAAGTTAGGCCTTTACTACATCCTTCTGCGGCTCTGTATTGGAACATTGTCCAACTGCAATTTCTACTGAAGTGGCAAAGGTCCTGCGAGTTCAAGTACAGTAGGGAGTACTAACTCCGCTGACATTTCTAACTTTAAAACCCCAAATTTAAATTTGGAGGTCTGGTGACACAAGTAGGAAAATTAACCCCTTCATTTAACATTTGGTTTGCCATGGGAGAGCAGCAACCCTTACAGGGGCCAAAGTCAATGCAGTCTGGCTGAGTTGTGAGAGACCAGTGAAAAACACGTCAAACTAAAGGGACACTAGCATTAAGATATTTTTGTTTGCACTGGAAAATACTTAGGGATATTGCTCTCCACATGTCTAATCTTAGAAGCATGTCTGTAGTACGTGCAGTTTTGAGCATAGATCAAGGATGGGGGGGGTAGATGAGTTATGGCTGATGGCTAAGAGCTATTTCCTCAGCACAGAGTGAGTAGCACTTTCATGTAGCAGCTTTGTTCTGATTTCAGTGCAAATCTGTGTCCTGTTCTAGAAGCAGGACACTGCCCAAACTGCGTGTGCTCCTGTCCTCTGCTTTAACTAAACTCCTACCAAAAGCAGATTAAAATATACAGAAAAATTGTTGCTTAACAGCTTACTCCCTCACAGCAAAGAAAATAACAGATGTCTAGAATACACAGCCAGAATTTTAACTATTAAATTTATTATACCATATTCTTAAATCTGTGTTTGTATGTGTAAATAATTTGCGTTGCTGAGCACAACTTTAGGTTGCGCATTTGATAAGCCTTTATTATGAACTCAAGACCCTCAGTTTTTGTACCATCCATGGAAGAAAAGAACACCAAACTGAAAAAAGCTTAACAACAAAAATAATCCTTAATTTCCAATACTTTTTATTTGCTGTTGAGTTACAACAGTATCTGTCATCTGCAGTTATTCTATGTTAGTACTTTGGAGAGAAACAGGGTTTGGTCTTCTAAGTCTGACTTTAGTGACTCCATAACAGGTGCAAACTATTGAAAAGTCATCTAATTCCGTGTGAATCCAGCTGAGATAACAGTAGCTATACATAAAGGAAAACTGTTTTGTAATACGTGGTTATCAGAAGTGGATACAGTGCACCAAATTTGATAAAGAGAACAGAATCCTCTCAGAACTTCATTTATCTCAGGCCATTCTTACATTTTGTGAAGGATTTTGTGAAGGGAATGGAATATAAGGAAAACAGCATCTTTCACACAGTAATTCCATACTTTGTGTATTTTCATCAGAAGCTACCAATATACAGTAGGGCTCGAGTGCCTTCTCCAAGAAATATCAAATTCACATGCAATCAGTAAAAGGGATGGAAAGAGGAATCAAACAATTTTAGACTTGACGATCTCAAAGATATTTTCAAACCTGAATGATTCAATGATTAATGTCAGAAATCCTTCACAGATCATGCTCATGTTACTTTATGTTAATTATTGTTGTGAGGATATAGCACAGAATCGTGTGTACAGTACACTTGATACCTAGAGTGGTGAAGTGATTTCCAGAGTTGAAGAGGGGAGAAAATCTTGTGAAATACCCAGAGGCATTTGCAGGTCTGCTACCTAGTATTACACGTGTTTAACAAACAGATTAAAAATCTATAGTGCCTGAAGAAATATATGCAACAGAGCAACTATTTGTACTTGAGGAAATGAAGGACTATTGGCAAACCTGAGAAAATCATGTTAATCTGCTGAACTACAGACTGCGTGGGTGAGAACTAAGTTGGGTGATTGGGCTCCAAGGATACTGGTTAATGGGCTGTACTCAATCTAGATGCTGACAGCAAATGCTGTTACCCAGGAATCCATCTTTACATGTTCAAGGATAAAGGACCTATGCTTACATTTTCTTGAATGACCTGGAGGACTCACAGGAGCATGTATCCTTCAGATCTGCAGGTGAGACGCGCAACTGCACATCTGACATGCTTAAGGGCAGAACTGTGATGCCAGAGGGACATGGACAGGCTGAAAGAACAGGCAAACAGGAACCACATGAAAATTGCCAAGAATAAATGCAAAGCCATGCACTAGAGGAGAAGAAGCCCTGCAGTGATGGGGCCTGGCTGTGGAACTACTCTTGAAAAAGTCATGGAAATTTTGGTAGACATCAAGCTGAGCATGAACCTGCATTGAGCCCTACAAACAAGGCAAGCCAACGCTATCCTGGTCTATATAAACATGGGCACAGCCAGTGGCTCAAAGGGTGTTACTAGACCTCTCTAATCAATAGTTTATAGGTCAGATTGCATACAGGTTCATTGCATAATTCTGGCTGAAAAGGCTCACAGGACATCTCTAATAAGGATCAAATATGAGACCAGACCAATGGGCTTAATTCAGCTGAATCTCAAAACCTTAGAAGGACAAAGACAGCATAACCTCTGAAGGCATTCTGGTCCAGCTCTGGATTGTGCTCATGGTGAAACAGTTTTTCCCTCTATCCATTCTGAACCTCTCGCTTCAACTTATACCTGTAATTCCTTGTCTTCCTGTGATGCATAACTATGAAGAGAATATCTGCATTATCATGAGTATTGGCAAGCTACTGTGAGGTGTCCCTAAGGCCTTCCCTTTGCCAGGCTGGACAAGCTTAGATGAGTCAATGATTGTATAGATTGTCATATGAGTGTAACAGTGCTTGAATTACTAATGGATCTGTCTGTACTCTGGTTTTATAATATAGCAACACTTAAGGAAAAGAATGGCAAGTACCAAAAAAGCAAAGACAAGTGCAGTACAGAACCTTTCAATGATTTTGAAGTCTTTTTTTCATTGTGACTTACTCTCATGTTTACCTTGCATCTACATCTGCACTCTCTCCTTTATTCTTGTTTCAAAGCTAGACCTCAGACAAACCATCATAACTCATGGGAGGATGTTCCGAGATACCAGCAGGCGATGGGTTGACAAGCTAATAAAGTCTTCTTGAAACTTAACACAGGTTTCAACTGGATGCAGGAATGAGCCTGTAGTTATACTAAGTGAGAAGTTTTTGTTCAGTCTGTAAAGGCACTATTTGGTTAAAGATTACCTTAGAAGCAGATGTCTGATAGCTCACTCATTCTGAAATGCAGTAATATAAAGCCTACAAATTCTTTAGTACTAGGCTGGCGCAGGAGGTGGGGAGGAAAATGCATTTATTGTATATTTCCTGCTGTAGCATTATAACAGTAACATGCATGGTTTTTGCACTCTATTTCACTCTCTCTATATATATATGCAGGATTAAAAAAAAGAAGCATATTGCCAGCAGACATTAGAAAAGAAATAGATGGAAAATCTTAAATATGGCTTTATATTTTAAAAGATGGCTTTAATACTTTAATTACCATCTGTATGTTTGTTGAACTGTCTCAACTGTGTGAAAAGAAAGATATAGCATGTCCTTAAACATTTGTTGAGTCTTAACACATACTGCAGAAGCACTATTTGACATTCAACAACCAGTGTAATTTGCTATAGGAAGGCTTGTTTTATTCTGAACGTTGTTCAACAGTGATCAAGTGGTCAACAGCAATCATTAAGCAAAACTGATGGAGGCATCACTGTAATCATCTTGCACAGAGATCCTGTTACCAAAACACAAAATGGAAAATATTTTGAGGGATTCTTGGCTTTGCTGTCTTTCTTCCTCTGTTTTCCGTAGGTGTTTTAAATTTTGCTTTGTGCACATCACTTAGATGTATAGCATCATGCCAGCACACATACCTTCTGCAGGCAGGTCAGTGTCAGTGCTACAGCAGGTTGTCCTTTCCCAAAAAAACTGAAATGTAGAAGAAATTTGTAGTACTCCTGTCCCTAAGCTATTTCTGATGAGAGGAACAAAACGGATAAGAACTGAAAAGAGCCACTTTTCATTTGATTTATGAGTTGACAGAGATGGCACAGACCATGTAGTAGAGGCACATATATACCTGCTACAGAGACAGTATAGAACTTTGCGGGCTATTATTAAATATGTGTTAGTACAAAGGGGTTTATGACAGAGAAAAAAGTGCAGAGCTAACGAAGGACAGCAGTTAACTAAAAATCTACGGAATCAATTACAAATAGAGAATCAGTGAAAGAATTCATGGGATTAATTTAATTTCAATGAAATTACACTTGGTGTAAACCACAAAGGAAAATGGTAACATTTTCCTGGTTGATGCAGCACAAGGTAAAGAGTAGAGAGCAAGAGACTAAAGCTTATGCTATTACAATTTTCCTTATCTCGAAAAATGAGCATCAAAAAGGAACAAAGACTGTAAGGATTTTTTTTAAGTGAAGTTGAATTAAAAAACCACATCTATGCATGTCACTCACCATGTTGAGTCAACTGAAAGAATTCAAAACCTGCATTTCTGAAATAATTCAATCTAGCTAACGAGGTAGACCTACTCTTTTGCATTTTCATGAAGTGTGCTCCAGATTCATTCCACTAAAAAATTTACCAATCTATCTTTTGCCCTTGATTTACAGGATATACTATTTAAAAGCTAAGTTCTGTTCTACCCTGACTGTCACAGCTACCAACATAGTTTATTCTAGATTTACCCCATAAATAGGATGAAAATAAAGGAAGTGGTTTTTGAGCAGCAGGATCCTGTGAGTAAGACTCTCTTTGGCATGCTTAGATAGTTGTGCTCTATTCTCCAGTTTCCTGTATTGGTCTGTTACTTAACTTCAACATCAAGGATAATACACACACTAAACCAGCACTGTGATTTAAGACTCTAATTTTTTATATCCTCCCTGAACATGACAAATCACAAGTGTTCAGTCAGAAAAAAATATTTCCCTGGGTAACTAAAGTTCTACTTTTAAAGATGTGCACAGCTTCCTTATCTGTATTAATTAACAGATTGATTCCTAGGCCTCCAGTGGGTTATTTTCTTTCATATCCCCTTTGGGAGACAAAACACAGTAGCCATGTTTCAATCATTCCCTCTGTACAGACACAGTCAAGGTCTGTACAAACTACAGGGGAACTGATTGCATTTGCTCAGAAATATAGCTGGAGGGCAAACAGGTAATGTCCCAAAAGCTTAGCAGAATCTCAGAATGGTTAAGGTTGGAAGGGACATCTGGAAGGCAACTGGTCTAACCCTCTTGGCTCAAACAGCTTCACTTAGAGCAGTTGCCCAGAGTTGGCCAGTGGTTGAAGGTGGGGTTGAAAAAGGTATTGAACAGCCCCTTGTTCCCAAATGGTAATTGAGGCTGTGCTTTAGCTATCAGTACGAGTATCCCATTCAGACTTCTCTTCCTGAAGGGATACAAACCTGCAAATCTTCACCTCACAGGCAGCTAGTTAATCACCAATCAATACAAACTAGATTAATAGAAACAAGATCCCAGCAATGGTACTATAGTGGTAGTCTTCCAGAAGGGCAAATAACTTGATTCTGTATTCTGGGATCCAGGATGATTTTCACCTAGGAGGATCTATAAAATCATGTTTTGAGCTGAATTTTGAAACAAAAATATTCTGTTCTTTAACTCAAAAAAACTAACAGAGACAGGTGTCATCAAGGCTAGACTGAATGTTAGAATTCTAGCACATGTGGAGGCAGAGGATTTGAACCCTTTCAGAACAAGTTTAAAACAAGTTCTTCTGATTTTTATGTTCTCATTCTCCTTACATATTTTAAAAAGAAATAAATGGTGATGCTTTTGAAGACAATGTGAGTGTCTGCTGTTTATGCTCTTAAAGGTCTATGAGATAACGTGTTTTAAAGGACTATGGTATAAACCTGCTTTTGTCTCTAGTTCAGCTTTTCATGAACTGCCGTGATAGCTCTATTGGTGTCATTTTGAGTATGTTCCTGTGGGCAGCTCTGGTTTCTAAGAAGTGCAAAGATCAAGAGCCATACTGAGCTGGTGATAGGACAAGGGGAAATGGTTTTAAACTGAAGTAGAGCAAATTTAGACTAGGAAGAAGTTATTTAGTACAAGGGTGGAGAGACTCTGAGATAGATTGCCTGGAGAGGTTGTGGCTGTGCCCTCTCTGGAGGTGTTCAAGGCCAGGTTGGATGAGACCTTAAGTAACCAAGTCTAGTTCAGAGGTGTCCCAGCCCATGGCAAAAGTACCCAACAAAAGTAAATTGTCTCAGATCCTCTAAGGAATGTTCCCAAATGAGACCCCTTTGAGCTCTCCTGGTTCACAGCAAGCTGAATCCAGCTTGTCCCCTGAGCTTGGACATCTCTCAGGATCTTCTACCAGTGAAGTCAACGCAAGGGCTGGGCAAAAACCACCTCACTGAGACTCAGCCATTGACCATTGAGTAATGCAAATGGATCATGAGTATTTGCTCTTAAAGTGGGAAATTTTGACTGTAACCCAGCCTCTTTTTCCCATCTCTTTACCTATTTATTTTGCTTTACGCATTAGAGAGTGGGCTCTAGATGCAAGCATTTTCTTGTGTCTGTATGTGTGTTCTTCTTTAAGCTACCTTGCAGTAAATTAGTGTGAATTGTCATTCTGGAATCTGTAATGTGCTTGCTCTTTTGCTTTTATAGTTCTTCAATTGGTCAATCATTAAGTGCTGCTAAAATTCAACCCTTTTGTTCTACCTTCTGCTAGCAATCCATTTTGAATTAGTGTCAGATCAAGCCATGTTAAGTACATCCATTTGCAGCATCAATGTCAACTGAGTCCATGGGACTGTGTATATACATCCAGTTCAACCCTATAGCTCTGTTGCAAAGGAAATGTTTGTTTCTAAAAGCCAAATTAAACCAAAATCAGGTAAGCAAATAATAAATGTAATGTATGTGTTTGCTGCTGCCTGGATGCAAATCTGAATTATGCTTTTTAGGCTAATTACTGCATAATCAGATTTGTATTACACCAGCTAATTTAATGCTTCCTCCATTTTCTGTAATTACATTGGCAGGTTTTATTACATTTCAGTTTGAATACCTGTACAATGCTGAGTCCATTCCAATGTATAACAAACGCTTTGATGAGGTCTTGCCTTCAAGCTTAGTGTCTCCGTCTTGAGTAGAGTTACCGCTGCCTGTCTGCTAATACAAAGAAGCATGTATAGCCCATCTCAGAACAAAAACCAGTCCTGATGCTGAATAGTTTGCTCATTTCTATTAGTTATGTATTCAAGCCTGTTATCTGGAAACTAACTCCTCAATATTGTACATTTGCATATGTATGAAGCGTCACCCACCTGCATGCAGTTATTCTCAGTGCAGTATTTTAGCACTTGTGAGTAGGAATTTCAGACCTTATCCACCACTTTTGCTCTTTGTTGATTGGTCCCTAATCCTTCTGTAGGAGGCTTCAACTGACATAGAACCTGAGAAGAGTAGGCCTGGTAGGGAGGAAAGGAGCTATCATCCTGCATGACAATTGCAAGTAGTGCTGCAGCCAGCAGAGATGCCACGATGTAATCTGGTTTACAGCTACCACAGGTTAAACTTCCTCCCTCTAATTTTTTTTTTATTCTGTCATGGTCATCTTAAAGGTATAAAGGTTGTTTTTAGACACAAGTGTAAAGTCAGGTCTTATTCAATTTTTACTGTACTTTTAAAAATAGCTGTCAGCTTCCATTTAACAAAGGTGACAGAATATTTAATGAAAAAGTCATTATTCACAAAGCTGTTTTTAATATTAGAAAGACTAGGGCATATAAAGCGTCTTGTTAACTAATGCTGTATTGATTTAATGGCAACGCTGAACCCTAACTGAAATGTTGTTACAAATGCAACCACGCTCCTTCGCACCATCCCCCCCGATGGCACTGCAGCCACTGATGGTTTGCATTTGGATGTGGCTCTCTGCTATGGTTCCTCTTCGGAACTCACCTGTTTCAGGCTTAGCGTAGTAATAAACTTTATCTACAAGAAGGGCAATATTGACTTTAACACTCTTGCCTACTCTCTCCTTCCTCTTTCACCTTCTAGAAGTCACTGCCAGAGATGAAAAGAGCTAGATGGGTCCCTCAACAGGAACATCATTCTATGAGAAGTGCAGGATACAGGAAAAAGGTAGAGGAAGAAGATCAAGTGCAAAAATCACTTCTGTGGGACTGTAGTAGGGGCTTGCTGCTGTATGCTCTGGCTTCTGTCTGCAATACAAAGTAAACACAGTGAGGGTGGTCTGGAGTCCAAGGAATTTAAATCATAGAATCACAGAATGGTTCAGGTTGGAAGGGACCTTAGAGATCATCTACTCCAACCTCCCTGCCATGAGCAGTGATGCCTCTTAGCTATACTTGGTTGCTCAAGTCCTAATCCAACCCGACCTTAAACATCTCCAGGGAGGCAGCAGCCGCAGCCTCTCCAGGCAATCTATTCCAGACTCTCTCCACCCTTGCACGGAAAAACTTCTTCCTGAGATCTAGTCTGAACCTCCTCTCCCTCAGTTTTAAACTGTTTCTGCTTGTCTTATCGATGGATCCCCTTGGGAAAAGTTCCTCTGCAGCCTTTCTGTAGGTTTTCTTCAGGTATTGGAAGGCAGCTGTAAGGTCCCCCCAGAGTCATCTCTTCTCGAGGCTAAAATAGGGGTGCTCCATGCAGAGAATCCTTAGTAGGATACTCCTCAGGAATGCATTCTCTGAGAAGTAGAGATTTAGCTATTACTCATATCTGCTTGGTATGAAGTTGTTATAAATTACCAACATCCTAGCAAGTTTCAGCCTAACTATTCATACACAGTACAGAATCTGCAGTGATACAAGAAGCAAATGTAGAAATCAACAGGAATAACGACAAATGGACCCTAGTGAGGTACAGAGAAATAAATCAAGTAGTACACCGGGCAAGACCAAGATGTAGGTTATGACTGTCTTGATACATTATATTTTTTAAAATATTTGAGAAGAAGAAATTTCAAAAAGAAATATTCTGTAAAAACATTACTTTTGCATAGCTTTGAGCAGCGCAGTAGGTTATACATTGCCAAGAGGCACTAATGGACCAACTGAAGCCGGAGATCTCTAAATAAAGAAAAATCTGTTCCTCATGAAATCAAAAGTCAACAAAACAGCATCTAATAATGTCATGGCTAGGGAAGGTTTTTGTTTAGCTTGGCTTTAGTAAGGTTTAGATTTCTTAAAAATAATGTTTCTGTGTTCCTACTCCCTGGTGAATGCATTTTTCAGTAGCATTCTAATTCAGCAATCAGTTTAAACTAAATTTGATAGAAGAAAAGAGCAGAAATTTCATGGATGATCAGTTCTTATAGATTTTATGAAAGCAAATATCCCAGCAGGTAAGAGACCTTCTGTTTAGCATCTTTATCATGAGAAAGATGCAGATATATGTTCTGTTCGGTCTGTCAGCTGACCTACATGCACACAGCGGGAAGCGGTAAGAATCTGGGTTATTTTCTTGTAAAAGAAGGATTTCAAATTACACGGACCCAGTGTAAGGTCTGTTTGAGACTGGAAGTGCTAAAGAGGTAGCACCTGGCGTAAAGCATTTGGAAACAGAGAGGATTCGTGAGACTGATGTTGTACAAGCACTCTTTCTCGCTAAGGATCCAATGAGGTATAGCAGAGCTATAGGGAGCTCTTCCAGAGACTCACTCACAAGCTTTGCAGGTTTTTCAAGAAGCCACCTAGGAATTGTGGCAAAGGTGGCCATGCAATGACACATTTGCATTTTAAGTAGAAAAGTTAAAAATCCCAATTTTTAATATGCAAATAAAACCATTAATTGCTCAAAGCTGCTTCTTAAAGAACAGTTCCTTTCTCCACCAGAGGGACAAAACTCCCATAATAGCCACATCTGCAAATGTTATCAGAATGTAAAGTATGTAAGGTCTGCTCTTCTTAAAGATGTTGTGCCACGTATGTCGTAGAAATTCTGGGTTTGATTTGACTTAAATCCACAGTGCATAAAACCAACTAAGCTATAGTTTTAAAATCACTCCCATCACACTCTTTTAAAGCTTTTAATTAAATGTCACAAATGTAATTATTTAGAAGTTAGTAATTTACACCTTTCATGATACCTTGAGAGGAACTAATCCATTTTACTGAATAGTCATGAAGTCAGTTGGGTTTTTTTAATCACTAGAGGCTGTAGATGGAATCCTAGATATATGAAAATGGGGATACCTTTGTTAGGTAGTATTAAAACAATGTACTTTAATCTCTTCTTTAGAAAACTTAATCCAATGAACTGTGTGCAAAGAGTAATGAAAGACAACCTTAAATAGGGGTCAGAGGAAAAACCAGAGGATGCAACCTGATTAAATTACTAATATACATTTCCCATATTTTTAAGAAACTAAGTAATGACAAAGAGGAAACAGAAAAATATCCAGAAAGTACCAGAGGAGTATAAAATCTGTTTAAGGAGCTATAAGTTAAGGATAATTGATACACATATTGATATATTTTTTATATATATGTATATAAAAGGTTATATAATAGATATATTATGTACCCTATTATATATATAAGTATATATAATATATCTATTATATATCATTATATACATTTTATATATTTTTATATATATAAGGAGATATATATATGGTGATAATTGATATATTGAGATATGTATATATAGAGAGAGAGAGAGAGGCTAAGAATACAGAGAAATTCCTCAAATTGAAATGACCTAGTACTTTCAAATCCATTGTCTTAGTAATCACATCTTGGCTAGAAAAAACCCAAACAACAGTGGGCTTGGTATACACTTAGTTTTAAATATCTCTAAGTTTTGTAAGGAGAGTATGCAATATTAGTAATATTTGACATTAGACAGTAGTGCAGAAAAACAACTGCAAAAGTGATGATACACAGCCTTCAGGAAGCAGTGTAAATGTGACTTATCCTGAGGTAATGTTGGGGAGAAGCTGTAAACTATAGGGTCAAAATCATAGACATCACATCTGCATACAAATTATAAAACTGAATAAGAAATGTTTAATGTTCATTCTTAAGAAAAACGCTGCCTTCCTAAAGGCATTCAGAATAATTGTCAGGGCTACTGAACAGTAATGGAAAGTGATGCTGCACTTACAAGCCCTTTTTCCAGCTGAACTGATAAAATAGATTAAAAATTCAAAAAGTTGTATAATTGACAAAAGAAAAACTAATCATTATCACTGACTGTAAAATCACTTGCAGGGAAGCACACTTTCATTTACTGATGCCCTAGTCCTGAATTTCTTTCTAATGGCACAATCAGCTGTCAATTAAGATTAAGTTCTTTGCAAGGGTCTTTTCATTGAATTAAGCTTCTTAATAAAAGTAATTACTTTTCTGATTCCCCACTGGGCTATTAAAATATAATCCTGTAGCAACTGGAGAAAAAGTGGAGGCTCGATCACTTCAACCGGTATTTGGAGTGTGCCCATAATATCAGAACCAAAACTATAGACTTGAAAAAATTATACATAATCAAGAATAGAAGTAGATGCAAGAATTTAATAATTGAAGTGCAGAAAGAAAATTATGTAATTGTTAGGTTCCCTTAAGCTGAAGCATTCCTTCAAAAGCAGAGACAAAGGAGCAAAAAGAGCAACACCTTTTCCTTGCAACGTTTAATTTAGGTAGCTAAAGATTAAGCTACTAGCCCAGCTAGAAAGCAAGTTTAACACTGCCACTGAAATGTTGAGATTTTTGTCTACTTAATAGCAAGCTCTTCCTGAAATTTACATTTTCTATGAGAGCTAATGCCTGGGGAAAGGGTTCCCTGAATTTAGACCTTACAGGTCTAAATTGCTCTGTGTGCAAATGTGATGCTGTGTGATAACAGCTGGAAGAACTGAAGAACTTACTTTTTTTTGATGTGTGGAACTTGTAGAGTTGCGTTCCACAAAAAAGTGATTTCTGTTGAGAAACTGTCTCCTGGGAAAATCCAACTGACCATTGGCTAGTACTGAAAACCACTTCACAGGTCGGGAGGATGTTTTCTGTTCTGAAACCAAGTTGACGAAAGGGCTGTAGGTACTCTGTTTCTGTTAAACAAGAATAGATGGGTTTTCAAACAAATAGAAGCTTTCTAGGTGCCTCTTTAATTAAATTATTGATTTTTATTAAACATTTTGTGACCGTAAAACTCAAGTTGTTACAAGAGAACCATAAGATCTCTTCATTTTGTGGTCCTGATACTGAATTGCAGGATAACTCTGAAGTTCCTGTGTCCGTTCCTCAGGTTCTGCTTTTCCACTCATTTGCCTTGTCTAAATGTGAATTTTGATCTATGCAGGGTTTTTTTTAAATTGTGTTTTGTGACAGGCTGCCTTTAACGTTTACATTTCTCCCTAATTCTTGTGAATACAGACTGTATCTATCTCAGTGCTACTGCCGAGTAACAAGTAGTGTTTCTGCGTTAGGGCCGCCGTCACATAGAGCTGGATACACAGCAGAAGTGCAGCACAGCTAAACAGAGCAGCAGCCCTGCTTTCTCCCCGGGACGCTCGGTAAGACTGCTCTCTTTAGCGATCCTAGGTGCTAAGTTTAAGCTGTAAGCCACACAGATTGCTAAGCGCAGTTCATGTGTTTAACCAGAGACTCCTAATGCGAGATTTGCAGTGCGCTGGCTGCTAGGCTACTCAGATTCAAGCAATAGCATTGCTTTGGAAAAATGCAGCAGCATGTGTTGTATATTAGATGATTACACCACAGGACACTCCCCAGTTAGTGCAGTGCTGCCTCATTATCTATTGATAGCCAAACCAAGACAGTTTGTTTCATAGAATCATAGAATCATTAGGGACTGGAAGGGATCTTGAATGATCACCCGGTCCGATCCCCCTGACACAGCAGGATCACCTAGACCAAGTCACACAGGAACACATCCAGGTGGGTCTTAAATGTCTCCAGTGAAGGAGACTCCACAACCTCCCTGGGAAGCCTGTTCCAGTGCTCCGTCACCCTCACTGGGAAGAAGTTCCTTCTCATATTTATGCAGAACCTCCTTACAACCATTCCCAGCTTACAACCATTTCCCTTACAACCATGTTCCAGCTTACAACCATTGCCCCTTGTCCTGTCACTAGATGACACTGAGAAGAGCCTGGCTCCATCCTCCTGACACCCAGCCTTCAAATATTCTTGCAAAAGGAATCTTCAGCCTTGAAAAACAAATGATTTTAGTATTTATGAATTGACCACAAAAATTATTTGTAGCTATGAGGCCACATATAAATCCTCAGCCACTGGAACAAAATTTAGTGCAAAAGATCCTATTGTCTCTAATATCAATTTATCTCAAATGCTTGTATATTTATAGTAAATTCGGGTTTTGGCACTGAAGTTGGAAAACAGGTTTAAAAACCCCATAGCGAACTTGTAGCATGAACCTTAAGAGCTCTTGAAGTGACAATTAGCTCACAGTTTAATATGACTGGTTTTCTGTAAGTGAAAATGCAATCAAATGCAAGCACAGAACCTAACAAGGCTCAGCAGCCCCAATGTAGGTAGGTGCCCACTTCAGAGTGAGCTGGACATCTGTCTAGGCTGCATCAACCAGATCATTACAGGCTATAAAGGAATGGGCATATTTTCCATCCAGACGTTCGATATTGGCAGTAAATTCCAGCATCCCAATTTGTAAGCTGAATTTTGATATTGCTTATCACTAGGAATATCTTTAAAACTGTACTTAAAATGGAAAAAGAAGAGAGGGCTTTTTTCTTATTTTACAGGACTATTTCACTTGCATTTTTAACAATATTCAGAGTATGCTCCCTGTAATTAACTTTGTTTTTGCAAATCATCAACAGTGACTTTCTTAGTCAACAGGGTTGGTGTAGTATCACTAAAATGGCAAAACTTCTAGTTTAAAAACCTGCAGCAGGACAATGGTGCTTCCGCTATTGTAGTTTTTATGAGCAATATGTATTTTTTTGGATGTCATGGCTGCACCTGAAAGATCTTGGCAGAGCCCTGAGTCTTGGGTGCCTCATGAACTTGGTATTTCATATTCACATATTCCTTACAGGCAGAGAGTTAGGTCTGACTTCAGAACACCTGCTGAAACCAGCCACCTTTGGGACATGCCACAGGACCGTTGTAGTAGCCTCTGTGCTTGGGTGGGCCTGTGAACGGTCACGGTCACATGTGGTGAATTTTCTGTGGCATGATTGGAACCAAAAGATGGTCATAGGCCCAGAGAAATGCTCACTTTGGTATCTCAAAGACACTTCAAGTAGTTTTCCAGAAGAAAAATACTTCGGCTAAGCAGGAAATTTGCCCTTGTCAAGAGCTTGCTTCTGCACAGCAGCATAGAGACAAAAGCATGCCTTCTCCTGGAGCTGCAGCAGTTAGGGAATGAGGGGTTGGTTTGTTTGAAAAGCTTTTCTAAAAATAGAAATTAATCACTAACATAAAAAAAAGAGAAAATATATTACCATAGATATGTAACCAGCTTGCTAAAAATGGACTGCATGATTCAGAGAATTCTCTGCTGTCAAGTACTTGATTTACCACTGTGTTCTGATTTAATATGGCCATTTCAACAAGACCACTCAGCAGCAAGAACAATTCCATGGGCAGTAGTTTAGTCCAAACATACTTATCACCCACGGCTCTGCATATCTTCATTTATAACTGTGAAGCATCATGAGGAGAAGAGAACAGTTTAATTAACTGGCAGATTTGAGCAGGGCAGTACATGGTTTCAAAAACCATTTTGGATTCTGGAATCAGCTTCTTTTAATCTGCTAGATACAACATTTGACTTGCAGTGACATGTGGAGCGTAACACTAAATAATACACAGCAACTATACTCACATTGAAAAATCCAGATACTTAATCCAGTTACTTTTACCAATAATATGATTTCATTGAAATCAACATGGTGACATCACTGAACTGGTGTGTTTTCATCAAGAGGTCATTTTGCTTTTTATCAAGTCTGTGATTTTGCTCTAAGACAATAAATTTTATGTGGGATTAGTGGAGTTGGTACTCTAAGCTTGTTATAAAATAGGAGGAAGCGTGAAACTACAGGAAACAGAACCACTGTGAAGTTACATTAAAGGAAACCAGCTGGTATATGGTGAAAGACTGTAGGTGTGAAAACAGCATACAGCAAGGAAGTCAGAGGTGATAATTCTTTAATCCTACTTTTCCTTACCCCATGTATCTGCTGATACTCCTGCTAAACTCAGTCTGTGCAAGCAAGACACGTTTGCAAGCACAGTTAGTAGAAGCTTCATTCGTATATGCTTGGAGCTGTGTCTACTCATCATAGAACAGCAACCCAAACCCATATTGTACACCCACAGAATAGCACACAATCGTGTTATTCTACCACAGACAACACTTTTGCAGTTTACATAGCTGCAAATGGCTTTGTCTGCGTCCTGGGTAGCATGTGCTACCTCAGATCAGCAGTTTTCCATTCAAGCTTTAATCAAAACAATACACTGAGCAATCACATTGGGCATTATGTAAGCTTTTTACTAGAAGGTGATTCAGATCTCCCCATTCATTCAGTGTTTCAGAAAACTCTTTTTAACTAAATACAAACAGTTTTGCTACCCAGTAGGAAAGTTTATTCTGTGGAGGTGAACTGCAAACCTTTGTTTAAATTGTTATCTGAAGCAGAAAAAGTACAAAAAGATCAGAAGAACGTTATCTTTCTGTAAAGGGAGGTCTATTTTACTGCCGTTGTCAAAACATATTTCCTAGTAATTCCCATACAATTTACTCCTTTTCACTTTATACTTCTTTGTTCATCAATATCCAGCTCAACTGAAGACTAAGAACACAAAGGCTTTTGTTAAAGAAACAGCTGACAATGCTTTACTCCTGTAAGAATAATTTGTAACACTTTGACATTTCACTTGTTACTAGTATTTTAAATGTTTGTATTGTCACAGTATCACAGTATCACAGTAATGATGAGGTTGGAAAAGACCTTAAAGATCATCCAGTCCAACCTAAATCCAAATAAACCCAGTAAACCTAACATCTAACATCTAGATTATGCCACGCAGCACCTCATCTAGCCTAGCCTTGAACACCTCCAGGGTCGGTGACTCAACCACCTCTGTGGGCAGCCCATTCCAAAACCAGATCACTCTTTCAGTGAAAAATCTTTTCCTAATGTCAAGTCTAAACCTCCCCTGATGGGAGGGCCTTCCTACCTTCTAACAGATCAACACGAGCTCCGAGCTTGGTGTCAGCTGCAAATTTGCTCGTGATGGACTCCATCCCATCATCAATATCATCAATGAAGATGTTGAACAGGACCGGACTCAACACCAACCCTTGGGGGACACCACTAGTAACTGGTCACCAACTAGATGCGACACCATTTACTACCACTCTCTGGGCTCGTCCATCCAACCAGTTCCTGACCCAGCATAGAATGTTCCTGTCAAAGTCCCTTGCTGTCATCTTCGCCAGGAGTGTATCATGGAAGACTGTGTCAAATCACTCTTTCAGTGAAAAATCATTTACTAATGTCAAGTCTAAAACTCCCCTGATGGAGCTTAAGACCTCTCGTCCTGTCTCCAGTGGCCAGGGAGAAAAGACCAACCCCTGCCTGACTACAACCACCTTAGCTATAGACAGCAATAAGGTTGCCTCTGAGCCCCCTCTTTTCCAGGCTAAATAAACCCAACTCCCTCAGCCTCTCCTCATAGGACTGATCTTCCAGCCCTTTTACCATTCGAGTTGCCCTTCTCTGGACTCGTTCCAGCACGTCAACATGTTCCTTAAACTGAGGGGCCCAGAACTGAAGACAATACTCCAGGTGTGGTCTAACCAGTGCCAAATACAGGGGAAGGATAACCTCCCTTGACCTGCTGGC
>VXBP01005939.1:131166-167971 GCA_013400115.1 Rhinopomastus cyanomelas | reverse complement strand
TGATGATGATTCTATGATTCTGTGATAAGGTTGAATTGTGCTTCGAATTCAAGACACAATGTTACAGTCAGCACACATTTACTTGGTTTGAAAGAAGGTCCTGCGCAATCCTGATCAGTTCTAAAGAGACCACAGGGAGACAGGAGGATCTCGACAATGCCGACCTGGGTATTTTTCTGTATGTAATTCAGCTTTCAGTAGGTGCAGAGTTTTAGCTTCGTCCTTCTGAAAAGGCTAAACATTTGCTTCAACATTTGGGCACATCAGTCTGCCAAGCACCATTTAGCCCAACTGTGGCAGCGGTTCCTGGAGTGGGGTGGAGCTGCCGAGTCCTTCAAAGTAAACATGTTTCTTTACGCTGTAGGTAAGGCAGCAGATTTTCCCAGTAACTGATGGAACAACAATATTTTTATTTGGTTCCAGAAACAAAATGCTTAAAGGTTACAAAAATAAAAATTAAATTTCTTTAGATGTTATTTAAAATTAATTACACTTAACTAATTTCAATTTAGTTGCAATTAGGTGTAACTAAAACTAATTTTAATTTTCTTAAAGAATGAACTGTGTATCCTATCTTTCATCAGTGATGGTAACAGAGAGTCACTTCCTGTTTTCTTCTTGCACAGGTGGTACAGGAGCCAAGGGCTCTCTCCAGCCAGCCTCTAGCTCCCAAACACCCATGGACAAGGAAAGCAAAGTACTACAAGACACGAAATTGTAAAGAGAAAGAAGAAATAGTTACAAAAGCGACGACAGCAACACACTGCATAAACAGCCATCAAAATCTCCATTTGGCCAGACCATCGTAAGGCTTAAAGAACAAGGTGTCCACTGCAGTTTGAACCTGAAGCACAGCTGCAGAGAGAGTTAATTCTCATCAGCCTGCATCAGTAATTGTTCAACACTACCAGTTAATTTGTTGGACTCTTTATTTGAGATCTAACTCCACTGAGCATCCTTGAAGTTCCTAGGTGCACACTCACAACAACCAGAAAACAGACATATTAAACTTCCTAAACCCCGAGCAGTGCTGCTTTTCATGGGTATTATCCATGAATAGGATCATTATTGTTTACTTGTAATGTTTCTGCCACCACAGTTTGGCCAAGAAAACTGTTCCACACTTTACCCTGACTTTTGACCACTCCACCTGTTACCCCGAACCTTGCAGGCATCAGGGTGCTTCCAAGTTCTTCCTCACTTAACAGCCTCCATAGAAAGGAAAAAAGAGTGTAGGGAAATCTCCAGGGCACCGCAGCCTATAAAGAAAGGGATCGTCAAGCCTTTACAGTGGCTTGGGATGGGAGAATTAATCTGGCCACAGTTTTGCCTTCTCCAGCCAGGCACCCGCTACCCCACGTTCAGTCACTCCTGGCTGCTTTCTTACACGAAACGAAGAAACATCGTCGCAATTGTTGCTCCACTCCTCTTCCCAACCCAACAACAAGAAAATATCTGTAAAAAAACAAAACTTCCAAAAGCTTTTGACCAAGAACTCTGAAAAGTCACAGAATCTCAGAATCATTACGGATTGGAAGGGACCTCAAAAGATCACCTAGTCCAATCCCCCAGACACAGCAGGATCACCTACACCAAGTCACACAGGAACACATCCAGGTGGGTCTTGAACATCTCCAGTGAAGGAGACTCCACAACCCCCCTGGGCAGCCTGTTCCAGTGCTCTGTCACCCTCACTGGGAAGAAGTTCCTTCTTAGATTGGTATGGAACCTTCTATGTTCCAGCTTACACACATTGCCCCTCATCCTGTCACTAGATGACACTGAGCAGAGCCTGGCTCCATCCTCCTGACATCCACCCCTCAAATATTTATAGACATGAATGAGGTCACCCCTCAGTCTCCTCTTCTCCAAGCTGAAGAAACCCAGCTCCCTCAGCCTCTCCTCATAAGGGAGGTGCTCCACCTCCTTCCCCTACGCTGGACTCTCTCCAGCAGCTCCACATCCCTCCTGAACTGAGGGGGCCAGAACCGGACACAATACTCCAGATGTGGTCTCACCAGGGCAGAGCAGAGCGGGAGAAGAACCTCTCGATCTACTAACCACCCCTCTTCTGATCCAGTCAGACAATACTTTTCCTTTTGCAGGGCAGGTAAGCAGTACCCATCAAAACACCAGCAGCCAAACAGTATGGCTGAGAATAAGTGGATTTTCAACTTCCGCTGAATCACTTTCAGGATCAGAGGGATGACTAAAGCATTTCTTCAACATCGGCTCTGTTCTAACTGATTGGACTACATCAGAGGGGTACTAACAGTACCCCTGTTGTGTACACTGTGATACATCAGTGTGAGAGCCTGGCATGAAGACAACAAGCTGAATTACTTAAGATAAATGCTGAGAATATTCCCCCAGCTACAGTCCAGCAATAAACACAGTTTGGGGATGTATAAATAAGACACAGGTCAAAGTAAGCAAACGAGAGTAAGAAAAGGATAGCAGCCATGTAGAAAAAGGTTTCTCTCCTTTCCAAGAGAGACCTAAGGTCTGCAGGACTGATCTCATACATTATCACCAGACTTTAAAAGTACAACCTTTTTTATATCCTTCTCCTACCCTGTACTTCATTCAAAACAATTCTGAGTTCTCTGCCTTTCATCACAAGTACCTGCTTCTCATCTTCACACTGCAGGATGTATCACAGGCTAAAAAAACTTTCTTTAGAAATAGGCTTTTAAAGAATTCCAAAGTGCAAGAACTGCATCTAAAGGAAAAAGTAGAAATGAGAGGCATGTACTTGGCAGGGACACTGACCTAGAAGGAACTTCAACTTGAACTCCAAGTTGGAGCACAAAACACTCTTTTGAAGGTACAAAAAAAACTGGTATAGAAAGCTTCAGCTATTTGATGCACCAAAAGTCAAAACTTCACAGGGTTCATGGTAGCAGCCTTAAAACTTTCAGGGTCTGCAAAATAATACTGCTCTTCTTAGAGGAAATCCAGGACAGGCTCAGCTTACACGTATAAAAGAATCAGAATGCAGGTGGAGTAGGTTTTCTGTCATAGGTTGACTAAAGGAAAGTGAATGGAGATGAGTCCAGTTCCCTTCCAGAAGGGTTTTAAGTTCTTCTGTCCGAACCTTCTTACTGTCACATCTTCTGGCTGAGTTTCCTTCTCAACCAACCACGAAGTCCCCCCAAAACCTGGGGGACCAAACTGTTCAGGGTAAGAGCTTCAAGGCAGAGAAGCTGCTCTTGTGACTGAGTTCCTACATGCGCAACACTTACTCTACTGCTGTAAAGGAAGGCAGCAGCATCCCTTCTAAGGGATGACCCGACACCTCTGCTGGGCCTGCCAAGGAGTTGAGCTCTTCCCCAAAACTTCAGCTTCCCATAAAGCATGCACAGACAAAAAAATAAAGCTTCAGTTTCCCATAAAGCATGCATGGAAGAGCACAGAAGTCTCTGCTGAGAAACAACAGCATCAGAGATGAGATTCTACCTATGCTCACTATTAGCAGAGTTTTTACTTGCAAACTGGAGCCTGAATGCCCAGCCCAGAATAATGTAGTGTGATTACTGGACTGGAGCATCAGACAGGTAGGGGGAAACACAGATATATCATGTCACACAACTATCACTGAGGTCAGAAGAAACTTCCAAGACCATTTAGTCCAACTATCAGCACAACACCACACCATGCCCACTAAATCATGTTTCCTAGTGCCACATCCAGATGTTTTTTGAACTCCTCCAGGGGTGGTGATTCCACCACATCCCCAGACAGTATGTTCCAATACCTGACAATCCTCTCGGTGAAGACATTTTTCCTAAACCTCCTCTGGCACAACTTGAGGCCATTTCCTTCTGTCCTATCACTCACGTCCAGGTGTTGTTCCAGACAACAGCCACCAAGTATTAGTTGTGCCTCAGCCCTGCTAAAGGAGGGCTGAAATTTACTCTTCTAGTCCTTATGTTTATTGAAAGAATGCTCTTATCCCTGGATAACTTTCAGAACCACACTCATTACTGCCAGAAAGTAGGTCAGTGTCATTTAAAGCCAGTTTGAAATGCATCTCTGCAGAAACTTCTTAATCTTTAAAAAGCGAGCACATAAAATATTTATTGGATGGTGCGAAACGTCTGAGAGACTAACAGGGAAAGCTCTTCTGTGTGTGTGGCACGAAACGGCTTTCCGTGCCTCCGTGAGCCACGGAGTACGGACGGAGAGGGGCTCCTAGCACTGGGCAGATAAAACCTCACACAGAAGTACTCACCAATCCAGCAAATCACAGCACATGACTGGCTGCCTCACTCTCCCAGTGCTGTGTGATCATGAAGCTTTCTGCCTCCCCTGGTATCTCCTCTCAGGTTTAATGATCTCACTGCTGCAGATTTTTCTATCAGACAGGCAAGCTCATTCTGAACACTTCAATACTGCTAATTATCAAACATTCAGCATTTGAAAATGCAAACAAAATCTGCATCTCTGCAAGGGGAGCTCTGAAGAAAGAGCACGGCGTCTGCATTCAGGGGCTAATTCCTATGAGATAACATTTCATAAACAAAATGCTTCATTGAACATGGAGATTTTTCAGCTTTTACAAAGCAAACTGAACTTTAAACAAATACGAATCAGTTCAGTGATTAAGTGCTTTTGGGTTTTTTGCACTAATCTTTATGTATAACTAGAATCAGCAGAACAATTTTTACTGATTAAAGAAGCAAATGATAGCAAAACCTAAGCCACTGAAAATTGAGGAGGGAAGTAGAAGGCGACCACAAGAAATCATTTAAGGTCAGTAAAACAAAGAAAAACTAAAATAAAGTCCCCCAAACTTCATACACAATCCCAGCTCCCCTGTCAGCCCAAGCAAGATGAGCAGCATCAGTGTCACAGGTTACATAAGGTAAATTTAAATTGTAGGCAACTCAACAAGTTAAGAAGTGAAATCAAACAGGCTTTCCCCTGCCTCTCCCCCCCCCCCAAGCTTTGTCATAATCCTAAATGTTATCTTAATTAGCCTAATTTTTTTAATCATACTTTGCAGCAACTTGATTTTCTATTGCACCATTTCAGCATTTTTTCCAGCTTTGTTCCAGTGCTGGAAGAAACAGTGACTCCTCTGCCAAAAGCCAAAGGGCACATGATGCCTCTGAGCTTTGTCTTGACTAGGTGTACACAACCTCCTGCTCCCACTACTGCAGAGAGAAGCTTGTCCTCCTACTACTCCAATCTCAGTCCCCTTCCTCCCACCTGTTCAACCTTCACCCCAGCAGTTCCACCCCAAACAATCTCATTCCTGCCTGTAGGGAGTTGGTTGTTCCTCCGGAGCGGTGGGCACCACACAATGATGGGCACAATGCTGGTGGCAAAACTGACACCAGCAGCCCTCCTGCTTCTCCTCAGAAGCAGAGCCACATGCGTTTTTGGGACGCGTCCAGTTCACAAGAGCTGCCAGTCTCAACCCAAAGATCAAGCAGGAGACTGTGGAAACAGCTTCTGGCCCAGGAAACAAAGCTCAAGGTATTTTCCTTACATCTAGGGTTCAAGACAAATTGATTTACACACTGGAATTTCTTGAGGATTAACTTGTCTGACCTGGGTGTTCTTACTTCTCCAAAAGTTATTTCTTCTTCTCAGAGAAAGCTTATTCCAAAATGTAACAGAAGAAGTAGCAGCAATGGAGAAGAATCGAGAGAAGAGGTCATATTTTTCTTAAGACAACTTGGTCTTTTTTATTTTCTTGTTCAGTGAGGAGCTTTGCAGAGTGGAAGGAGAAAAAAAAAAGAAAAACTCCAAACCGCTTTCATTCATCTATGTTGCAACAATTTTATGGCACCGTTCCTAAAACATCCCATTAGTGATAGGTTTGGAAAAGATTAGAGAAGAAAGCTTCTATCCACTGAAGCAAGGTTTAATAGGCTCTTGAGTTAAGCCAGAGCCTTCCCTTAAACAACGCACATCATTAGTAATAATTACCTGTAGGTGTATAATCAAAACAGCTCTCATAACCGACATGAGAAGACCAGATGTCATCTTTGGCAAGGTTTGGAAAATATTTCTATGAATTATTAGAACAGAGAAACAAGCCATAAGAATAGCACAGCCAGGTGGAAAAGCCACCATGACACACTGTAGAATTTCAACCTGATGCTTGGAAATACAACCAAGTGTCTAGGAATGGCACAAGGAGAATTTCTCAACAGCATTTGATGAGAAGTAAGACTCCTACAGAAGTTGCAGCTACTTGAAAATTTTGCCATAAAAGGCTACCTGCAGAACACCATCCTGTAAAACACTGCACAGGATCTTTTCTTCCACTTATTCTGCTTCATGAGGTTTTTCACTTGTACAGGATGTCCCATGAACTAGCTGATGGTAGTCCTTGAGTTTTTAATCACTTGCCCTTCACTCCAAGGGTTACTGTCAATAGGAAGTTTAAGCTGTATTTTTAAGTAATAGAAGTGCTACAGTTTCTTTACCTTTGGAAGGACTAGCTACAAGAGCAGACAAAAACCTTCCCCTACCAGCCTTATTTTCTGCCAAACACTCATGCAGTAGCCACAACACAAATTCTTCCTGATCTATCCCATAACTCACTTTAAGGTCTTATGAAAGTAAGTCCAGTAAGGTTCAGAAACACGAGCACAGGAGAGCACACTGATTATTCATCTGAGCTGCCACTTCCCTGGGTTCTGATTACAGAACCACCTTCTCAGTAAGAGTCATTCTAGGCATGGTTGCTAGAAAACAGAGGTTCAAACCAACTTTCAGCATTTTAGAAACGTGTTGTAGACAAGAAGCTTCTTGTGTTGGTTCCTCAGCCCTTCTTACACGATTCCCTGGCTACAACATTGCCACAGAATCTGAGCAAAAGTAGTAGAACCCGTGAAAAGAGGCAAAACAGAAAACTAGAAAGTTAGCAGATGAGGAAAGTACAGAGAGGGAAGGATTCAGATAACAACTGTTCACTTTTTCAGGAGAGTTGTTCTTAAACAAACATCATGTTGCAAGAAATCTGTCCCAGATGAACATCTATACACACTTCATTTCCCAACTCCCCACAGCATCACAAGCAAATTTCAAAAAACTGCTTTATTATGGAAGCAGATACCAGGGTTGCTTGCTTTTTTCCTTTTTGGTAATGCTGATCATTTACAGACTCATAAACTTCTTTCAGTTCCTACACAAGGGGTAGATGAATGTAAACTCCGGCATCCCCACATACTGCAGCATTTCTTGCTCCCACCCTCAGAAAGACTAATGGGCTGCTAGAAGTAATTCTGTAGCAAATATAAAGTTCTTCCCCCACAGACACGTAGTTCCTTCAATCAGAGGATTATAACACTTCATTCAACTCAACCCAAAACTGATTAAACCAAAGTCACCAAAACGATCTCTCAAAGGCACGGTTCCGTGAGTACTTCCACGTGCCTTGGCATTGCTGGGCTACTTGCTTCCAAGCAGACATGTTCTCTGCCACAAACTCAAAAAGTCAAAGCAGGCACATCAGAGCACAACTGAAATTCCTCAGCCAAAGTACAAGCTCCCAAAGCTCTGTCTAACACAAAGTTACCTGAAACACATAGATGACATTAAGCTGGAAAGCAGGTAACTGAGGATCTACAGATGCTCTGACAGATGGGAATATGCAGTTTTGCAGCGATGAGTCGGACGTGTTGTGTTGTCTTATATCCCTCGCATTAGGGACAATCCCACATACAACACACAGAGGGATCACCTGACTTTTGTTTCAGCAAAACTATTCTTTCCTACTAAAATATACCTTAAAAGTCCAGGAGTTTTCTCAAATTGTTATCAATACAGACATACCAGAGCCACAACCACTCCTCAGAGGTTCACTTCCTGTCATCAGCAGCAGACTTAACAAATTAAATGTCTCAGAAAATATCTACAACTTCCAGAGACAAGTAACGCAACCATCCAGAACCTAAAACAGCTAGATGTCCTCATAACATTGGTAATGGCAACACAATTTTCCATCTTCACACAAAATCTCTGCTTTACACAAAGCAGCAGCACAGGAACTGGATTACCATTTCAACGCAATAAAGTGTGTTCGTGCAACAAACACGTGGTGCTTTGCGAGATTTGAAGTGCTTTTGCCCTTACCTGGATGGCTTTGGGAGCTCATTGCTAGTAATGTCTAGTCCTTTGGAGAAGCGATTCAAGACTATCAGTTTCCACACAAGTAACAGCAGCTCTAAAGAGCTCCAATGCTTCACCAATACATAGAAATTGGAAGTGGGGATTAAATCATGGCCACCTTATAAAATCCAGGGTACAGTGACATGCTGAGGTGTATAGGAAGTAATCCAACAGGGTGGCAGAGACTCTTCTAATGGCTTCCAAAATGGGAACCTGCAATTAGAGAAAAAACTCTATATTAGAGAATTAAGACTTACACCCATTTAAATTATACATTACATATTTATCCCCAGAAGAAGAAACCAGGATACTATTTTGGGCATTGAAGGTTGCAGAAGGAGTAATTTTCAGAGTTAGGGACGTAATTTCAATTAACAACCATAAAGTGCAGGCTAATATTTAACATCACTAAAGAAGAATTTTAAAAAAACTCCACTTTTCAACTACACATTCAAGTCTCAAAAACCCCAGACTTGCTTGTTAAGTCTCATCTTCCAACAGCACCATATGAAGCCACTTCAGTTCAACAGCTTCCATGTTTTGAAAGTTGTATGCATGAACGGTAACTGTACTTCACGCATCTGTTCCCCAACAAAGTCTAAAGAAAAATTCCTCAGTGCCAAGAAGTGGTCTCGGAGCAGGAAGGAAAAAAACCCACACAATCAGTTCCACTCTGCCCAAGCTTCCAGCAGATTACTAAGAAGGAATCTCATTCTGTCCCGGAGGCAAAAAAAAAAAATTACACCATTCCCTATTATTTTTAAGCTGCGTATTAGAGGGAGGAAGATAAAAAGGGGGCACTTAGCAATCCAGTCTACCCTATCTCCCCAAAATTGGAAGTATCAGAATAGTAGATACCCAGACTTGTAGAAACTCCCACCTCAGGGACCCGCACAAATGGTGGCTCAGATGCAACAGCAACACCTACACCAAAAGAACCTGCTGCACGGGCTCCTGAAGCTCATTTTTAGAGGTCTGGGGGCTCTACACCATGCAGCATTCAGTATTTCTAAAGAGCTATGTGTTACAGCAGGGCATCTCAGGGACGTTTGTCTGGTGTACCGTACACAGAGAAACACCACAGATACTGCTACCAGCTAACATCACCAAAACAGATGAAACCAAACCGTGTACTTTATGCAAATTATTTCACAACCAAAAATGATTTTCCTTCTTTTCACCAGAAAGGTCATCAGGATTCAGGCTGCTGACAGAGACTCTCCTCGACCCTAGGGATGACATGTTACCAGGCAGCTGGTACACAGAGGGGCTCTTCACTGTCCCGACAAAGTATTTCTGCCCTCACAGCTTGGTTAGCACAAACAGTTTATATCCAGCACTCCCCAACCCACTTCAGTCATGAAGTCAGCTTGCTGCCACAAGCCAGCCAGTTAACCTGCCTACACTAATCCAGCTGACTCTGCTCAAAGCAGAGCAGGGAGCGCTCACCTCAAACTGCTCCACCAGCAGATCTGAGGGTGTGGTGACCTCCAGCAAAGAGACAGCAATACACCTTGGGTGGGGGACGATTATGATAGTAACTTCTGCTGCTTGCACAATGAGCAGCTGTCCACAATTTATTTGTGCCATTACATTGCAAGTAGCCCCATTTATTCTTGGAAGAGCTCTTATCATGCTCAGATCTTCGTAATCCTTGCCAACAAGGCAGCAAAACCAGGACTATGAGTCAAATACCACCACTGGTGCTTACAATGGGCCCTGCTTTATAATAGACATTCCCTGATTTGCAGAATAATGCCAAAGCAGACCCCGTTGTACCAAGAGCCCTTCCTTTCTGTATTTCATTAAAAACTCTTTAATAGGCCCTTCCTTTGTATCCCAAATGTCTCTGCACTACTATGCTCCAAGTTCCTTTGTCCACAACGTATTTTCAGAGACCTGAAATGCTTTTTCAAATCATGCAACACATTTGATAGAAAATTACTTAAGTGTCATTTCTAATCCCTGCAGGTCTCTGCCAACCCAAATGCTCAAGATCTCGCCTTTCCACTAACTTGCACGTCCTGCTGAAGAGAGTTGGGTCAGCTTAGACGAGGCAAACCGCAGCATATTAACATCATCCATTTGCAATAAAACCAGCAGGTAATGGGAGAGCATAAGCAATCCCAGCTGTCAACAAGGATCTGAATGAAGTTAACAGATCTCTGTTTACTTGTTTTCATGGTACAAGAATGAAACATGGAGCATGAACAGTGAGAAGATGTGGATTCATTTCCCAAAGAAACCAGACAAACATTTGCAGCAGATTCACTTAAAGACAAGTTTACCTATTACCACTTCTTCCCCTAAACATCTACCCTGTCTGGTTGGGCACAAGAAACTGAAAATATTAAGGTTCTACATTTTTTAGTAATGCTGGTGGCCTGAGGAGAGAAGAGGACAAAAGGTTCATGCTCCAACTGGACAACCAACAGATTCACCTCACCCAGACTGTTCCCTTTTGCAGCCATTCCTCCTTTCTCTTACAAAACTGGAAGAAATTGGTGCAAAAGGGGAGTTTGGCCTGGTTGATGAGGACTGGGTTAGGGATGAATTGAGCAAACTGGATGGACATCAATCCATAGGGCCAGATGGAATGCACCTGCGAGTGCTAAGGGAGAACGTGGAAGTCATTGCCAGGCCACTCTACATCATCTTTGCCAAGTCATGGGAATCAGGAGAGGTGCCTGGGGACCTGTCACTCCAATCTTCAAAAAGGGCAAGAAGGAAGATGCAGGTGAGACTAGTCAGCCTCACGTCCATCCCAGGAAAGGTGATGGAACAATTTATCCTGGACGCTGTCTTTAGGTACATCAAGGACCAGAGAGTCATTAGGGACAGTCAGCTTGGCTTCACTAAAGGGAAGTCATGCTTGACCAACCTGACAGCCTTTGATGAGGACATAATCAGGTGGGTAGATGATGGCAGAGCAGTGGATGTGGTCTGTCCTGACATCAGTAAAGCATTTGACACGGCATCCTCACAGCCAGACTGAGGCGGTGTGGTCTGGACAATCGGGTAGTGAGGTGGACGGGGAACTGGCTGCAGGATAGAAGCCAGAGAGTAGTGGTCCGTGGGACAGTCTGGTTGGAGGCCTGTATCTAGTGGAGTCGCCCAGGGGTCAGTACTGGGACCAGTCCTGTTCAATCTCTTCATTAATGACTTGGATGAGGGATTAGAGAGCACTGTCAGCAAGTTTGCTGAAGACACGAGGGATGATTAAGCGACGAGGAGGGCATGGAGTATGAGGAGAAGCTGAGGGACTTGGGGCTTTTTAGTCTGGAGAAGAGAAGACTTAGGGGAGATTTGATCAATGTTTATAAGTACCTGAAGGCTGGCCAGGAGGGGGGGGACAGGCTCTTTTCACTTGCTCCCTGTGACAGGACAAGGAGCAATGGGTGTAAGTTGCAGCAGAGGAGGTTCTGCCTCAACACAAGGGGGAACTTCTTTACTGTGAGGGTCACGGAGCACTGGAACAGACTCCCCAGGGAGGTCGTGGAGTCTCCTTCTCTGGGGACTTTCAAGGCCGCCTGGATGCGTTCCTCTGTGATCTGTGTTAGATAGTTTTGTCCTGCTCCGGCTGGGGGGTTGGACTCGATGATCTCTTGGGTCCCTTCCAACCCCTAACATCCTATGATCCTATGACACAAAGCTGGGTGGTGTCGCTGACATTCCAGCAGGCTCTGCTGCCATTCAGCAGGTCCTGGACGGGCTGGAGAGCTGGGCAGGGAAAAATGTAATGGAATATAGCAAGGGTAAGTGTAGAGTCTGGCATCTGGGCAAGAACAACCCCAGGTACCAGTATAGGCTGGGGACTGACCTGTTGGAGAGCAGTGTAGGAGAAAGGGACCTGGGGGTCCTGTCGGACAGCAGGATGACTATGAGCCAGAACTGTGCCCTTGTGGCCAAGAAGGCCAACAGCATCCTGGGGTGGATCAGAATGGGGGTGGTTGGCAAATCGAGAGAGGTTCTTCTCGTCTTCTACTCTACCCTGGTGAGACCACATCTGGAATACCGTGTCCAGTTCTAGGCCCCTCAGTTCAAGGGGGACACAGAACTGTTGGAGAGAGTCCAGCGTAGAGCCACGAAGATGAAGGGAGTGGAACATCTCCCTTATGAGGAAAGGCTGAGGGAGATGGCTCTCTTTAGCTTGAAGAAATGGAGACTGAAGGGTGACCTCATAATGTTTACAAATATGTGAGGGGTGGGTTTCAGGAGGATGGAGCCAGGCCTTTCTCAGTGTCATCTAATGATAGGGCAAGGGGCAACGTGTATAAGCTGGAACATAGGAGGTTCCATATGAATGTGAGAAGGAACTTCTTCAGAGTGAGGGTGACAGCGCACTGGAAGGGGCTGCCCAGGGAGGTTGGAGATGTTTAAAACCCGCCTGGATATGTTCCCATGTGTCTTGACCTAGGCGATCCTGCTATGGCAGGGGGATCAGACTAGATGATCTCTTGAGGTCCCTTCCAGTCCCTAATGTTCTGCGATTCTGTAAGCAAAAAAGACCTTTCCAGGATACAGTCAGCAATCTTATTTCACCACCACATTCTCATTTTGACGTTATCACTTGTGCTGATCTCAACATGGTCCGATGAGACATTTCCTAAGTAATCAAGAGCTGTTCTTGGGTCTCTGCTTGCAACAATTCTTAGAGAAATCATCTTTCCTTCCAATATCTCACTAAAACTCTTCTCAAATTAGGAAAGAAACAAGATGTTGAAGATGTGTTGTAGGACAGCTGGACTAATGGCTGGACTCGATCTTCAAGTTCTTTTCCCACCTGAAAGATTCTGTGTTACCTGTCCATATGCCTACCCCATTTGCTTGGGTTTTCACAGTATCACAGTAATGATAAGGTTGGAAAAGACCTTAAAGATCATCCAGTCCAACCTAAATCCAAATAAACCAAGTAAACCTAACATCTGACATCCAGATCATGCCACTCAGAACCTCATCGAGCCTAGCCTTTTCCAAGCAAATTCTCTCATTAAATAAAAGATTTAAAAAGCAAGAGTTTTACTCCTGCTCCACTGCCTTCTTGTTCAAGGGTGGTCATGTCTGTCTACACATCCTGGCCGTAAGAACAGCAGGTTCACCCCACACATCATTCCTCATGACCTCTTGTGTCATGGGCAAGAACTGGGTTATGACTGGGATGAGCTACTCAGGTAGCCTGCCCACTACTGCCCTAAACACATGATGTACATGATGGGGATGAGCATGTTTGTTTATAGCAGCATCAACCTCTCACAAGTAACTTCACAAGCAGCTATTTTGGCCAGACACATCGGTCACCTCATTTTTCAGAGGAGCAGGATGACAGGCATGGAAGGCTTCACTGCAGACGTCCTGAGGACAGGCTCACCAGGCTTTGGCATGTAGAAACAAGATGGAGGACTACTGCCGTGGGAGTATTTCACTGAGCCTGCCTGCTGTCTGTGTGAGCCCCAGGCCTGCCTGCTGGCTAGGTGAATTTTCTTGGCAGACAATGAGCTGTGGCATACTGACCGTGCCAGCTCTGGCACCTCACACACAGCCCTTCCCTAGACACGGAGCACAGGGCTGCCAAAGAGCAGTTGCACACAAAAGGGTGAATGGCAACACACATTTCAGACTATGGGGCAGAAAGACAGAACAGACCTGTAAGCTAAAACAAGACTATGTCCTGTAGTGTAGTATGAGATGGAGCAAACAGGACCCGCATGATGAAGCCTTCCACTTTGCAGGAGAATTGCTCAGAATCTGGTCTTTGCTGTACTTCAAAGTGAACTCTGGAACCACTAGCACAAAGAGTAAATTAAGTATTTCAGCCTGTTTCTACCACAGTATGTCCAAAAGCTCCCTCAAAACAGACAGGCCACTGCCATCTGCAGCTGTATCCTCATCACACCCCTGATTCAGACAGTAGCCACAGCTTGTCACCTCCTTGTCACCAGATGATAGCACATCTCCATGTCTGCAGCCACCATACAGCAAGAGACAGATTGTGGGGCTGCAGCCTTGGCACAAGCTGCTTGCTTCTCAGTTTTGTGGTACCTCAACAAACCACAACCCTTCACTGTGCACCTCCCCTAGATTAAAGGCATTAGAGGACATGTTACCTCTTCTTTTGCTCATCGCCTACCAGCGAGTACATCACACAACTCCCCTCAGCAGCACAGCAGACAGAACTGTCGTCATTTCCAGGGATGTGTCTACTTGTACTACTTTCATGAGGCTTGCGTCGCTTCCTCCAGAAGCTACAGAGTCAAGTTTATCAACGGGCCAGGTCATCACATGGGCCAAGAAACCATCTATACACAGGGAAAATACATTCAAGGAGAAGGCACATGGCTCTGAACACTATCAGAGTGTTCTGTCTAACTCACTAAAACAGGAGGTCACTCACCTCCTTCTTCACCAGCTGCACAACCAGGCTTGTCCCCCAAAACCACAGACACCCCACAGCTCCACAGCTCAGTTCTACACCATTCCTTCCATTAACTTCCCAAGGCCACATTTTCCTCACTGGGCATCCAGCCAACCACTAAGAGACAGAATCCACATGAACTAGGAAATCTAAGTAACCCAACAGTTCTCTAAACCTGTTTCCACACATTTTGCAGTTAGTGACAGCTTTTTTTTTTTTTAAAATAAGTAACAGGAATCTTTGTTTTGACAGTATGAATGTTCATGTTCATCTTCTCAGTCCACTCCAGATGTGCCTCTCTACTAGTCACAAGTACAGATGTGTAGTAACCAGTAATTAAAGTTATGATTGAGTTTTATTTACAAAGCTGTATTTTGCAGAGTTTAAATTGCTACAGTACTTCAGATAAAAATCTTGCCCTAAAGGCAAAGTTTCAAGATTGTTTTAAGCCAAGTGAGTCTGGTTGCTTCGGGGAGCACAGCTATGGATGACCTTGTTTCATCTGCAGGCCTTCTCAGACACATACCGTCAACACCCCCAGATGGCAACACTGCAGCCAGCTGACAAGATCACTTGAAAAACCCCAGCTAAACAACCTTAACTGCCTGCTGACTCAATGCATCACAACACAGTGTAAGTCATACACCTACTATATCCATTGCTGTGGTTTGAGGTTTATTTCCAGGTCTGGAGAAAGCTCCACTGCCTTTCAAAAAGTACTGCCTGTGAGTAGGACATGGAAGCTCTGGTAAGACGACAGCAAGAGGGAGACGACCTTCCGCATTCTGCCACCTTTAATGCTTCTTCAACACCACAGGGTTTGGTCTCCAAAAGCCATGGACATCTCCATCTTCCAAAAACCATTATCACAAATCATTCTGCCCGACACTGCAAATTAAATACTGACAACGAGAGTTCCTTTTTTCCAAAATCTACCAAACTGTTACGTTCCTTGCGGCACTATCAGGCAAAGAGTATTAAGTTCAATCCCACATGCTCCACAAGAACATCATCTTGATGCTTGCTCAGACTCCTCTGCAACACACAGCCTACGGACGACCCACCGCTGCAGCACAGGCACACTCTGCACAGACTCACAGCCCCAACAAGAGGCAGTGCCTCTGCTGGAGCTTACTGATCAAATCTCTCGCACAATAACAGATTCTGAACTTCACCCTGACAAAAAATAAAAACCCAGATGCCTTTGCTAGTCAGGGATTGCTTATAAAATATTGCCACTACATTAAGTTACACACGAAAGGAAGAGGGGACATGGGAGAGACTCCTAACTAGTTGAAAACAATGATTTACTGCATCTTTATTTAGAGCAGAGGCAGGTGAAGTAATCTCCAGGCTGGTTTTCTCTCTGTACCGCGTCTCCAAATCCACCACTTTGGGAAGTGACAAAAACAGTGTTGACAGTCCCGAGGACCTACACAACCCTTTGACATCAGCACATCAACTCTTGCTTCTCAAGCAAGATATGGGGTTTTCCTGAGTTTGTACAGAGAGACCAAGCTCCAGACTAAGTTCCAGAAGTGCTGACTCTCCTAGAGTTTCAACAGCAGTCAAACCAGCCTTGTGCCACAAAGCATATTTGCAAAGATCAAACATCATCAGACATCCCCTCGAAGTTTTAAATCTCTGAAGAGAGCATTTGTGTCTCCAAACACTGTGGGAGTAACAGGCTCCATCATAAAATACACCACGAGCAACATGTAATAGAAAAGAGAGCAGAGAACTTGCTACTGTATTTGCCCAGTTCCTCCAAAACCATGAATGTTTTGTGCAAATCTGGACACTCCCTCTTCATTTCCAAGTACAGGAGTTCAAAAGAAGAGCAAGTAAGAGAATGATTAGAGGTATAGTACAAACTCCTCATACAGGGGAAGCAGATTACAAACCTTCAGCCAAGACAGAGATATTATACTGATGGAGAATCATGATTAATACAGAGAAGCCAACAATCACATGTCTTCCATCTTTTTCTTTCAGAGGAGTAAGTTTTTCTCCACTCTTTTTCTGGGAGAGAAGTTGGATGGACACAGAAGAGAAGGAAGGTAAACGAAAAGAGTCTGGATGGCAAGAAGCAGCAGAAAGCAGTACATGCACTGAGAAACTCTCACTCAGGGTGCTGGAAGAAGTTAACTTTGAATCCAAGATGCAAGTGGACAAACTTCCTAGAAGAGAGGAGTAAAACCAACAGCTTCTGCATAAGGTCAGGAAACCCCTGAGACAAATCTGTAGCTCACTGAGAAGTTTCAGAAGAGCATCAACACATGCACGTGCTATTGTGAAACACCTCCCAGGGTAAATCTTCTTGGATGCTGCAGGAGAACGTGGCAAACAAGTACCTTTAAAGGCAAAAGCCTACCTACACACCAACCCAGAGTCACCAAAAGAGTTCCACTGCACTTTGTGCTGCGCCAACATGACAGCCTCATCTTGCAAAACCAAAGTTTACTTCTTATGTCTTTCTATATTGAAATCACATATGAAACTCTTAATTATATTACACCTACATTCACTGAGTTCAAGAAAATACCCAAGTGAAACGCAAGTGAAAGTATCTATGAGGCAGTTGGGACGCACACAGAAGAAGGATGGAGAACAAAATCAGAGTGAGTCCCTGAAGACTTCATTACAGTTAGGAGTGTGTAACTAATAATTAAACAGAAAATCCAACCCAGTTGTTAGAAACAGCTTCTAACCGATAGTATACTGGGTACACACCCATCGCAGCTGGTACAGACTCAGACTGACCAGTCCAACCCTTACAACCAGGACACTTTTGCTAGACTTACCTTTTCCATACTCTTATCTTGCAGGTGCAAAACCTTTACGATCAAAAGCTCAACACAACAATTCAAATGTATGACCCACCTAAGAAACACTGAAGCATCAGCCAGTACTTCAAGGAATGAAACCCCAGTCAGTTTGTTCAGTAAATGCCAACATTTCAACACCAACCAATTACAAATCCTCTCCTCACATGACAGCGTCGAGTAGCACAAATATTGTGCTTCCGCCTCTCCCTTAAACTTCCACTTTCAAATACAGGCTGGGAAGATCTATGGCTTGCAAGCTCACATTAAACATTTTAACTTTGTGACAGGCTTTGTACGGTATAGCGCTCAGACAGAGATTCAATCTTGAACCACGTTTGTCCTAAGTGTTAAATTACAGTCTGTGTGCATGAAGGCTTCAAGAATAAGCAATACCTACTCTGTATTTATGCAGTTCCTTTGGGGAAGGCTGTAATATGTTGCTAGACAGTCCCTGGTAGCTGCTTTTGGAGCAATCCTGCTATTATTTCACATCATCACATAGACTGCAAGCCTCTGCAATATAAACAGTGCTACACACACACACACACACACACACACTGAAGTCACTGTCAGACACTCAGAGGAAACAAAATTTACAACAGCCACGAATGGGAAGACACTATTAACTGGCTGTGAGCTCCTTTATTAAATGCAAAACTAATCCACAGCTACTCAAGGGTAGCAAAGCTATATAGAAGTAATTAATCTAATTACAGGGAGCAGAAATTCTGAATAAAAATCAGGAAAAATGGCTTCCTACCGTTTCCCACATTCTTTGCTTCTTATTGGTAAGAAACACTCCATCACAAACATCCACAGCACACAGACACCTCCAAAGTCAAGCTGCCTCTACCAGGCTCTTTTCAGCTGCATTTCCGAGTCAGCTCAAAGTGATCTCCCATGGCAGCCCCTGTGCTTTACTTGTGTAAGTGCAAATGCCGAAGCACAAGCCCAAACTGGAAACACGGGGGACACTGGTATTTCAGAAGTGAGGACCTCTTCAACCTTTTCAATGCTCAAGTAATACATACTTGCCCACTACTAAAGTTTGCCCCCAGCAGAAATCTGCAAGTTTTCCTCCTCGCTAAGCTTTACACTAAGGGCTACTTGGAACAACAAGTCTTTCTCATTCTGCACAAAAATCCCTCGAGGTATCGCCTCTGCACACTTCTGCAAATCATCCTTTCAATCAACAGCTGCAGGTGCTTTGAAAGCTGAAGGTGGGCTAAAAAGAAAAAAAATTAAGTCACCCAGTGGACATCATGAAAACCCAGAAGATTTTTGACCCTTCTCCCTCACTGCTCAGAGTACATGAGACTATTCTACCTGCTTCCACAGATTTCACAATAACAGCAACACTACTAGGTAGTCAAAGAGAGGATCTGCTGATGGCTCTTGATGTCTTCAGATCCCAATGAGTATTGCTGTCCAAGCAGCACTGGAGATGCCTCAAATGAAAACAAAAAAACCAAGGCTTTGGGAACAAACAAGTGGGTTAAGAGTCAATCTAAATTGTCCAATGAGTAATCCAAGACTGAGGAAAGTATTATCTTTAGGAACCCAAGCAAAACTGGAAATACCACCTCATGTTCACACTGTGGGAGCTCCAAAGTAAAGTGGTCAACAGCCTAGATAAATTTTTTGATTCAAGCAGGAACACAGCTCACAGAAGAGCTCTGCAGAATCAGAAACACAACTGACTGTGTGCAAAACCTGGGAAAACGTAGTTTTGCAGGAATACAGAGCGCTTCTTGACTAGCAAGACTCTGGCAGACAGTCTGAAAGAGCAGGATGCTTCTGAGCTTGATCCAGTTTCTCAGCAAGAGCAGCAAGAACAAGCAGTCTCACAGATGGATCCGCGTGGGAGGGAGAAAGGATAAAAGTCTGCCTCGGGAGCCTGTTCCAGCTGCTACTGAAGCCTTAGAGGAGTCAGTACAAATTGGGCAGTTACCTATAAAAATCTACTGTCTTGGCTTTTTTCTGAAGCCCTTTTCTTCCCCTCCATTCCAAGCTTTCCTTATTTCCATTTTCAAATGCCTGCATTTGAAAGGGGTCAAGTCAAACAGCTGAACACAGCACTGGACAGAAGGTAAATAAAGACTGACTTCATGGACACAGAATCACAGAATGTTAGGGGTTGGAAAGGACCTGCTTCACGACTTCCTTGTTGATTACCCCAGCTATGATAACTCAGAAGCATGAAGATCAAACCTCCTTATAAATATTCGACTGAGAAGTGACAAAACCCAAAATACTCATCTTAATGCCCAAGCAACATTCAGTGCTAGGAAGTCTGTGTGACCAACAAGCTCATCTCATTGCCTGAAACATTCTCACATGAACTCCTGAAGAGATGAAGCTTCCTGTCAAAGTCTACGATATAAACGCACGCTTTGACAACGTATTAAGGACCCCCTCAGTCACACACAATAAAGTTCCAGTAACTTGGAAAGTATTCCAAAGTTATAAAGTGTGGCAATATAACTATGTTAAAGTTCCAGTTCAGCAGCACTGAATCTCTCTATGCTGTGGATGCTGACCTTCATGTGCTGAAGATACTAAACCTTCTCCCTCCACGCTGCTGTAGACACCAAGGGGCAAAACAACTGCATCATGATTGAACACTCACAGATCCAACCAACCACCCTTTCTCTGCAGATTTTCTGCAAAAATGCAGCTTTCGAACGAGGCCTTATTTTCTTCACCTGCTTGTGCACATACAAGAGAAAGCTCTTTCAAAACACCTTGACATAAAAAAAAATACTAAACACCTTCATGTGATTAATTTGGGAAAACAACTCAAAGCCTTCAGCTTGCCAACCACATTTTCACTCAGGCTCAAGTTTCTCAACAGATAAAATGTGAACAAGCCAAACTTCTTTACCTGGCATCGTTCACCTAATTCTGACTTACAGGTAGGGAAAGGCAGAGAAAACCTTTTCCACGCATGTGCTTCAGCTGTGTCAGCCCACATCTGAACTTCTTGTTCCTTCTGTCAAAGAACCCAAATGACTGGTCACTAGCTGTGCCTAAACCCATCTGGTCTACCAGCATAAAACAGCTGAGTGCATGTGTCATCAATCATTGTTAATTACTTCATTAAACTGGAAAAAGAATATTGATTTTTTAAAAAAATTAAAAGAACAAAGATTGTTTATGGTTAGTCTAGTTTTTTGGTTTCTGATTTCCAACAGAATTTAGTCTGAACGCTGAAACAACTCTGCCATGTAACTTGTACAATCCCTTTGTGAAGTGAAACATTTCCTCAGGTTTCTTTGGAACTAACTGCATTGCAGGACTAGTTTTAACCAGTATTAAGTTCATTATGCACATTCTCAAACACTCCTGGGCTCACCACATGACATTCACCATGTGCTCATTGCCACCTCCTGCCACTCTCCTTTCTGAAGTCCTGACCTTTGTGGTGCTCTTGGAAAGCCATCTGACTCAAGGTCTCTACAAACACGTTGTATCATTTTTGAGGGGGTACTTAGTGCTCTGCTGCGGCACACAAGCAGAGACAGCACAAAGGTTTGTGCATTTTCTACTTCTTCTATGAGGACAGGCTGAGAGTGCTGAGGTTGCTCAGCCTGGAGATGAGAAGGCCCTGGGGAGACCTCAGTGTGGCTTAAACGGGAACAGTCTTTTTAGCAGGGCCTGTTGTTGCACGACAAGGGGTGATGGTTTTAAACTAAAAGGGAGGAGACTTAGACTAGATCTGTGGAAGACATTTTGTACCATGACAATGGCGAGATCCTGCCCAGGTTGCCCAGAGAGGTGGTGGAAGCCCAATCCCTGGAAAAATGCCAGGTCAGGTTGGACCTTGGCACTCTCAGCAACCTATTCTTGTTGAACATGTTCCTGCTCACTGTAATGTGGTTGCACTAGATGACCTGAAAAGGTTCCCTTCCACGCCAAATTTTTCTGATTCTGTAATTTTGATCTGCATCACAAATACACAGGTCTTTTGGCACTGTAAGAACAAAAATAAAGTTAAAAAAGCAACTAGTGTCACCATGCTAACAGCAGAGTTAACAACAGAATCTGTTAAGATTCATTCATCAAACATTTTGCTGGCCTCTCCAAATTGTTCCAGAGGCCAGATCGGCTCACCCTCTGCAGAACTCAGCTCTGCTCCACCACTTCCATCTCAAACAAGTTCATCTCTCTCACAGACAGAAGGGTCTCTCTGCAAAGCCATGCCTGCTCACCACATCTCAGCCTGCCACTCTCTCCAGGAAGAACTACTTAGCTTAATTCTTTACTACATTTTTTCATGCCCAGTTAAGTGGCTTAAACACTCACGGCCAACCCTCAGAAAGCTGTTTTGTTTGAGAACAATCTGATGCCATTCTAAGTCGAGAGACACACACCCTTCATAAAAAACACCTTATTTCATCATCCACACCAAATGCTACCAGAACACAGCACTTCCCACAGCAACACAGGAATCCAGACCCCAGACCTGATGAACTTGTGGTGTTGCTCTTCCATTTCCCCTTTTCACATCTGTTCCCCTACAGCTGATCAAAGCGTGTTAACAGTATAACTGTAGTGTCTTATACGTGTACCTTCATACTTAAAGGATTTTAACCAGGGTGTCACCTAAACTCATGAACATGACCATGAAGGATAATACACTCAACAGAACAAATTCAACTCTGCCTTCAAAGGGCAATGTAAGTCTTTATTTTTAAGCCTTTTTATCATCAGCAGTTGAGAAATGCTGCTGAGATATACCTGTAACTGTGCAACACAGCTGCTAGATACTGTAATTCAGGCCAACTTTCTATTCATAGGGGTTCCAGGTTCTCTGCTTGCTCCATTTTGATATTACAAGTCATGTTCTCAAGCCACAAACTCAGCCAGAACAGAAAAACTAACTCAGCCTCCAGAAAAATGTAAATTCCTGCACTGAACCCAAGTAGGGTTAAATTTTTAAATGACCAACATCATCCTTTAATAGAAAACTAGAATCTTCAGTAAAATATTGCAAGCTTGCAGCAGACAAGAAAGAAAAGCAAGGAAGAACAACAGACACTACTCATACTTGAGGAGGCTTGGGCTTGGTTTTTAGTTAGTTATTTGCTTCATAACACCACCAGAGCAAGAAAAAAGGACGGAACCCTTTAAAGAACCGTGCACAGACCCCCTTTAGGGAGAAGGAGGCCATCAAACTTCCGAGTTTCCTGAGCAGGTATTGCTGCCAACACCAGGGCTGTTATTTAACTCTGAGAAAGGAAGAGCTCCGTTTACTTTATGATTTACGTATGCTATATAGGCAATTTTGTCTGTTTGCACAACACGAACGCAGTGAGACAAATTGGAATTGTTTCTTGATACAAGAAAACTGCACCGTAAAGCCATAAAAAACTGGGAACATATTTCAAGGACTGATAAGAGTATCTGCTGGTGGTTTGTGGGGTTTTGTTGGGTTTTTTATTTAAGGTAGGTTTTAAAACACTGGCAGCTGCCAGTTAAAAAGACAGACCTTAACTCCATATCCTCAAGGAAGCCTTGGAGCGCTACCTTAGATATGCAGGGCTTCATATTCTGTTAACTGTCTCTGATCTCAAATATCGTACACCACAGATACCATATTCTTCCCTTAAAAGACTCCTCTTTTGGGGTAGGAATTGAGCCAAGTCATGTAAGCCTGGTTTTGCCTTTCATCAGCCTTCTCTCGCTCTATTTTTAAATAGCCCACATTTCAGGATCTTTTATTGACTCACGCAATTTGCAAGCTCTCAAATATCCCCCCAAAAGTTTCAGCCTAACAGGCTTAGCTGCCACACCAGGAGGAACTGGTGGGCTTTCACACTGAGCTGGCATCAGCCACCAAGCCTCTGCCATGCAGGATCTCCTTTTCACTTGATCTCCTGCTACATATAATACTCTAAAATAAATTTACAGGAAGATGCTTTCAAATTCTTTGATTCTGTCAGAGACTGTTAATCTGGATGCATCGTATATTACCATAAAGATAAGTTACATCATGCCAGAGGAAAACTAAAAATGTCCCAGTAGCCAATGCCAGCAGCCACTGTTGCAGGGCACTACCAAAAAACCCAAGTAACCCCTTCCAATTACAGCTTTAAAATGTACATTTCAGCACCAGCTTTAAATTCAAGCAACAGCATGCGGCCCCTGCAAAGCAAACAACTCCCTGTTACCTCAAAACACTCTGGCACGCAAAGCGCACTCCAGGGCTGGGGCCAGGAGAAAGATTGTCCGAATTTTTTTCCTGAAATGGAATGAGGAGATAAGATCAAGTGAAAAGGAGCAGAGGCTGCCGACTATCTAGACGCACAGAAGCCAGTAAACATGCAAACACGCAGCCACTTCTACCAACAGGGCAAAGGAGCAAGCAAAACACTCAAAACCAACTAGAATTCTACATCAGTCACCAGTTAGAAATCCTTCCACAAAGCAGGTAGGAGCTTGCTGCCCGAAAGCCACAAAAGAGCAAGTTTCACCAAAGACTTCCGAGAGGAGAAAATAAGAACCGTGCTGACTGCGCACCCTTGAAGACAGATACTACAAACCAAGAATCAAAGTTTATGTGATTCAAGACACACGTCTTGCACATTCATAAGCAAGAGTGAAGGCAGCTCTTCCCTGCTGTGGCACGGACTGAACCCAGCTCCAGTAACTTATTTCATTCATTCAACCACCTTATTGCCTAATAGAGGAGAAAAAACCTACTGCAACTAGGACACCTGCTTGAGAGCCTTTGGCTTGTCTTCTGAGATGAAACACATGGAGAGCTTCAGCAACCACCAGTACAAAAATTTCAGTATTTGCAAAAGCTAGGAAGGTGTAAAGAAGAAAAGAAATGAGAGGCCTTTCTAACCTGAATAAGCCTCCCACACATGGTGCCATACCATCTAGCCAGACACAAAAGCAACCTGCACCTCTCCTAAAGCAGGACCTGGAGCTGGCAGTGAAGATTTAGATGTTACCCCTCACAGGATGTTAGATGTTACCTCTCACTCTCTGTTTACCTGCAGTAGGCATAACAGAGAGCAGTTCCACCAGAGATCACTTGGCAACACTGACAGAACCAACACTCCTGAAAGAAGGTTATGACAAAGCACGTTTGCATGCAGGAGGCTAAACAAAGTCATAGGAAGGGCTCAGGAGAAGAGCCTCAGTGAGAGGAAGGGAAGAGACAGGCAACTGCAGAACACCAGATCATGCCCAAAACAAGCTCTTTCCATCACAGCCACCAAGAAAGCATCCAGTGACACGGTCTGAAGCCTCTCTCACATCCTATTCCTCCTGCAGCTGCAGGAAAACATTAGAAGCTTTTCCTATGTTTGCTTGAATCTCACACCCACGCTTGTTGGTAGGCTGCAGCATATGCTCAAAATTTGGTTCCCTCTATTCCAAGGTTGTGATAATATAGATTTTCTTGCCAATGTTAGGAATGAGCCCCAGAGCTATACGCTGAGGCCCTGGAATTTAAATAGACAATAACACTGTAAATAAAAGGAAACAAATTCCTTAAGGAAAACCTTTTCACATGCCAGATCAGTTTGCAATAGTAACTGCTCTGCTTTGACAAGAGATAAATATTTACAGTCTAGAACAGAGAACACCTTGTGTTGCAATAAGAGGAATGCAAACCCCATCAGTCCCCAGTATACTTAGGAGGTTATTTTGATTTTATGCAAAAAAAAAAAAACACCTCTGTCTGAGGACTTAGAAGCATACGCAAGAGTCTGCTCATTTACACCACCAAAAGGAAAAATCTGAAGGTAGTCACAGAGATGACTTGTCAAACATACTGAATCTGAACAGATTTTCACAAAAGGAGACCTCATCCCCCAGGGAAAGTAGACAGTTTACAGCCCAAGTCTAAATTATTGCCAAGAATATGCTGCTTTGATTTTATTCCCTTACTCTTATTTAAATATAGCCCAACTTGCTCCTCTTTAAAGTTGCTCTAGTGAATGCAGGCACACTGAGTATTTTTCTTACAGAGGCAAAAAGGCAGTAAGAAGGATCAGATGTCCACAGGAAACCCCTCAAATTAGTGGGGTACCACACTGGGAATGCGCTTGGAAGAGGGAAGAGCAAGCTGAGGCTCCAGTTCATCAGGCTATCTCTCAGCTTTCAGTGAGCCTCCCAAGCACCCAGCTTGATCAGCTCCTTCCAGCAAAGGAAAGAATGCCAGGAATGTCATTCATAATGGCACTTGGGAAGATCTAGGAATGGAAGATACACAATAACTGTGTATCCTTCCCACAAGGAGGGGTGATAAGCCCCATGATGCTCTCATTTCTAGCACTAGACAGCTGCATCTCAAATTGCTTGGGGTTTCTGCCATTTCAAATGAGGTAAATACTCAGCTAAACATGAATGTGTGGGGGTTTTTTTAAAGTGTTTGTACAGTCCTAACTCCAATTTCTAACAGGACTCGCACAAGGACAGCCTGATATAGGTGCTACACAACAGGATTTCATATCTGGAGTGGAATATTCCTCTGCCAATTGCTACTTGGGCTTTTATGGCACATACCCTTTGAAGCCTATCAGTCCAGCCACCAGCAGGCTTACAGGAGAGGTCGATGTCTATCTCAGTCTCAGTTTTCTTACTTCCTTCTCCTCTTACAATGGAATTATTTACTTGTGCAAAACTTTCCTGCCTTGACCACACTCATGCCATGGTCGGCGTGACTCCGTAACAGCATCTCTGCAATCAGCCAAGCGCTCTGCCTTCTGTTCTGTGCACAAGTTCTTCATTTGCTCCCCTGTACGACAGTTTATTTTTAGACCAGCATTTTTATAGCAAAGACCAGAAGCAGTACACTTTCAGTGCCAAACCAAACTGAGCTGAGCATTCTAATACTGTCAATAATTGATGTAAAAACACTTCACTCAGCTGATTGTCACCCAAGATTGGTATTAGATATGCATCCACCCTCCAGCACCACTGGGTTCTCACTGCACCACTACTCTAATTGCCCCACACCTCCATCATCCTCAGGTTACCAGCTAAGCCAAACATTGCCCAAAACAGAGTCATACTATTAACTTCTCCATCAAAAGAATTGATCAGGCTTGCTTCCCTTAGGTGTGCACAAGCTTTCTGCACTCAGAAGGATTTGACAACCCATCCCACCCTGCCCCAAACAGAGTATCAGCTCTCTACACTTGCAGTGCCATTAAACAGACACAAGAATCAGACTCATCAGAAATACCACAGGTATTTCTGCTTACAAGACACAACAGAGAACCATCAGTAGATAATACCTACATACAGCCATGGAGTTGATAAAGACCATGTAACCTGTGTAAATCCACTCTAACACAGCATGAATTGCTCATAAAATTCCACAGAAGTCTTCTGTGTTTTCAGTTATTCACAGCACATACTCATGAACACGACTTCACTTTACAAGGCCATCTTGAGGGGTGTCCCTGCTTGTTGTAGGGGAGTTGGACCTTTAGAGGTCCCTTGCAACGCGACACATTCTACGACTCTATGTCCTCCTTCAAGGTACACAGTACCAAGCAGCAGAGCTACACTTTGCCCTGAAATCTGAGCAATCTGCACATCAACATAAGCCTTTTTGCCTACTGATCCAGAAGTATCTAGCAACTCTGCACTACGCTGTGTTTCATAATTTATCATGTAAAAACTCAGATTGCCATTCTCTGTCACAAGTTTGTTGCTTTCCTTTGGCTGCTTCCTTCAGCATCCAACAGCAGCTCAAGTAGGGGGAAATAAATAAACAAGCCTCAAGCACTGCCGTGAGATTCAAACAGAATATGAGTCTGGAGTGGGAGAAGTGCGCAAAAGAATCCACATGGAACAGAAGTTGGATTAAGTAGTTCTTTTTATGTGAGGAAAAACTGGCATGCAAATGCCTATTCCAGAGGGTAAGTTGTGTTTGGTCCACTGGAAGGACTGGTTACTCAGCTGGATATCCACCTAGATTCAAACACACCTCACTACCTGTAGCCTCTTCATCCTGCTTCCCCTTTCTCTTCATCACATGACTAGGCACAACACCTTGAGCGTACTCACTACACCACGTATATCCAGGCCTTGATTCGACACACTGCTGCTGAGCAAGAGCGGTGGTCACAGAACCAAATCTGGAAAACTCCACTAAGTTGTGACAGTAACCACTACCTACAGCAGTGGCGAGATCTAGAAAAATCCAGGTTTGTTGGTTTGGTGACCAACAGTAGAAAACAGCAGCAACACACCACGTTTTCTGCTCTGCACATGGAGCAAGAAAGGGCTGCACTGAGCTCCAACCCAACAGAAATCCCACTATAATTGAGGAGAGATGTTTCTTTCACTGCCCCTGAAGACGCTACAGCACTAACCACACTCAGAGATGGCATCATCTCCTTAGGCAGGTGGCACAAGGGAGAAGGTAACTGCATCTTGCTGTTTTCAAGCTGCTACCATCCACCCCATCCAAGACTTCCACAAGAAACATGAGCTTCTGAGATAGTCCAGAAAGATGCCTGTGGTCCGTTTTTCCCCGAACCATCTGAAGAAACAAGCCAGGCTTCCTGCAGGAATAGTCAAGGTAAAGGGCGTATCTTTCATCTCATCCCACCTGCTTCCAAATCAACCAGCTCTCACAAATATTTGCCCCACTGCCACAGGGTTTCCAGAGCTCATGCTTTTTCATTCTCACCAAGCTGAGCCACCAAGCTCTCGGGGCCAGAACTCATAGATTAATCAAATTTTCAGAATCCCCATAATTTTAAAGTTGTGTTGATAGCACGACTTTTTCTGCTTAACTCTTCGTTTTTGTGCAGATTTGAGCAGAAAAGGAAATCTCAGTGTTCTATGTTAACATTTTATATGAACCAGCAGCAAAAGGCCAGGATTTCTTTATTTTTTTGTAGTCAGGATTTTAACAGAATCTGGAAGAAACATACAAAACCTAGAAAACCATGGTGCTCATGAGGAAAAAAATAACTTTGCTAAGACTCAGAACAACATTCCTTCTCTGAATGCTTGTAAAATGAAAACTCAAATGGGAAGACAACTTGGAAAACATAAAGGGAAATGGGACTGTTTCACAGCTGAGCACAATGTATTGTGCCCAACTACCTTGAATCATAGAACCATAAAATGCATTTGGTTTGAAGAAACCTCCACAGGTCATCTATGAGCAGGGACATCTCTAACTAGAACAGACTGCTCACAGCCCCATCAAGCCTGACCTTAAACGCCTCCAGGGATGGGCCTCCAACACCTCTCTAGGCAACCTGTTCCAGTGATCCACCATTCTCAGACCAAAGAGCTTTTTCCCTAATGTCCAGTCTAAATCTACCCTTTTCTAACTTAAAACCATGACCCCTCATACTATCATTCCGTGCCCTCATGAACAGCTCTTGCCCAGCTTTCTTATAGGCGCCTTTCAGGGACTAGAAGGTCACCATAAGGTACCCCTGGAGTCTTCTCCTCTTCAGGCTCCCAAAGAACGAAATCAAATAACTGTTTATTCAACATTAAATGCTCAAAGACATCAACGGGGACGCAGCTGCGATGCTGCACCTTCCTACCAGCACCTTCACGTGCAGCCGCAGTGAGGACAAGGCAGTACCAGTTTAGGCAAGTACACCACTCTGCAAAGTCCTGCACACCAGGACCAGTGACAGGCCAGTTACGAATATCTGCCATTTCTCAAATTAAAGTTAATGCAAACTGTACCGGCTAACTAATGCTATCATGTGCATTTGACAAATGAAATTTGATTTTATACAGACTGAGTCACGGTAGCCTAATGTTCGCAGAATTTAACAGTAATTAAGTCTCGCTGACAGACACCTCATTAAAGCGCCAGCTCTTTGGAAAAATTAATAAAGTGAATTATTTCCTACGTGTAAAATATCAAAATTCTTCACTACTCATAAAAGATACATGGAGAGAAGTTCAACTGGAGTTAACACTGAAGTTCAGCGTGCAGCAGAATGAAAGAGTGATACACTTAAAAGACCATTTAAGCCAAGGCACTGCCTGATCTGAGACGTTCATCTCTGACATGTTATTTGTCCTGTGACTGTAAAAAGCAAAACCTTACAGTTCTTCACTCAACAACTTACTGGCTTGTTATAAAAATGTAGATACACACATATACACAGACCATTAGGAGCTGGAAGGGACCTCCAGGGGTCATCAAGTCCAAATCCCCTGCTCAAGCACCTAGGGCAGGTCACACACAAATGCAGCCAGACAGGTCTTGAAAGTCTCCAGAGAAGGAGACTCCACAACCTCCCTGGGCAGCCCATTCCAAAGCTCTGTAACCCCTACAGTAAAGATGTTTTTCCTCATACTGAAGCAGAACTTTCTGTGTTCCAGCTGCCCCTTCATAGTGAAGCTGTGAAAAGAGATTGCCTCTTTATTCTTGACAGCCAGAATTAAGATATTAAACTGGTAAGAACAGATACTACACTTGATCTTAGCCACAAGGCTGAGAAGCTTTGACCACATCCTGGAAAGGTCTAAAGGAGACTCAACTCAAAGAAAATGAGTCAACACAGCAAACCTCGTGACAACCAGACTGTATCCAAGGCAGGGTGTTCAACTTGCCACTTCATCAACTTGCCTAATGTCTTCTGAACACCATCACCTCATAAGGAACACACTGCCAGAGCAACACTTGGCCATATCCCACGGATTTGTCCAAATGACTGTAATGATGCCCCAATTAAAGGAGCTTTTCCTTCCTCAGAGCCCAGACAGGCCATATCAGCCTTGAGGTCCTCCTGGTTCCTTTCTGCTCCTCAGCGAAACTAAACTACTGTCTTTGAGAATTCAGGATAATAATAAAAAAAAAACCAACCCCAAAATCTAATCTTGACCAAACTAGAAAGAGGTTTCTTATTCGCTTAATTACAACTTTCTGGCTTTTGACATAGTTATCAAGGAACAAAGGTTGTATCATTTGATGAGAGCACACGGTTAAGTGTCCTCATGACCACAGGTCAACATAGTGCTCTGCACTAGCAGATGGCAGCATGAAACAGGTTTCAATCAAGGTTTCTAAGGTGATACACAACAGGAAAACATGAAGGGGGGAAAAAAACAACCAAGCATGAAGTGGATCAAGATGTGTCTTGTAATGAACACCATGAATAAAAGGCATGAATTTTTATAGAGGAAGACCAAGCTGGAACTGCTTACAAAGGGCAAACCACAGAAGCTTTCCAAGAGATTTTATAGTCTTTTCCTAATTGTTCCCTTTTCAACATCATTATGCAACAACCTCTGTGTGCTTTCCTGCTTCTCTGCCTTCCTTGTCTTACCCATTTCTCCTCCTTTCCCCCACAATGTCTTCTGAACTGTGTGAGGTAGCTCCTTTAAGACAGTCAGAAACCCCATGCAGATTTGTCTTTTCTCCTCCTCTCCATATAAACTGCCCAATTTTTTCTGGTGAAGAAGCACTGCACAAAATCTGTTTACTGTTCAAGCACTCCTGGCACTGACAAGCATCACTTCATGAATCATCTGTTATATATATATTGCCTTATCAACACAGTCCACCGCAGGATAAAGTAAACCTGGCCCACTTCAGCTTTCTGCACAACACAATCAAAAATGCCAGTGGCATTAATTACTGCAGCAGTCTAAAGAGTTCCCTCATCTGAGGACTTGAATACAGGGATGATATAATATGTAAGACACAACCCTAAACCAAATCAAAATGCTGAGATGAGTTTCACCCTCTGCCACACAAAGCTTTAGCTTTGATTTTTTTTCCACCCCTTTTACTAAGCAACAATATTGTCACATTTCTGATTATTAAAGCAGAGAGCTTCAATGTTTCTTGTATTCCTTAGCTTAAACTATTTGCAGCAAACTCACATGTTTACATGGGTTCTCTACCCCCTTTACCCAGATCTCTGAGATCAGCAAGCAAACTGAAGAGAAACAGGTTCCTCTCATTGCTTTGAAGCATTGGTGTGGTCGGATCCGGGCAACCTGGAAGCAAAGCTAGATGGCAAACAGAAACTATCCATAGGGAAACGGACTTCAAATCAAAAGCAATTTTGAACAATGACAAGACACACCGTGTCACCTTCTCTGTCCAGTAAAACCTTTTACAACAGTTCAAACTCAAAGGATTCCAGCAGGAGTCTGATAACACAAACCTGATGGCTGGCCTTGTAGGCTAGGAAGCAGGATTGGAAAAGAGAAGAGGAAAGCAACGGGATAACCGGAAAGAAGCTAAAGGTGAACTGGACAAGCCAGCAGGAAGAGTCCACAAGACTTGGCAAATAGGTAATGAATGTTGTTACCACTGTCCAAACACAAGGTTCAATTAATGTGTCTTTGTGGTTTGTGACAGGTTTTGCCTTTTACAACGGACAAGCAACAGATACTATTGAGCAAATAAACTATTCTGGTAGCATTACCGTGTGTACTCAACCATAGATGCAAGACAAGCAAAAATACAGTCCCAAGGGTTTGGGGCTGTGTATCACACGTATAGATAGATATATACAGCCATACACAATGCCAAGGATTATTTATTTCCAGTAAACACAAACACACACAATGCTAAGGAGCACAACACAACCACTTCAACTGGAGGAGGACACCAAATAAAAGCTTTTACCCCAAACTTAAGTTGGCAGGGATGGGCAGCGAGCACTCAGGTTCCCAAAGCCCAAAGAGCATAATATCAGCACACACTTATGCCACTGAACCTGGACAGACATGTGCTGTCCTTGAGAAAATATGAGGAGAGCTATTTGCTATGGCTTTACAGAGGTTTGGCCAGTTCACCCCCTTAAGGTAAGGCTGTGCAGCAAGTTTGAAGAGACACTGCAGACAGTAACTCCTGTTAGCATGAGTTATTGGATAAGCACATTTGTGAACAAACCATGCTTCAAAGCTCTTGCCCATTCCCAGCTCTGGAAGATGAAAGAAAATTGGCCTAAAAGGTTTGATCCTATCACATCCTATGGATTTGGTGGTAAAGTTTTTTTTCAACACTTACGATTTAAATGTGCCTGGGCATGTTCATGTATAGAAAGTCTGGAGCTGCCTCTAGATTTGTGATCCACAAGTGATCCTAGAGGACAAGATTCATCAAGTTTCTGAATCACAGAGACACCTTAAGATGCTTTTTAAAGCCTTTTCCCCAGAAAAGCACAAAACCATTTCAAAAACAGATTAAGAGGGCAACCTAACCAAAACCCACGGACTCCTGCTCAATTCTCCCCTTTATCAAGTCCTACACCTGTGATTTAAGGTTGAAGATTGAGATCAACTCCAGCTTTTCAGCAGTCTCTAAAAAGGCGCTCCTGTGTTTCCACCTGTGCAGAAGTGAAGAGAAAAGCCAACACACACCATGGGAGCACAAAGTTGTGCTTGCTCAAGCTTCCACTTTTGTCTACAAACCACAAGGCCAGTAAGCTCTGTGCTCATGGAGAAAGCAGAAAGACCTTCCATAACCTAACACAGATCAGTGAGACCTGCAGATGTTTCGCCAGCCAGCCAGCCAGCCAGCCAGCCAGCAGTTTGAGCCTCTGAAGAGCTAGGCAAAACGTGGTTCTTCAAGACAACCCGCTGTCATCCGCATCTACCTAGATATTCCGTATCAGCTTCACTTACCAGAGACCGGAGAAGTTCTTCAGAAGTTCATCAGTTTTCACATATATGTAAACACATTGTTCCATGTCAAAAAAGAAACACCTTTCTCCCTTTTCTTCATTAAGAGAAACATAAGCACAAAGCAGATGTTTGCAACTTGACCAACACAAGCCTATCCTGGAAACTACTTTTCCTGTTTCATTGTAGCAAGACACCATCAAAAGGGGAGCAAACGAATGAAACTACCTACCACTTGCATCACACATCAGGAACTCAATCAGTAACCTGCTCTTTCCCTAAGCTGGGGCTGAGGGACACTCCCTGGGCTTCTCCTGAACCTCTTCACTGCCTTCTCCTGACGATGGTCACAAGTCTGACTACAACCTTAACACCTTTGACTTTATGATAGTCTGCTTGGACTACACAAACACAGACTGCTCAAAAAACATTTCACAGAATCGTTTCGGTTGGAAGAGACCTTTAAGATTATCAAGTCCAACTGTTAATTCAACAGACTCACAGCCCAGTTTACAGGTTGGAAGGCACCTTGAAAAGTCCAAATCCCCCTGCTGGAGCAGGGTAAGCCTACAGTACAGCCTCAAGATGTCCTACATGGGGCTTGAACCCATGATGCCAGGAATTCAGAGTCCCATGCTCTACCCACTGAGCCAACCGGGTGGTCACCACTAAATCATAGAACCATTAGAGATTGGAAGGGACCTCAAAAGGTCATCTAGTCCAATCCCCCTGCCACAGCAGGATCACCCAGACCAAGTCATACAGTCAGTCAGGGTTAAAAGGGACCACAGGATCATCCAGTTCCAACACCCCTCCACCATGGGCAGGGACAACCCACCCTAGACCAGGCTGGCCAGAGCCTCATCCAGCCTGGCCTTAAACACCTCCAGGGATGGGGCTTCCACCACCTTCCTGGACAACTCATTCCAGGCTCTCACGGTGAAGAACTTCCTCCTCACATTCACTCTAAATCTACCCATCTCCAGCTTTGTTCCATTCCCCCTAGTCCTGTCGCTACCTGACATCCTAAAAAGCCCCTCCCCAGCCTTTTTGTAGGCCCCTTTCAGATCCTGGAAGGCCACAAGAAGGTAACCTGGGAGCCTCTTCTTCTCCAGACTGAACAGCCCCAACTCTCTCAGTCTGGCCTCATAGGAGAAGCGCTCTAGCCCTCTGATCATCCTCGTGGCCCTCCTCTGCACTCCTCTCAGCACCACATCTCCATAGCTTATAAATGCCTACATGAATGGGGATTCCAGCACAGCCGTAGGCAGCCTGGGACAGGGCTTAACAACCCTTTGGGGAAAGAAGTTTTTCTTCATGTCCAACCTGCACCTCTCCGGTACAACTTGAGGTCATTTCCTCTCTTCCTCTCACTTGTTACTCAGGAGCACAGACTGACTACCAAAAGAAATAAAAGCTCTTGCGCCATGCATAAGCTTTTCTTTTATGTCTCCATCCCATTAACTAAATGGCAAATTCCTCTGTTATCCTGAGGTAATTTTCAAAATTCACTTTCATGCATTTTCTAATCTACCTGCTTTCCAAAGCCAACTTCTGAAGGAAAAACCTTCCTGAAGGAATTGCAGGATGGTAAAGTTTAAAACTTAAAGATACAGGGATTTTTATATTTTTCAGAAAAAATAATTTGAGACAACCAATGGCAAAGCTTTATATCAGCAACAGAAATTTGTCAGGCACCTGTGTAAAAACACGAAGAAAAGCTCTTAAAACTGGAAAGCCGCTTCTTCCACATTTTGCTTTATAGAGCGAAAATCTGCAGCCGCTAAAACTTACTCTTTCTAACTGGGTGGCATTTTACATTTCCAAATGTAATTGAGTGAACAAGTTGCTATGGTTACAGTAGGATTCTGCAATAACTTTGTTGCCTTGTAATTGCTGTATATTTGTATACAAGCAGCTGAGCTTTCTTAATTCACTGCCCTCTTAACTCTTTCAGAGAGGCTGTGGAGCGATGACAGCAGCTTTTAAGATGAAAAAACCCCGTGCAGCGGTGGTGGAAACATCACAAATTATTAAAACTCAGTGCCACGACAGACCGCATTACTGAAGAAAAATAAAAGAAAGAATCCTTGCCAAGAACCAGATTATTATATAAACTTCAGAGCTCCTTAGCTTTTAAAAACGTTGCCATTAAAAAAAAAATAGTCCAATTCAGATAATTAACTCCAGGTAGCTTTTGGCAACAAGCAAAAGCATTTTGATGGCAGTGAATAAGCACGAGCCCCATTTATTGACAGAACAAAATACCAGTAAATCAAAATGCACTGGCAAGGATATTATTCACTCAATAGTGAAATTCGCTGTGGCACAGAGGGCTCAAATAACCCTCGCTCCATCTCTTCGCTCTCAGTTCAGCATGAAGAAGACAACAGCACACAGCTGTTGGAAGCGGGCATTGAATAAAGCTGTCCAGATAACCCTGTTGAGAAGCGCCGGAGAGCACCTCGTACCCTACTCCATCACCCCAAGGCACATGCCCCATCCCAGATTTACAAGTGATTTTCACATCTTGAATCCACCCACACCTTTTCCAACACAGATCCCACTTCTGAGGAACATTTTTAGAGCTGCAATCCGGTCTGTAATATGGGGTTAGCCTGTAGCAAGAAACCCACTCTATGGCCAGAAAAGAAGCAGTTGTGGCAACAAGCCTAATTTATGCAAATCTTCCAAAGCAGCCCATTGACAGACAAACAACCATAAGGAAAAAAAAACCAAAACCCCCTTCCACTCTCCTCAAAGGCTGCACAGAGCAATTACGCAAGGGTTATAAATAAAGGGCAGGTTTACTTCCCTTCTGAGGGTCCACGGAGCTGTAATGTCAAATAATTGTTATGTAAACACATTTTCTTGCTTAAGATGTCATACAGGCACTCAGAAAGGCCCGTTGCAAAGAGTCCAGGGATCGCACAGCATCTCCCTCCTGACAAATTCCTGCAGCAAAACCCCATACGCAACCATCTCCTCCCCTTCTCGCTCCCTGTGAAATGAGCTTGTTGGGCTTTTTTTTCTCCCCTGTTGTTCTTTGCTTATCGTTGCACAAAACCATCACTTGACGTCTCAGAACAACACCAGCGCTCGATTCACCATCAAAAAATCAAATGGGTTTTTCTTTCGGATGCGGGGAGAAGCTGTTGCCTGTGGCTTAGGACCGAGCCTTGCCTGGGCTTGGACCTGTCATCTTGCCTGGCAGCCCAGCCTTACCTCGGCACTTCCCAGCGGCGCGGGGATGCTGATGAGAACCCCCCTGGCTTTCTGCTTACAAAAAAAGAAAAACAAAGCCATTTTTTAACCATTTTAACCGTTTTTTGGCTGTAGCAGGGTGGAGAGTGCCCCTCGGCGGGGCTGCACGGGCCCAGAGCCGCTGCCCCATCAGCAGTCCCGGGCCCGGCGTGCGGCTCGTTGCGGTGGAACCGGCCCCAAACTCAAACTTTCGCCTAAGTCCCGCGTTATTCCCGGCGCGGGCAGGGAAAGCACCGACCCGNTGAATGGGCGGGAGCGCTGTCCGTCACGCCCCGTAGGCCCCGCCCCGTAGGCCCCGCCCCTCTAGCCAATAGGAATGCGGCAGAGGCCTTCGAGCGGCTCAAATCCACCCGCCACTGCTGCGCGGCGCGAAGTCCATTGGTCAAGGGAGCTGCCCATCACCTTCCCACTCACACACCCTCCGCGCCTCACGCAGAGGGCAAACGCCGGGAGCGGCCCGGAGCGGCCCTGCGCGGCCTTAAAGGAACCGCGACCGGGGGGGGCAGAGTGGCAGCGGGGTGGAGCGCGGGCCGGCGGGGATAGGGAGGGGGGGAGGAAAAGAGGGGCTCGGGGGCCG
>VXBP01005939.1:115448-131015 GCA_013400115.1 Rhinopomastus cyanomelas | reverse complement strand
CGCCCCGGGGCCGCGCCCCCCGCGCCGCCGCGGGCCCCCGCCGCAGGGACGACCGGACCCCGCCCCCGGGCCCGGGCCCGGGCCCACGCCCCGGCCACAGCTCCCGCTTCGCTTCGCTTCGGTCCGCCCCGGCCGGCCCGGGTCGGCTCCGCACTCACCACTGCCCGCATCGCTCCCCGCNCGGTGTCCGCGTACTGACCTGGGCGACGACGGCGGAGGGGAGCGGCGAGGACGAGGGGCAAAGTGCGACGATAGCCCCGGCGCGGGACACCGCGGCGCGCGCGCCACCGACGGCCTCAGCTCGTGACGGGATCCGCCATCTTGGAATTTTTTTTGGAGGGGGGAGATGGAGAGTCACATGGTGCGACCATTTTTTCCCCCCCACGCCTCTCCAGCCAATCAGGAGGAGTGATTTATTTATAGCCGCAGCTCCCTCTTTTCTCTCACCCCCCCGGCTGGCTCAATCCCGTTGGGGGGATGGGAACCAATTAGGCCACGCCCCGGGCCTTTCAGGTCACGCCCCCTCTCAGGCCACGCCCTTTGGGGGCTCGGCGTGGAGTCCCCGGCCGGAGCGGCTGTCACCGTCACGGTGATGGTGGTCAAGATGCAGGGAGCGGGAGGGGACAGCCGGGCTGAAGGGTGGCCTCGGTCTCCAGGGCCGGCTGCCCCCTCTCAGGCGGTGTCCCCTCAGGTCCTGTCTAGGAGGGAGGGAGCCTCAGGCCTCTGCTAATTAGGCAGTGGGAAACGTGAGGTGGGAGAGTAGAGAAACAGCAGTGGGTGATGTGATGCCTTAGCAGCTTGTTTCACTGGTAACGGGAAGTTCTAAGTCATTTTTGCCTTCGTTCCGTAGGTAGTTTGAAGTATCCGTCAGGGTCCTGCCACAGGCTGCTCAGAGAGGTGGAGGCTCTACAGACGTTCAAAACCCACCCATATGAGTTATTGTGGGGTCCACTGTAGGAGAACCTGCTCTGATAAAGGGGTTTGGCTAGATGATCTCCAGACGTCCCTTCCAATATATCATTTAGTGATTCTGTGGAACTAGATGAACCACACAAGTCACTTTCCACCCCATCGTTCTATGATACTGAGGGACTGCATTTTTAGGACACTAATGGGGATAGATTAACTAGAAATACCACAGAAAATGCATGCAATTGTGGATAACAGTCTCAAAAAAGATGAGGGGTGGAAAAAGGAGGGTAGATTTAGGCTGGACATTAGGAAAAAGTTCTTGAATGGGTGGTGGATCACTGGGACAAGTTGCTTAGAGAAAAGTTCTTGAATGGGTGGTGGATCACTGGGACAAGTTGCTTAGAGAAGTGGTGGAGGCCCCATCCCTGGAGATGTTTAAGGTCAAGCTTGTTGGGGCTGTCAGCAATCTCTTCTAGTTAGAAATGTCCCTGATTGTTGTAGGGGTATTGGACTAGATGGCTTTTGGAGGTCCCTTCCAACCTAATAAATCCTGTGATTCTGTGAAAATTTCTTGTCATTTTTATGCATCCAGGATCCCACTCCTGAAGTGTCAAGGGTTTATTTTATCCATCAAATACTGTACTCAGCAGTACAGACACCACTTTTAATAGCAAACAGCTGAATCAAAAATTTTTTAAGATATCAAAAATGAAAAAAGGGAGGGCGTAGTTCAAAATCTTCACAAATCTTTGTCTGAATTACCAAGAGGGGGGGAAAAAAAAACCAAAAAGGAATTATTGAGCATGCTTACCTCTGCCCATGTTTTCCTAGCAACCATTCAACATTTAATTGATTTTTCTATTTTCTAAAGAATTACTCTATTGAACTGTCAAGTCTCTAGCTGCAGTTTCTTGATTGGCCAAGCCCATGGCTGGCACAACTCTCATTTTATTTTGTTGTTTTACCTTTGACTAGGACAATGCCTGGGACTAAGAAGTCACTCTGCCCGTGTTTCACATCATGGAAAGTTAAATACTTCAGCATTTGTATAAACTGGTGTGAGAAAACCCAGCTGGGAGATACCTGTGAAGCATTCTCTGATGGGAGAATTGCGAGTGTTGGAAGTGACCTCTAGAGATCATCTAGGCCAATGCCTCCTGCCAAAGCAAGATTGCCTCGAGCACATTGCACAGGACTGCATCCAGATGGGGTTTCAATTTCTCCAAGGAAAGAGATTCCACAACCTCCCCGGGCAGCCTGTTGCAGTGCTTTTGTTACCTGCACATTAACACAGTTTTAACTTGGTGGCCAAGGGCAGTCTTGGCCCCAAATATCAAGACATCAAATTCCTTGTTTTGTGATGGCTAGTAGTAATTTTCTGAAGGTAAGCCACTGTGGTGGTCCTAGAAAGAAGACAGCCTCTTTCCTACTCAGTTCCCATCTCTCTGATGTGACAGAAAACCTGCATGATGTTCAAGCATATCCTCTTCCATCCAAGTACATCTTGCAGAGGGTCCTTCACATGCTTTTACTCCTCTGGTGGCAGTCATGGCCCCAGAGCTCAGTCGCTGTGTCATCCTCATTGCCCATTATATAGGTGGGGACTTCCCAATTTGCTTTCAAGAAGCTTCTTAACATCCTTGACTGAGACAATATGAAACATAACACTAATCTGTAGGCAGCCACCCCAGCACACTTCTGGTGGTTTTGATTAATTTGCTCTTGCTAAACTGTTTTTAAACTTCCAGATTTTCCTTAAAGAAAAATGAACTCCTGTCGCTCAGCCATCTGGATTTACATAAATTCTGGGACCTGACAGGAATGCTAACAACTTTGTCCTTCCCTCAAAATTTATGTATACGTGGAAGTACATAAACACAGCTCCTTGGTTGGGATGTGGGGTTTTTTTTTTTCTTTTTGAGATGTTTAGCAATTTCATTTCCATTTGAAAAGGCCACCCGTCTGAAATATCCTTCACGTACTGGTCTGACCCCCTACAGTTGCTTTTTTTTCCCCCCCATGCTGTGAACAACTGCACAGGGCTTGGCAGAGGTCAGAATTACTCTGACAGCTCCATCAGCAAAAGCATCCCATTCACTTCAGCTTTTCAGTCTTATTTTGAGAGATTGATTTCTTGCTGTCAACTTTGAACAAACATTACTTGTTGATCATTCCCAGCTTGAGCACACAGGCAGCATGGCCTGTCTCTGAGAAGACCGGAACTTTGGGAATATTCCCCTTGCAATAGGCACCTAAGAACACCACTGGCATGAAAAGGGACGCTTTGGCATAAAGCTGAAGCCCTTTCTGTTTCATTTTCAGCTTGGATTGGCTTGTGGGCTTGTTTGTTTGTTGTTCTTTGGTCGGTGAGGTTTCAGGTTTCCTTGCAGGGCTGTTCTGCTATCTTTATTCAGGGCCGATTTGTGTGCTCACATCTATGTATGTATAAATTATTTTTAAGTGTCAAGAGACCTATGGGTGGAAGTGCTTTAGAAGTTTACTAATGCTGGCTGCGTAGCTGACAAGGTCATATTTGCAAAGGCCACAGGTTCCTCAGCAGCTCTGAGGATGGGTGGTCAGTGTAGGAGCTCTCATGTGGCTCCCCATTGCTGGTACAGATGGGAGATGGTTTGTAACCCACCAACATGGGTTACAACCAGCATCTTTCTTAAGTGGTCACCACAGATTGTAACAGGACCTAGCGATGCCCTACCTGTGCCCCCCACCTACATCCTCCATCTCCAAACTCTCAGCACTAAGTGTTGACTGTACTGCAGCTCCTTGGCTGCGAGCCACGGAAGCTACTGGCGTGAGCTGCCTTTGGTGCTTCCTGAATTGCCAAAGTAGTTTAAAAAGAAAGAAAACTGTGCCCTGAAAGTTACCATGGAGTGTAAGTTTTCTATTCAGGATTTGATTGATGCAGTACTAGTGGCTGTGGGTGTGAATATGTGTAGCTATTAATATCCAGTCTAGGCTAACCTGTGCATAATGACAGAAAATTAAACCTTGTCATTGTTCGTGGAAATTAGAACTCAGATATTAACACACACACACACACACACACAAAATAGTCTTCCTCTATGTTAAATCCAGCTGTACATAGCATGGTCTGGTTTGACTGTAACTGCAGCAGAAAAGTTTATTCAGAAGCCATTTGAAGCAAAAAAATAAAAATCATGTTAAAAAAAAAAAGGTTGGTAGAGCTAATTCACAAAGACTTAAATAAAATGCAATTACAGAACTTTCCGCCTACCTCCACCTCATCTTGAGCTGAACTCTACTTCTTGTTTGTCAGGAACGGTTCCATTTTCTATGTTCTTAAGCAGGAAACAGCCATCACAACACTCCACCTAATTTCCCTCTCTAGTCACATGGATCTGGTGAAAGTAAAATCGGGTGCCTCAGCTTTCCATGCTAATTCTGCCTCTCCCACCACCTCCGTGGCCAAAAATAGAGTATCAGTTCGGGAAGAAAGCCAGCAGGAACCTCCTTGAGAGCCCAGCCACTTAAAACCTGCTCCAGCACCAGTGCCACTTGCTTCTTCAGAGGGGGTCAAGCCTAGACACAAGTCTCTGCCTGATGGTTGTTCTCTTCTTCTGCCTGATCAGTTAGTTGCCATCGTTGCTCTCGCTCGCTATTTCTCTCCCGCCAGCCACCCTTCTTTGCTTTATCTCCCACTCCCATCTGTTCTGCATCCTCCCTACATTAAACTTATTTACTCCTTCCTACCATCAAAAAACACCCCAGCAAACCAAACAGACTTGAGTCACAGCTGTAACAGAACAGAGTATGTTACATTCACACCGCCCCGCTCACGTGTTTTTCTCCGACATACCTTTTTTTGGTCTGTTTTATTCCTGGAGAATTTTGCTTTGGCTGAGACTCCTTCTTGTATCCTTGTACAATACTCTCGCGGAGAGAGACTTTTGTTATGCTGCAAAATCAGTCTGTGCAGAACAGTCCTTTCTGGCTTCACGTGAGCTGTAGGGGAGAACGAGGTGGTTCTCCACTTCAAAGAGTGCCTGTCAAGTCTGAAGAAGCCTGTATTTGGCTGCAGAAGCTATTTTTCCAGCTTCTCTGCAGACCTGACACTTCATCAAGTCTTCATCACTCAAGGACTGAAAAGCTTAAATTTTGAAGCATTAAGAGCCAGTCTCTAAGAAACGTGTTACTGCTGTTGTCTTGGACAAACTCAAGTCCCTGTCCCCATCTTGGGGCAAAGAAACACAAAAAGAGAGCTACATTAAAACAAAAGGTCACAATGTAAAATTTTCTCTCTTCTTGATATTTATCCCTTTTAAAAAATTCTTTCCCCAAATTTTATTTCAGTAAAACCGACCAGAACACAATGTTGTCAACCACAAGAACTGGCGACAGTAGATGATCATAGAAGTTGTTGGGTTGGAAGGGACCTGTAAAGGTCATCTAGTCCAAACCACCTACAGTGAGCAGGGACATCTCTAACTAGAAGAGATTGCTCTGAGCGCAATCAAGCCTGACCTTGGATGGGGTCTCCACCACCTCTTTAGGCAACCTGTTCCAGTGATCCACTGCTCTCAATTAAAGAACCTTTTGTAGTTTAAAACCATGACCTCTTGGTCCTGTTGTTTCCAGCCCTTGTGCACAGCTCTTCCCCAGCCTTCCTATAGGACCTTCAGGTACTGGAAGGTCATTACAATCTTTTCCTGCTTCAGGCTGAACAATCCCAGCTCTCTCAGCCTGTCTTCAAAAGAGAGCTCCAGCTCTCTGATCATTTTCAGATTGGAGAGACACAGCAGCAGCCTCACTTAACTTCCAATGCTGGACATTCCATGGAGGTTCAGTGCAATGCAGCTGGACACTCACCCCCACGTGTTTGGCGCAGAGGTGTCAGGTAGCTGGATTACACCTGGAAACAGCCTTGGACAGCCGCTTTCTTCCTCAAGCTCCTGTAAGGAACAAACACATTGCTGCTGCTTGAAAAGTCCATCCATGGCTCCATGTCCAAGTGGAGGCCAGTGACAAGGAAGTCCCTCAGGGATCAGTCCCGGGACCAGTCTTGTCCAACATCTTTGTCAGTGACATGGACAGAGGCATTGCGTGCACCCTCAGCAAGTTTGCTGACAACACAAAGCTGTGCGGCGCAGCAGACACGCTGGAGGGCAGGGGTGCCATCCAGAGGGACCTGGACAGGCTGGAGAGGTGGGCACAAGCCAACCTGATGGGGTTCAACAAGAGCAAGTGTAAGGTCCTGCATCTGGGCCGAGGCAATCCTAAGCACAGATACAGGCTGGGCAGTGACTGGCTGCAGAGTAGCCCTGAGGAGAGGGACTTGGGGGTGCTTGTGGATGAAAGGCTCAACATGAGCTGGCAGTGTGCACTTGCGGCCCAGAGGACAAACCGGATCCTGGGCTGCATCAGGAGAAGTCTGGCCAGCAGGTCGAGGGAGGTGANTGGATGATCCTGTGGTCCCTTCTAACCCAGACTGACCGTATGACTTGGTCTAGGTGATCCTGCTGTGGCAGGGGGATTGGACTGGATGATCTTTCAAGATCCCTTCCAAACCCTAATGATTCCATGATTCTAAGACAGAAGCTGAAATTGTAGAAAATCTTCCAAAAAAGATTGTGTGAAGATACACGGGAGCATTATGGCAGCCACTTTGTCCTAGACACGTTACACTTGTACATGTCCTTGGAATTCATCAACTCCTTCTATCCTTCAGCACCAACAGCAGTGCTCTCAACTCGATTAAACACAGAAGAAGTGTTCTGCCTTTACTCTTTTGAAGTTCTTACCATACCATCATCCCTTGATTGAACCGAAGGGTTAAGGGCACAGGAGAATTTCAGCTCAACTGCCTTTTTGGTTCAGTTTTAGGGGCACACTAAGACTTCAATTTAGACTTAAGCAAGCAATGAGTCTAACTTAGAATCTGTGCAAAGTTGAAGCTGTAATATCTGATTATAACTGTTGGATCTACTTAGTTTACCAGCAATCCTTTTCCGAATCTTAACATTAAAAATAATAAGGAAAACATTTGTTATTTATTTTCTTGAATTTTCATCCATGGCAGCTTCCAGGAGAGACGTGTTTGTCTGTGTAGTGGGAACCTTAGAGGAGATATTGATTCATTTTTCTATTCTATCTCTTTCAACCAGGGGAAAAAAAACCTGCACGATACAGGGTGAAAAACAATTAAAATCCAAATAAATGTAAGAAAAAAACCTGACAGAAAAGCAACAAGTTCCTTCTTCAATAAAAAATATATGGAGGCTGGCCCCTGGGTGTTGGTTTTAAGTGAAGTTATTGACTTCCAGCTGAATGACGAGTAGAATATTTTTCTACTGAAATATTGATAGTAGATTACACTAAACCACAAACTATCTCCATAAAGCCCATCATTTCTAATCCTAATGGTGTTTTCTTTCCCTTGGCTGACTACTACATTCATGATATGATGGGTTTCTTCTGTCTGGGGGAAAAACTTTTTACCGTACAGCTAAATTAACTTGTCAAAAGACTTCAAACTTTGGAAGCTTTTACAGCTCAATTCAGAGCTATTATTCAAGATTGAATGAGAAGGCTGTGGACTGTAAAAGCCAGCAAAAAAATAAAACATTTCACAAGCATTCACAAGCTGAATGGAAGACTTACTTTTTGTTCAGGTTGTGTTCCTTCCATTGAGCGGTGTTTTGCCTGTAACCCCCTTGCTCTGCGACGAGAGGCAGGGCAGAGAGCTCCTGCTCCCGAAGCTGTGACCCACTGCCTGCTCTTTCACACACACTCGGTTATATTTAGTTCGTGCCAACCTCAAAAGCATCAAGTGGCTCCCCAAAAAATGTGGGGAGCGCAAAAGAGAGCGGCTAGCTGCAAAATGGAGGCAGAGCAAGAAAACAAACTTGTTTTTACCCTTTTCTTTTAAAATAAGATCATAGAGTGTCTTATGGGCAGCTACGGCTTTCTCATGCAGATTGGTGCCTGGCTTCAGAAGCAGCCACTGCCTTTAAGGAGAAGCAGCTCTCAGATTCTACAGACAAGCAGCAGCTGGCAGAACTTGTACTTGGAGCCTGTCCTTGTGCAGATACAATCTACTTTGGGACAAAGCTCAAATACCTAAAAATTCCCAAGCCCCTGAAAGGGTAACACAGATGCAGGAGTATATGGGAGAGTGTGTGAACAGAATCACAAGCAGAGGGTCTGGCAGAACAGGATTCAAAATGGGCAGCACGACAGGTGGCCTGAATCTGGTGTCTTCTCCATGCAGATGCTTGGAGTTGGTCTATGGGGAACTCTGAGCATGAAGCAGGTCTTAAAGGCATTTTATCACAGAGGTCTGCAGGGAGGTTCTGCCATTCACTTGGGACCCACAACTCGCTCTCTCACATCAAAACTGAGTTAGATGTGTCGTAGTTGTTTTTAGAAATGCCTAGAGCTTGCAGAACACAACTCACAAAATGGGGGATCCAGGTTCACTTCCCACTGGCAGGTTCCTCCTCCATAGGGATGACATAGGATAACTTCCCTGCTATCGTGAAGGCTGGCTGCTGCGAGCAGAAAAATATGCATCACAAAGTGAAACAGCAGAGAAGGAGTTAAGTTACTTAGTCACTAGGCTTTAGAGAAGGTCAAGAATCATTTGGGTTCTGGAACATTGTCTAAGCTAAACGGTGTGGTTGGCATGCCTGAGGGATGGGATCCATCCAGAGGGACCTGGACAAGCTGAAGAAGAGGAGGGCCTTTGTGGACCTCATGATGTTCAACAAGGCCAAGTACCAGGTCCTGCAGCTGGGTAAAGGCAAAGCCCCAGATCAACACAAGCAGGAGGATGAAAGTATTGTGATCAGGCCTGTGGAGAAGGACTTGGGAGTACTGGTGGATAAAAGGCTGGGTGTGAGCTGACAAGGACAAGGGGTGATGGTTTTAAACTAAAAGAGGGAAGAGTCAGACTGAGGTTACTAGATGAAAGTAAACTATGCTCTTGGATCTGGCATTTTTCCTGTAAATACATTGTCTGTGAAATAGGATTATTATTGCTTCCTTTCCTAAGAACAAGATGAAGATAAATGCACTGGGATTTCTTACCTGATACTGGGAGACCTGTAGATACAAGAGGATAAATACACTGAGATTTCATACCTGTTAGTGAGAGACCTGCAGATACAAGCAGAACATCAAAAACCCCCGCCAACCCAGACCACCACCAGGCACTGTTGTGATTGCATGGAAGAAGGAAGGCTTGAGGCTGTGGCAAACCTAATAAGGTTGCTAACGGTTTCTGTAGGTTTATTCTGTTCAAAGCAAACTCAAGGAATACCTGCTCACATACCTGTCTCAGCTGCACAAGGTCAGTAAACACAGACTCTGTTGTCTTCTCTTCCACCACATGGTGACATTACCACTGCTTAGTTCTGTCTGCTGGTTAGAGATGGCCACTTGATATCAACGCTGATTAACGCAGTGCAGCCAAAGCCTCCTTCGGCAGGAGGTTCATTTAATGCACATCAAAGCCAAGACCAAGCTGGACATGAAACATGTCAGCAGCACCCATGGGCAGGAGCTCAGTGCTGCTTGGGACTAAATCACGTTGCGTCAGATAAGAGTATTGTTTGACCAAGAAAAGATGATTTCATAGAATCATAGAACCATTAGGGATTGGAAGGGACCTCAAAAGATCATCCAGTCCCATCCCCCTGCCGCAGCAGGATCACCTAGAGCAAGTTGCACAGGAACATATCCAGGCAGGCTTTAAACATCTCCAGTGAAGGAGACTCCACAACCGCCCTGGGAAGTTCTAAGCAGTTGGAATGAAAAGGAGCACAGTGTGGGGGCAAAACTGGAATGATCTTTTAAATTCTCAATTTCTTCCTCCACAGTTTTGTTTTTCTAAATGTTTGTTTCATCTCGTTTCATATGAGCCACAGCTTTGTTATTTAAATATAAATAATGCCTGTGCATGTCCTGAACACCTATATCTATGAAAAAGCTTGGGCAGCTGTGTTTTGCACTTGGCAAAACCTCAGTCGCTTCGTTTTCCCTTTCCTAGGACAAAACCAAACCTGCGGCTAGTTTTGGATTTGTGAAGTCCTAAAAGGCCACACATTTTCTCTATATGCTGACAGGGAATCAATCCCCTTGATGCATCAGCTTGTCAGATCAAACCTTCCTGTTCCACATCCAGGAGGGGGCAGGAAGCAGGAACACCAACAGAAGTGTCAGCTGGGTGCACTCGGAAAGCTGAGCAGACCATCAGAATAGAGCACGGGGAGTAAGATCTGGTCTGTCTGAATGTACCTGAATGCACTCGCTGAAATAAACCAGAACGTTTCTGCAGGTTAAACTCAGGAGCTCATCCACCACCTACGGATGAAGCAGATAATCTACAGATTGTTCCTGCAGCATTGGTTCAGCTCTCTGCGCAGGGGCATGGAGAGGGACATTGCTCCGATCCTTACCTCCTCTTTAAGACACTTTTATTTCCTAATCCTTGTTCCTTAGCTGTTGTATCTTAAAAACCCTTTCTTGTGGACTAGATGATCTTTTGAGGTCCCTTCCAATCTATAATGATTCTATGAAAAAGCATCGTAGTGGATCGAGAAATGCCAACAGAAGTGCAAGTGTCCAGAACAGCAGCAGTGAAACGAGCCTGTGGAATATGGTATCAAAATCACGAAAGGAATGTCTCAAAAGTCTGAAGAGTTATACTCAGACCCTGTTTGGCACCACTAAATAGTTGGGTGGGACTTCTGAGTCAGGCACTCACCTTTACAGATGTGTTGCTTCTGAGATGTAAGGATTTGGCCATTAGTTTAAAAAGAAAAATTAGAGGATTCAGCCATTAATTTTAACAAAGAAAATTTAGAACGAATGATTACAAGAGTTCATAGAATCATGGAAGCATTAGGGATTGGAAGGGACCTCGAAAGATTCTCCAGTCCAATCCCCCTGCCACAGCAGGATCACCCAGACCAAGTCACACAGTCAGTCTGGGTTAGGAGGGACCACAGGGTCATCCAGTTCCAACCCCTCCACCATGGGCAGGGACACCCCACCCTAGATCAGGCTGGCCAGAGCCTCATCCAGCCTGGCCTTAAACATCTCCAGGGACGGGGCCTCCACCACCTCCCTGGGCAACCCATTCCAGGCTCTCACCACTCTCACAGTAAAGAACTTCTTCCTCACATCCACTCTAAATCTACCCATCTCCAGCTTTGCTCCATTCCCCCTGGTCCTGACGCTACCTAACAAGCCCCTCCCCAGCCTTTTTGTAGGCCCCTTCAGATATTGGAAGGCCACAAGAAGGTCACCTGGGAGCCTCCTCTTCTCCAGACTGAACAGCCCCAATTCCCTCAGTCTATCCTCACAGGAGAGGTGCTCCAGTCCTCTGATCATCCTCGTGGCCCTCCTCTGCAGCCCTAGAAACACCTGTGTATGCGTCTATAAAACATGGGCAGAAAGGAGAGCTACTTCTGTCTTTTGGGATCACTAGGCAAGATCAGGAGGTCCTTTCTTCCATGACAAAAAAAAAGAAATAAAGCAGACTTAACATTCTGAAAAAAAGGGTAGTCCACAGTGCTATGGACTAGATTCAGGAGAAGGACTGAATGAGATAGAGCAGAAAGTAAAACTGAAGTGTTGCTTCAAAAACCCGTGGGGCACCTGAGACCAACCCAGAAATGGAATGTGAGTAATTGAGATATTGATCAGTGATACCTACCCTGTGTAATCACTGCTGTTGTACAGTTTTCCCCTTGGAAAAGGAAGAGTTTGCATCTCTAGAGACGTTGCAATGGGACGTGTTCGCATCATTCCAGCAGAGTTGGTTTAGGTTCTCCACGCAGCAATACTCCCCCGTCCAAAGAGGTGTGGCACACAGATTTGATGAATCCTCACAGGCAGCATCCCATCAGGTTAACGGGTGCCCTGTTGCACATGGAAGACTTGGTGATAAACGTTGTTGGGAACTTTTCAAACACCATCCACATTAGCTCTAGGGAAGCTACTGGACTACCTGGGAGATGAGAGTATGATAAACAGAGCTTCAGCCACGTACCGGACAAAGAAGCAGGACATGTTGTGGCTCACCCATAGAGGGGAAATGCAATGATGATGTGGTAAGAAGCATAGTGGGCCAAAACTGGGCTGTGCTTCTGTATGAACAGGGAGAAGAGAGAAAATGTTAGAGCTTTTTTCCTGCTCATCTGGTCAAGCGAATGAAGGACAAGCATTTCTTTGCCTGAATCCAAACCCAATGCTCGTGAAGTTACTCATTTTTTGGATGAAGCAAGTAGGCATGAGAGACTTGTTAGGAGTATGGCAGCAGAGGACCAGCTAAAGAGTGGGAGAGGCACGTTGCTTACTGTCTTGCTTCCTTCTGAATCCTGCAAACCCCAACCGCTTGTCTCCAGCACCAAAGCACCAGAAAGCTTTTTGTCACCTTGCTTTTGGTTAATCTTGACAACTGTTTTGGTGGACATCACTTGGTGATTCTTTTCACAGTGCTACAGCTCTTAGGCTGTTCATTCGGGTCACGTGTTTCAAGGAGCAGCTTCTCCAGCAGACAATAACAGCCGTGGTTGGTAAAACTCGTGGGTGTAACCATTATCCTCTTTTTCCTGATAGAGGCTGTCACAGCATTTACCACTGCATTTTGGACTAGATGCTGGGGTCTACACTCAGCCAGAAGTAGCATTGAAACAGACCTCCTTACCATGACGAAAGCAAAACAAGACTTCTCAAGGTTGCAAAACGAAGGCAATGGCAGTTACCAGACCAGAGGAAGGAGCTGTGTCCCACACACGCCTGTGAATGTACTTGGGACGTGACTGTATCAATGCAGACCCACTTCTTCTTCCACAGCCACGAGCGTTGCACTAGACTGAGGGTTTTGGAAGGTGGACTTATGTTCCATCCCGGAAGAGGTTCTCTGAAGATCTCTTACACATTTCAAAGCTGACTTACCGGGAGCATCCATCAGTTTGGGTGCCTCAGTTACTGGCCACTAAAGGCTTGACTGGCTACAAAACCTTACCTTGTCACGGCTGGGGTGGACATGCGACACAGAGTCGAGACCAACGTGCAAGCAGTCAAAGAAGATACTTTATTAAAGCAGCTGGCTCCTTTTTGCACACAGGTGTCCTTATTTGATCGGTACAACACGGATATAAACCAGTGGCCATTGGCGTTTCAGCTCCACATGCCCCTTGCTCATCTCTTACCAAGTCTCTCCCAGCACGGCCAGTTGTTTACATTCTTCAGATATCTCTGACTCCTTGTTCTCACAGAGAGACTTTAATCTGTCCAAGGCTAAACTCTTCTGCTTCAGTCAAAGGGTCTACGGACTCGCCACAGCCCCTCCACATTACCTGAAGTCACAGCCTAGAAATCTAACCTGAGGTTTCTCCTCACAGAGGTATCAAACAGCCCAACGTGGAAAACACTGTGAAAGCATGGGGCATCTTCAGCATTTACTGTGCAACACACACCTGCCTGCAGCATTTCTACCTTACGTGGTTTTACGAGGCAACTCATCCTCTTCAAGTAATTTTTCCAGTAGTAGATGCAGAGATCAGGCAAGATGCAAAGCCGGCAGGTTTCGCTGCTGGAGGTCCCTCACATGAGCAGCATCCCCTCACAGGGCAGAGCAGCTGCCTCCAGCTGTCTTGCCAGCCCTTCTCAACAGCAGCCTTGAAGATGTAATCCTGAAATTGCAGTGCTGTTCAGTGCCCTCCTCTGTCTGCTCAATGGCCGGTCTGTCTGCTCTGGCTCTCAGGGAGCATGCCAAGTGAAGTGGTGGTTTCTGTGCTGCACACACCTGACCGCCAAGAACTGGAACGGGACCACCAACTTACTTCGTGTCGGTTGCTGAACAACCACTGGAGATTTACAGCTTTCTGTCGCTGCCAGCCTGGGCAGGATTCAAACCAGCAACCTCAATCAACCATGATCCCGATTCCCAATACATCCCCCACCTTCTGCATGCTTTAATGAGCGAGCAGGACACTCCCTGACACAGAGCAGCAGACTTACAGTTGGTTTTAAAAAAGCCTTTTTGCTTTTATGGACTTGAGCCCAAATTCCCACTTGGGATAACTAACATTAAAGTCAGCAGAAAAAGCCCAGCCAAATACAAAGATTGGGAATTTTTTTCCCTTTTAATTAAACTGTTAGTCTCCAAAATAAAAAGGAAGCATTACCAGTGCTTCAAACTAGGAAAGGTGACAGGTGGATGTTGCCAGCAAAATTTGAAGTCAACTTGAAATAACTTCAGTTTTGGCAGAAAGTGTCTTTTTGTGCTGGACGCTTCCTCACCAAGCGAGCTATTAGAAGATACAGGTTTCTAGACTATGGAGTGCAAAAGATGTTTTCTCTCTGCATGCCTCCTGCCTTCAGAAGAGAAACTAGACCTAGAGAAATGTGGGTATTGTGTAACTTATCACATTTGGATTGGGGGAGATGATTATGCCACAGCTTCTCACTTCATTCCCAGGACGACAGGCTCTGCTGGCAAAGACAATCCCATCCTGTCACAGCTGAGCAGGTTTGCCAGCACAGCTCTGCAGGTAGCAGCATTTCTAGCATCATTCATGCCCAGAAAGTTCAAGCACCAGGAGAGTATCGCTTACATCAAGCCCAGATGCCATCATGCCTTCAGCTCCTTACTTAAAAAAAGCCTCGATATAATCTTTAGCAATTTATTTCCAGCCTATGTGGGCTGGAAATAAATTGATAAAGAGAGTGGGGCACAGAGATGCTGGAGAATAACAGAAGACAGCGATTAAGATAAAAAGAAAGAGTGGAAGAACTCATCTACTGGTTGTTAACTGACTTGGGATGATACCAGCTCACTGTTGAATCTTTTTCCCCCCACAACTCTGGTGGGAACTGTTTTATTTGCTCAGCAAAGTTGTCACATGCAATGTGTTGTTGCTGTTTTGTTTTGTTTGTTAAATCCCTTACCTATATATTTGTTATAGACAGATATTATAGCCTCGCAGTAAAGAAACACTGCAAAGTGCTAGTTAACTTCTCGGAGCCGACTGCAAAGTGCCATAAATACGAGGCTGCTGAGATGACAACAGTAAAGGGATCTGTACTTTGAACAATAAATATGAGCTGTGCTTTGGGTTCTGTGCACACTCTAGCTAATAGGTATTCAGCTTGTGTGGGCCACTGACATTTAAATAAACACATGTGCAGTCCAAGGGGGTTGGCTGCAGAGCCTCTTGTCAATTGATTCCAGTCCTGAGCGCACTGGGAGATGTTCAGGACTGCAGAAATTCCATGCTGGGCTAGCCCTTGGTGGTATCTCTCCTGAAACCATAAGACATCCTCCGTGGGGGAAACAAAATAAACCAGTGACAATGGGGATGAGGAGGGGCTGGAAAGCACAAAGCCATGTGGTTACAAAGAGAGCAGTGTTTGAAAATATGGCTAAGAAAAACCTCTGCCAGGCAGTTCTTTGCAGAGTGCTGGAGAACTCTGCTTCTCGGGCACTGAACTGGCCTGTCCACCTTAACAGGGCTCCTACACCACATCAGAAAATACATCACCTTTCAAACAGACTCATTTTCTCCTTTGCAAATCAGGGACACAAAGTGCACTGATGTAAATCATAGGATCATAGGATCATAGGATGTTAGGGGTTGGAAGGGACCCAAGAGATCATCGAGTCCA
>VXBP01005939.1:73707-114899 GCA_013400115.1 Rhinopomastus cyanomelas | reverse complement strand
CTCACTGTCTGCTCTTCCATCCCACATTTCCTCAGCTTGCTCACTAAAATTTCATGGGAGACAGTGTCAAAGGCCTTGCTAAGGTCAAGGTAGACTACATCCTTGCCATCTGTTACTGGCATTGAAGGAACAGGCACCTAGGTTACCCAGAAGGACCCCGAGATGACAGCGTTCTGCAGCACACGAGCTCACGTGAACACAAGTTGGATTACAGTGGAATGAGCTTGATTGCACCTCCAGAAAATGTGGGAACTCTTTCTTTGCCTGTTACAGCTCTGAAACCCAAAAATTCCTTGGCAGAATCAGACACACTTCTCAGCACCAGTGCATACCAGTATGGATGATGGATAAACCAGTTATAAGGTGACATCGATTCCAGGGCTGTGCACCTCTGAACAAGAGAAATGAGCAGTTAAAAAATAAGAAAAAAACCCCAACCCACCAAAAATAATCCAAAGGGGAATTAATGGAGCTACTTGTCACTGAGTTTAACATCAAACAAAGCGGCGGAGGCTATGTAATAGCATTAGAGATAATTTTAAAATGGGGCTGGAAAAGCATGCTTTGGGTAGCTGGAATCATGCCTCCTGGGGAATCCTTTGTGGGCATCAATGCATATGTAAGCAGGGGCAATTTAGTCAATACCATGGATTCTGGATTCTTAAAAGCTCCCTCACCACAGGCTCCTAGGAAATTAATCTCTCCTGGGATTAAAAGAAAGGCTCTCAAGTGAATTCAACACTGTAGAAAATAGGAAGAGACGTGTAGGAATAAGTGGTTATTTTTTTACAAGAGAAGGAATCCCTGTGGAATCCCATGGCAGTTTGGGCTGTGACACGGCTGGATCCCAGTGCCTAAAGGATCTGGAAAAAGAGATGGGTGAGTGAATTGTGGAGGACAAACATAACAAAGTTAAATTAGCAGAAATGAGTGCTGTCTACAAAGAGCTGCAAGGACAACTGAAGGGTGTCCCTTCTAACCCAGACTGACTGTGTGACTTGGTCTAGGAGATCCTGCTGTGACAGAGGGATTGGACTAGATGATCTTTTGAGGTCCCTTCCAATCCCTAATGATTCTATAAGGCCATAAAGCAGAGTCCCAGGTGCTGATAAATAAGCAGCAGCACAAAAGCAACCTGACCTCACCACAGTCCCTCCATTAGTTATTACTGGTCAGGAAGGAGATCATCCAAGTTAACAAAATCATTGGGTCGTTCCCAAACAGTGAGCAAACAGATGAACAGACTCTAAGGATCCAACAGGAAATGGCCCAAGAAATTCCCTCCACTCGAGTGATAGTTTACTTCTGATCAGTTACTTCTCTGACTGAAAAAGAGGCGACTTTGGCATCTCCATCATCTTTTTCACCAGGAGGTGCACGGTGCACCACTCCTGAACAGACAAAAGAGTACTGCTTGGAGCACATTCTTAAAATAATGCGGATTAAAACCAAAACAAAGCACTTTTTCCATAGAATCATAGAATGTGCTGGCTTGGAAGAGACCTCCAAAGGTCATTTAGTTCAAAGCCCCTACAAGTAGAGACATCTCTTAACTGGAGCAGATTGCTCAGAGCTCCATCAAGCCTGACCTTAAACATCTCCAGGGATGGGATTGCCACCACCTGTCTAGACAACATGTTCCAGTAATTCACCACCCTCATATTAAAAGAGCTTTTTCTTAATGTCCAGCCAAAATCTACCCATCTCTAGTTTAAAACCATTAAAACCATGGTTCCATGTCCTTGCAAACAGTTCTTCTCCAGCCCCTTCCAGGCATTGGAAGGTCGCTATAAGATCCTCCTGGAGTCTCCTCTTCAGGATGAATCATGGACTTCACTACCGTAGATAGATGCAAAAGTCAGATAAGGGAGCACACTCAAAAGGCAGTGAGCCAAAGTAAGCTCAACAAAAAGATCTAGGAAACACAAAAATACAAAAACTCCTCCAGATTATTAAACTGTAGCTTGGTGGGAGGGTTTGCAGGTAATACCTGGTTTTCTGCTCCTTCCACTAAGCATCCACCAGTGGCCAGTGCCTGAGGTAGACCACAAAGCTTGCTGAGCCTTTGTGCTGCCTTCCTACAGCTGCTCTTGTGTTGCACAGTTTAACTTTGGATCCAGCCATAATTGAGACAGAAAGGAAAACATTGAAAGAAGCCTGGGAGAGAATGTGGAGCATGCGTTCCTGATGGAGCCAATGCTCTCCAAGCAATTCGGCTAAAGATAGCTTCACAAAAAACACCCACTGAAGTCAACAGCATCTAGGCGTGGATGTAGCTTCCAAAGCTTGCTGCTGGAGGAGTGTTTGGAGCAAAGAGAGTTTTTCCCACAACCACCTTCTTGACTGGGGGAACAGAGATGGGACCCTTCCGTGTAGGGTGGCTGAGGAAGAGTCTAGACAAATAAACCAATCAGGAATCACAATAATCAAACCACCAGCATCCACTTCTTCTATGCCTTCAGATGGAAATTAAAGGACAAATAACTGAACTGCCAAGCCAAGCTTGTACCAAGCAGGTACTAAACTCCCTTAGTACCTGTTCCTGAATCTTGGATGAAAAAGGACACATGGATGAATAAGGACATAGTAATGGAGAGCTGGCATGACTTCTGTCAGGGAAAGCTTTGTCTCATCAAACTATAGTGATGTTCTGTGGAAGGAGTCAGCAAGCATACGGATGAGGAACATGGTTTAGGAGTGTCCTGGCAATGCTGGGTCTGAGGTAGGACTAGAGGATCTTAAAGGTCTCTTCCAACCACAGATATTCTGTGATAAAGGAAACAGTTGCTCATCTTCTTGGATTTCCCAAATGTTTCCAGTTGCTGAGATGCCATGGGATAAGAGAGAACGTCCTTGCACAAAAAGCACAGCAGAACACCAAGCAGAAGGTACAAAGCCAACCTTAGCTGAGGTTGGCAAGTCAGAATTAAAGGGTATTTCAAGTACGTACTCGCTTCTGCCTTTGCAGGAGCGGAGCAGTGGCAGAAGTGCTCTTGAAGCAGGAAAGTAACCATGTCCACCACCTTTGGCACTTTTTTAGGGGGCTGACTAGGCACTGTCATGGATCAGACTACTTTCCAGCATGTTTCAAGAGCAGACAATTCACAAGCATCCCTTGTTTTATTCAAAAGCTTGACATTTCCTGGAACATCCAGTTCCCTGAGATGTATTTCTGATTGCATTAGAGAATCCTAGAAGGGTTTAAGCCCTTTAAGAATACAGAGTCCAACCATTAGCCCGACACCACCATGCCCCTTCCTGGGCAGCCTGTACCAATGCTGTCTCACCCAGTTAGAGATGCTGCTGAGAGTCCAGCACAGACGAAGAAGTAGTGGGTTAGAGAGAACCCTGGAAGAGCAGAACTAGTTCAAGGAAGAGGATCTTGCATGTATTTACAGGGGAAAAAAGTACCTAATTATACTGAACGCAGACCTGACTCGTCCATTGACCTTCTCCTTGTAAAAACAAACCTGGAGTAAGATACAGCTGTACAGAAATACGTTCTGTCCTCACGGAGGTCAGCAGAAAGAGTCCTGTACATGTCAACAAATACTGGCACAGCCCCCAAGTGTGTCCACAAAGTACATTTACATCCAGTCACAAAGTTGACCAAATGAGTAGCGGAAGGCGCTCCAGGGCTCCATCAGGGCCCCCTCCAGGACGCCAGTGTCCTAATCCAGATGCAGCACTGTACTCTCAGCTGTCCTGCTTGGTGTCCTGGAGCCCAAGAGGTTATGGGTTTCTTTGAGGGAAGAGCGTTGCCTCGCTGGAGCCTTGGCAGGTAGGCAGAGGATGCAGCTCCAAATCCTGACGCAGCACCTATCAGGAAGCACGATATCGGGTGCCAGATGCAAGAGTGGTCTTAGGGAATATATGCAAACACCTGCTTCAAAAGAACTGAATGGAGACCGCCAACTCATTCTGCACAGTCTACAAAATATTTACTAGGATTTTACATTCCCCAATGAGAGAGACTCAGATGTCACACTGATCGGGTGCAGCACAAGAAGCTTGACAGACAGAAACAATGCAGAGCAATCTGGAAAGCACAGGAAGCAAGGTTTCTCCAAACGACGAAGCGCAAAGAGATGTCTGTAGGAACAAGAGCGCTCCTTGCCTTGTGAGGACAAGGGACCACATTCATTGGGGGCTGAAACCAAAGAGCTCCTGGCAGAGAAGCAGCTGCACAGGAACCTGCAGGAGGAGAGGGAGAGCTCATTTCTGTGCTCGGATACATACATGGCAGAAAATCAGCAAAGCACTTAAAGGCTGTGGCTGCAAGAGTGAGGGGAGAACATCTGGAAAGTAGCTTTTTAAGGAAGAAGTGCAGATCACAGCTAAGGTCTGGAAAACCTGCCCTGACGTCCAAGGCTGAAGCAACTCCTCCCAGCTCAGATTTGAGACGTGGTTTGTTGTGTCCATAACAGACTATGCTGGAAGAGCAGAAGGAAAGACTTCTTAGGAAAGTTCTCCTAAATTTAGGAGAAACAGGCTTAGGGACCCACTGGTTGAGCACGGCAGGGCTCTGTCTCTGGACTAACTAGAGTCACTGAGACACAACACTATTTCTTTCTCTGTGCTCTGCACCTGTGTAGCAGGGTCCTCCCCAGTCACCACCGACAAGTAAGACCTGAATTGATATTTCACTAAAAAGCCGGATCTGAAGTGAACCCCTTGGAAACCTGTTGTTTAAAAATCATTTTGAGCATTACAGCAAGACCTGCTTTCTGAAGCAAATCAGTTTTTTTTGCCAAGCACCATCACAGGCTGGGGCCATCCTGCTGGAAAGCAGCTCCGTGGAGAAGGACTCTGGAGTCCTAGTGGATAGTGAAGTATCCATGGAAGAGCAATGTGCCCTCGTGGCCAAGACGAGCATCGGATCCTAAGATGCATCAAGAAAAGTGTGTCCAGCAGGTCTAGGCAGGTTCTCCTCCTCCTCCTCTATTCTGTCCTGGTGAGACAACACCTGGAGTAATGTAGCCAGTTTTGGGCTCCCCAATTCAAGACAGACAGGTAACTACTGGAGAAAGTCCAATGGAGAGCTGTGAAGATAAGGGACTAGAACATCTCTCCAGTACTGACCCTTTGGGGACTCCACTAGATACAGGCCTCCAGCTAGACCCTGTCCCACTGACCACTACTCTCTGGCTTCTATCCTGCAGCCAGTTCCCCGTCCACCTCACTACCCGATTGTCCAGACCACACCGCCTCAGTCTGGCTGTGAGGATGCCGTGTCAAATGCTTTACTGATGTCAGGACAGACCACATCCACTGCTCTGCCATCATCTACCCACCTGATTATGTCCTCATCAAAGGCTGTCAGGTTGGTCAAGCATGACTTCCCTTTGGTAAAGCCAAGCTGACTGTCCCTAATGACCCCCTTGTCCTTGATGTGCCTAGAGACAGTGTCAAGGATAAATTGTTCCACCACCTTTTGTGCTGCCCGTGAAGATCACCAACTCCGTGAGACGCTGTTCTATGAAATTCCCGTAACATCTGCTGTACATTTTGTTGATCTACTACTATGTCTTAAGTTCTGTGTTGAAGAAAAGGACTTAATAGAGCAATAGGTAGATACTTTTTTTAACCCTCACCTGAGTTATTGCTAAGAAGAAATCTTTGTTGACCAACATAGGACAGTATTTCTTTATGGTGGAAAGGTGAGAACGTTACCCTACAACTAGAACTAACTCAGCATTTGCTCCAGATGGACCAATTGCTGTTGCTGCCTGCAACACCCTAGAAAACACAGGATGCAAGAAATTATCAAAAATCTCAAATCTGTCCATTCTTTACAGAACTGACCCTTCCCATCGTCAAATTTAATTCTAATCAAATTCACCTTTAATACCGGTAGCAGGACACTTCTGGTCTTTAGGAAGTTGTGCTGGAAAGAAGGGCTTGGGAACTTTGGGGTAAAGAAGCATCTTGTATGGGGTCAAGACAAAAGCAAAGAGCTGCAAGACTTGGTTGAAGTGCACAGTTTGGTGTGAGATGACTGAAAATGGTCCTGACACCATTCCCTGAATGGCACCCTAGAGCAGAGACCTGTTCCATCTTATCCAAACACATGGATCAGCAGGGTCTGTCTTGGATCATGCCTCTAGGCCAGACCCACCACAAGCTCTTTGTCCTTCAGCCCACAGCAAGGATGCTGATGCCATCTGAGCACCCTCAGCTCTGGCTCCATCTGGAAAATAATCCACCAAAGCTGCAGCAATTGCAGCTGTTGTAAGAGTCAGGTCTTGAGCTATGAGGCAGTGAGAACTCTTTAGAAGATGAAAGCTGTAGAGCAGCATCTTTGCTTCCTTCCTTAATTTATTTCCAGCTTTTTAAAGATGGATTATCTCACTGTCAGTTATTCCTCGGCAGCTCTGCCCTTTCAGTAGGAAACCAGTCTCCTTCACTGGTCCCAGCCAGCATGACTGAAGAACAGCCTCTGCCTTGCAAGTTAATTATCGGAGAAGGCTGTTGTCTGCTTAACTCCTTCCGCAGGCAACCTACACAAGAAGCCACAGGAGCCCCCTGTGCAGTCAGTCTCGCTTTGGAAGCTGATGAGAATAAGAGATAAATCAGGGGATGCTCAAGGGAACATTGTCCTCCCTGCTCAGCTGAGCTAAGCCCGTAGCCACCAGCCCTTGCTATTTCCTTCCAGAGCCTCTGGCCAGAAACACGTATGAATCTTAAAATACCAGTGCCTGCACCAGTTAATTCTTCCACGGTCCACGTGTCTTACTGCACGTGCCACCGCACGCACCGGTACTCACCGCTCAGTCCCTCAAAGTCCTTTCGCACCCGGAGTTTTCAGCCCCTGGCAGTTTGCTCTTTCTAGATCGTGAAAGCAGCAGTAAATCCTAATCCAGATTCTTAAAACCACTGGCATTTGTTTCTTTTATTACCGGATACCTGCTGAGAGCCGCCGCTGCTGATATTTTACTGACAGCAGAACACTTCATACCCCGTTATTATCTGAAGCCACTTGGAAAAATAACACATCCAGAAGGCTGCCTTGAAGGCATCCTAAAGACAGAAGCTGCCATCAGCAATGCTGACACCTCAGGGTGTAATCTAGGACATCACTCACAGTCAGACCATCTCTGCTTGTTTAAAACAAGCTCAATTAATCACGTTGCTGGTAGCTGGAGCACTGTCCAACAGGTAATGATGCTTTTTATAAGCAGTATCTTTATGGCCACCCAGATCACATACTGCTCTTCCCTTTGATGTGCTCACAGATTCTTATTGTCACTTCTCCGCTTGTTACATGAGCTGTAATCACAACTTTCTTGCAGTATCCCCAGTAAAACTGTCATATTTGAATGCAGTTTGCTGTGAGCCTGATTTAATTTCTCTTCATCTGACCAGCTGGGTAGTCTTTTCCCTGTTCCAAGAATGTCCTTAAATAATCCCGTTGTTCCACAGCAAAGAAACCAGCTGCTTCACAGGTAGCAAGTGATTTTGCACTGGCCCACAGTGAGGGTGACGGGGCACTGGAAGGGGCTGCCCAGGGGGGTTGTGGAGTCTCCTTCACTGGAGATGTTTAAGACCCACCTGGATGTGTTCCTTTGCACTTTGGTCTAGGTGATCCTGCTGTGTCAGGGGGACTGGACTAGATGATCTTTCGAGGCCCCTTCCAGTCCCTAAGGATTCTATGACAGGAAGGCGTGAGACCTCAGAAGCACAGAGGTAAGCAGAAGCTAACTGCAATGTCGGTGCTGCTCTTAGCACTCCCAAACCCCTCAAACTTACTGTTTCCTCCTTTTGCTCCCTCCCACAATGTAGCAAACATGAATCCTTCCCCACCTAACCCCTTGCCATGAGCAGAGATGAAATAAACAGCTGGTCTACCCTTGCCAAGAGCAGTTCTGCCTCCCAGCAGCGCCTGGCACTGGTCACTTCAGCGCAGTCTCAGGAACAGGGTTTGCACAGCCAGCAATAGAAAGAACTTGGCTTTCCTAGGTCCGACCAAAATAATGACTATTTAAAAATATCCTTGGCAAGGTGATGGCAGAACATGCCTTAAAATATATATCAAGCTGCTTAAATCTTCAGGGACTCGACTAGACATCAGGGGAGAGTGGTTTAAGGTTGCAGACAGCAAAGAGGGTCATTGTTAGAGCCACATGGAAAGAAAAGAGCTTCCTCTTCAAAGTGGAGTCAGAAATAGTTTCGTTTCAAGGGGGTTTTGGTTGGTTTGAAGTTTGGATTTTCTTTTTTTAGCTTTGGAGGCAGCCATGCGCCGGGACTGAGTTGCCAGGCAGCTCCAGCAGAAGCAGCAAAGGGCTTTGGCAGCAGATGCTGGGGCAGTCCTGTCTTCTCCTAGCAGGCAGCTAGAAGAAAAGCAGTCAGAAAGCAGGTAGACTTCCAGCGGGAAGGGGTAGGGAACCCACCCTGCTTGGGTTCCCCTACACCTTCTCTGAAGTAAAACTGAGCCTGCAAAACGTTTTAGCAGCAGCATGAGAGGGTTTTTTCATTCCCCCACTAGAATGACCATCGGCCTGGAGAGTTTTCTCACCATTGTTACGAGTGGTGAGTGGCAGGAAACACCGCAGAGGTTTGTCTCAGCCAGTGTCACGAGCCAGCTCAGTCACATACTCATCTTCAGGGTGCTCTTCTCCTCAAGAATTTATGCCAGTTACAGGTCCCACAACAACATGGGACATTAGGAAGAGCGGGTTCCTTAGTCTGGGGCAAGAGGCAGTGGCAGCAAGAAGACACTTGCCCGGAAGGGTATGGTTTCTGCTCAGGCTGCAGGGAGCTTTTAAGAGCTGTGTCGCTCCTGGGATGGCAATTTCATGGACCCTGGAGCAATCAGATGAGCACTGCAGGAGGACTCAGAAGTGGTGAGCCCTGTTACAAGGCCAGAAGTACCTGCAGCTTCACCTACTCTACGCATTTTACAAGTTTGGAACCATCTCTGATATCATCTTGCTGAAGCAGTCGCTGGAGGCTGACAGCAAAAACCAGCTTAAAGAGAAGCCAGGTCTACAAACATTGGCTTCCTGCTACCTATCCTTCTGGTATCTTCCTTCTATCCCATTTATGAAGCTCATGGGCTAAGAAAGCAGAACAAAGGAGCCAACAGAAAAGCCCAACTCCCCTAAAAGGCCCTGCTGCAGAAGGGTCTGAAGCACAAAATACGCACAGAACCAGCTGTGATCAGTAGAGGGTTGGAAAAGAAGTATTTCCTAGACTTGCCAAAGGGAACAGAGTGGGAAGAGATGCTATTGCCAGGATTACAGCAGACAGAGGCAACCACGTGTGGCCAGCACATAGGACAGAGCTAGACTTTGGGGTACTGGGCTGAGAAACAGGAATGGGGTTAGCAAGCTACAATGTGGAAACGGCCTCAGTCAACCCTGAACCTGTAACAACTTCTTTGGAGGTGCTGGCTTTGGGGTAGAAGTCGTGCACATGGAGAAAGCTGTGGACATCTAGAGGCCTGACTCCTACAATGGTAGAATAGTTGAGGTTGGAGGAGGTCTTCAGAGCTCACTTAGTCCCTGCTGCGAGCAAGGACATCTGCAACTAGAGCAGGTTGCCCAGAGCCCCAAGGTTCAACCTGTCCTGGAATGTTTTCAAGGAAGGGGTTTCCTCTCACCTCTCTGGACAGTCTCAGCACAAAAAAACCTTCTTCCCTAAATCTGGTCTGTATCTCCTCTCTTGTAGTTTAGAGCCATAACCCCTTATCCTGTCACAACAACCCCTGCTAAAAAGTCCCTGCTAAAAAGCCTGTCCCCATCTTTCTTACTGGTCTCTTTAAATACTGAAAGGCTGCAGTAACTTCTCCCCGGGCTGAACAGCCCCAACTCTTTCCAGCCTGTCCTCACAGCAGAGGGGTTCCAGCCCTCGCATCATTTTTGGACTCTAGCAGTGCCACCAGGTAGCCAGGGTAGGAGAACAAGCTGAAAGAACAACCACTCATGCAGAAGGGTCACAGCACAGAGCGACCAGTGTGGAAGGAGAGGCACCAAGCAGTTGGAGCCAGGATCACGTTTTCAGTACCAAGACTGCTGGAAACATCTGCCCGAGGCATTGTCTGGGCACATCTGAAAATGTGCACTGGCTGCACCAGGTACAGTGCCAGCACGCTTGATCAAAGCCAGAAGCAAGAGAGCCCCGAAAACACCAGCGGTTTGATGCAGGACAGAGAAAAGATATAAATTACACAGGCCATAAAGAACAACAGAGCCTTGCACGTGGACCCACAAGCTTCCCTTGCAGCAACCACACACCAACAAGGTGGAAACCGGCTCAAAGACCGCGAGAAATGAAGAAGTACAAGATCTAACAGATACATGAGCCAAGATACAATTTCCCATGCTCCATACTACCCAGTACTCCTCTGCCGAGGTGCTGACCAGAGAGGCAGGTACAGTTGGTGTCAACACAGATAGTGGTGCTGTACCAGAGCAGTACATTCACCGAGTAAAACATCCAAGCTATGTATGCTTTAGGGTTTAACTTTGGATAGCTCTAGCCTGGTCCTGTGACCTGGGTGCCTGTTAGCAGTGGATTACATGCCTGATCCCTCTATACTCACCCACAGTTAACATGGTCTTCTGCAAGCAGGTGCCAAGCAAGCTTCTGCACCCCATGATGAGCTCATGTGGCACCCAAACCCGCAGTAGCACACGTGTGTCTGCATCTGCTGTGCTCATAGAATCATAAGGGATTGGAAGGGACCTCAAAAGATCATCTAGTTCAATCCCCCTGCCACAGCAGGATCACCTAGACCAAGTCACACAGGACATCACTGAGACAGTACCAGCATCAGTGGGAAAGGAAGGGGTTGAGGAACGTGCACCCATATTTGATCAGAACCCATATTCTCAACAAGTTTTCAGTTTGCTGGGGAAGCAGTGTTGAAAAGGAAAAAGAGGTCCTCCTGAGAGAAACAGCACACATGCAGCTCCTGCACAGCACACAGGGCTTTGTCCAACTCGGGGCCCTTTGAAGAGCAGCACGCCGCACAGTTACCCCCACCCTGTCTCCTCAGGTGATCTCTTTCTGCTGGTACCGCAGCCTGACCACCTGATCTACTCCTCAGGACCGGGTCACTGTGAGCACAAGAAGAGGACCAACAAAGCTCGTTCCTGATGTGTTCTGGCACCGCTCCATTTATTATTGATGTGCTATGTTAAAGATGGCCTGCTGTCCATTTCCGCTGCTGTGAAGCGCTAATATCAATTATTAAAAATAGGCTGAGGCAGGAAATATGGGGCATAAAAAAAACACTTGCCCATGACCGATGGGCACACGGCTACGATACAGCTGCATCCTTAATGTGACAGCTCTGAAGGCTGGTGCTGAGTACTCATGCAAGTGATGGCAGCTTCCGCAAGGCCAGCTTCTTGCCCTGCTGAGGCACAGGGTTAAATGCTGCTGCAGGGCTGCTCCCTGGAAGAGAGAGGCTACCAGGATTCATGTTACAGGCAGACCTTTCCAAGGTGGTCTAAAAACACTTGATGCAGGGAGAGCAAGAACCCAACAAACCCCAGACAGATGTGCGTCAAGTGGAAATGCTGACTCGAAGTTTGGATCATGTGGTTTGAACAAGAAGCAAAAGCTCTTCGTGTCCTCTCCTGTGACTGGAGAGCCCCAAACATGCAGCACATCAGCTCCCAGCACCGCATCACTGCAGGGTGACCAGCTCATGGTCAAACAGGGACAGCTGCAGATAGAAGAAAAGAATGGGGCAGAAAATTAAAAACTCCAAGTGGCAGTGCTTGATTATTCAGAGTTTCAGCTGCTTCCCCCACAGAAAAGATGAATTCTTAGGGCTCCTCCAAGGAGGAGGACATGTAGGTCCTCTCTGTGCTGTAGAAAGCCTTCAGAGTCCACCATCTGTTCAGTATGATGAGTCCCAGGCACCCAGCAGCCAGTTTGCTGTTTTGTTTTGGGGGCTGCTTTCATGCAGGTAATGCAGCTCAGCCTTTGCCACCTCCTTTTCTCCAAGGTGATGCCCCACCACCTCCCCCTCACCAGCTCACATGCTGGAGCACTTATTTCCATTCCCCAAGGGGGCCTAGGAACTACAACCCATCAGGGGAGGAGGAAACCATTTGTCTGGGATACGCTGTTGAAGAACCACAACGTAAAATCATTCAGGTTGGAAAAGACCTTCAAGATCACCGAGTCCACAGTCAGCAAGAAGCAGGAACTGGAGAAGAGCCACGGACCAGGTGGACCAGTCCAAAATGGCTTGAAGCACACTGCTCAGTGAGATGAAAGACAACAAAGCCAGGCCAGCAGCAGTGCCTTAAGCTTCACAGCAGTGCAACCCTAACCCCATGAGGCAAGGAGGACCTATCACATGATGGAGATGTTTTGGCAAGCACCCCTTGACTATATAGAAAACACTCCTCAAAACTGCAGTTTTCCCTCCCTCCCTCCCTCCCTCTCTCTCTCTCCCACCCCCTTGTTTCTGAGGATGGCAGGCGAGGAGCAAGCGCTGGGTTTATTCATCCCCTCTCCATTGATTTTGGTGTGCATCATCGACTGCATGAGTGTGGGAGGTGCAAGTGTGCCTCACAGTCAAATCACCAGCCTTTCAGGAGGATATGGGCTCTCTTCACCTTCCAAAATAAAAACAGGAGAGGAAATAAAATGTTCCAACAATACAGAAACCAAAAAAGAAACAAATCCCAAACCTCCATAGGAGGAGGAGAGGGAAAAAAGTGCCTGGAAAGTAAAAACCATCTTGTTTTCTTTAAACGAGGCAGAAGACAGCAGATGATGACTCTGGATCAGGGATAGTGAGCAACAGCACAAGGTGGACAGGGAAGGTCAGTTCCAACAGCCACACTCCAGTCCCTACATCACTGTCCATGGGTCCTGCCATCAGCTACCACAGGCACTTCCAAAGGCAGATCTTCTGCTCACCACACGCACACAGCTTGCTCTGACAGTTTTATCCCCTGGAGAGCTGACACCACGGCCCAGGCAACTGATCAGACAGACACATCCAGGCTTTTCTTAGAGAGAAAATATTTTGTTTGCTCAGTGGCTCAAAACAGTCCCAGCTGATCCACGAGAGTCCACAGTCCAGCAGACATGCTGGAGGGCAGGGATGCCATCCAGAGGGACCTGGACAGGCTGGAGAGGTGGGCACAAGCCAACCTGATGGGGTTCAACAAGAGCAGGTGTAAGGTCCTGCATCTGGGTCGAGGCAATCCTAGGCACAAATACAGGCTGGGCAGTGACTGGCTGGAGAGTAGCCCTGAGGAGAGGGACTTGGGGGTGCTTGTGGATGAGAGGCTCAACATGAGCCAGCAGTGTGCACTTGTGGCCCAGAGGGCAAACCGGATCCTGGGCTGCATCAGGAGAAGTGTGGCCAGCAGGTTGAGGGAGGTGATTCTCCCCCTCTGCTCTGCTCTGGTGAGACCCCACCTGGAGGACTGTGTCCAGTTCTGCAGCCCTTATGACAAGAAGGATGTGGATGTGCTGGAGGGAGTGCAGAGGAGGGCCANAGGTCCCTTCCAATCCCTAATGATTCCATGATTCTATACATGATGGGCCAAGGAGGCCCCACTGTCCTCATCTGGGAGCTTGAAAACCTGAGACTTTCCCAACAGAAAAAATGCAGCAGTGACATCAGCCATGAACTTGTGATGACAAGTGTTTGGCATCATGGCAGAAGGAGCATGAAGTTTGGATGACAACAGGTATCTCCAAAAGCAGATGACAACCTGGCTTCCACATACATGAGAATTCTCCTTTAGAGGATTTTCCTTTAGAGAAGGATGTCAGGAACCACTTCTAGACAGGGTGGTACAAGGGCTTTTACATTTGAGCAGCATTAAGAGGGGCAGCATGGCCCAGACAGACCTGTAACCACAGCTGGGAAGCCAAGAAGACAGGCATTCGCCCCATGACATTGAGCTTTCCCATAGCCCCTGGACTTGAGATATTAAGCTACAGGAAACCCAACTGCTTTGAGAAGATACAGCAGTCAGCAGAGTTGCAGACACCTCATGAAGACCATAAAATACCTTCATAGCAAGAGTCTGTTGACTCTGCCAGCAACGACCTTCACCCGTTTGCGAGTACCCCTGACTCTGCAGCAGTGCCATCCCCGCAGCCTGGGCTTGCGGATCCGCAGCGCTGCAGCGTGCGGAGGGCAATGAGGTTCCGAGGACAACGAAACTCACCCTGAAACAGAGCTACAGCCCAGCCTGGGCAGAAAGAGAGCTCGAGGCTGCCTCGGGACTCGCAGGATGCTGCCACACAGCCACGTGCCACCACACGCCAGCTCCTACAGCACCACGAGCTGCCCGTGCTGAGGAGCCCACGCTCCGGCAGGCAGATGATGTTTTTCTGAATGCATCCCCATTTATAATGAGACATTACTCACAAGCTGGAGAATAAAATAGAATAATAGCATCTATCAGCGTTAGTCATGTTTTAAATGTGTACCTTTGAGAGCAGCATGGGATCTGATAGGATAGGCTTCCAAGAGACACGTAGGAAGCTTTCATTGAGGGACACAGTGCTGCTGGCAATTTACATCTCACTGCTCTTTGTGCTGCCTCACTGGATGTTCCCAGAGTGGGATCAAATTTGGAGTGGGGCAGGGGCTTCTGCAGCAACTTAGAAAGAGGTTCGGAGTGAAACAGCAGGTGTGGGGCGTCCTGCAAACTGCACTTCGTTTGGGTCTCAGTGCCAGACCATATCTGACCAGTTTCACAAGGGCTTTTTCTTTCTCTGCCTCTACTGCTTGACAGACACCCTCAGCAGACATACTTCCCATCCCAAGCAAACCTCATGTTGCGGAAAGAGAACACGAGCCAGCTCAGTAGTGGAATCAAACCTCTGCCAGCAAGGACCGCCACAGCCCCCCGCAGGGCTGGGTTGGGGTGCCCTCACCAGAAGGGGCTGGGAGTTTTGCAAGGAAGCTCATGAAGCTTCTTTGCAACAAGAAGAGAGAAGGAAGCTCTGCCTCAAAACCCAAAGCCGCTTCGATGATCCCCTGATGAAAAGCAGAAACCAGCTTGCTGGGAAATCCCCGTGGCCCTGCCTGGATGCTGTCTGAGGTCTGTCCTTCTGGGCAGCCCACTGGGACGAGCTGGCTCGGCGTATTTGGTTTGAGAAAGTTCTCGGCAGGATTTCAGCTCTGAATAACTCCTGGATCTTTTTTCCTTTTTCTTCCTTCCCCTGCACCATCCCCATCCACCCCCCGTATTTGAGGCACAGTAAAACCTGCCAAGCAGTCTATTCTCTGTGCTTAAGGAGATTGAGAGGAAATTTAGTTCCCAGTCAGATGCTCTTAACCGATTTCAGCAGCGGAGAGAGGCAAGAGAATAGCAATTTCACACAGCAGTGCTGTGATGTTCCTCATAGCCTCCTGCTGTGCCAAGAATGGCTTCTGTGATGTATTAACAAAACAGAACAGAAGAGGTGGGAGAAGGGCCCAGTGCCTCCTGCCCTGCCCCAGGGAACACCTCCTGTACCCTGACTCACCTGGGGATTTTCCCCCCCTCCATGTTCAACACAGACAACCATGGCCATGGTGGATGTGGTCAGCCAGCTCCACACCCTTCAGATGTAGGATGCAAACACTTCCAGGTCTGTTAGAAAATACAGCCAGTCTCCAGCAAAGTAAAAACCCACTGGGTGCCGTTGCCATGGGGGTTCTTGTACTTGAAAAGCTAAAAAGGAAGAGAGAAGGTTGCAGAAGGATGCTGCAGTTCATGCAGGCTCACATGGTGGGGACAGATGTTCTCAGTCGCAGACAAGCTGTAAGCAAACCTGTGACAGGGAGAGAGGTTTGAGGGCCTCTCAAAGCCCAAGATAGATTAAAACAACCCCCTCTTCACAGGGTGAAGCCACAAGTATATGGTGTGACATGGGACCCTTCTGAACCTCCAATGGTCCCTCAACACATCAGTCCAAAGAGACAAAAAGCTGCATTTACCTGCAGCAGAGCCGTACCTGCTGCAGCACCAGTACAAAATAGCAAAACCATGACACTCCCCCTTTCTTTCACATCCAGATAGAGAGTGAAATGCAAAGTCAGTGTGATAGAGCCTCTCACATGGACAATGCCCCCTGCACACCTCTCTCTGGGGATCGCAGACATGACACTTACATCAGGGCTGCAGATCCTAGAGCCTGCTGCAGAAAGGAGGGAGCAATGCCTTCCCCTTTAAACTAAATTGGGGTGGAAAAAAAGAAGAGTATCCTGCACGTTTTCAAGCATGAGACTCCCATACAAATGGTCCCCACAATGTTTAAACCATTTGGGCTCCTTCCTTATGCTGTTTCTAAGTTTGAAGAATGCCTGCTGGGTATGATTAATATTCCTCCTCCTACACTTACCCGTTACTCCTGACAGCAAAAATTAAAACAGGAGCTTCTCTTCATTCAACTCCAACCCACAGGAACGTGGTGACATGGGAAAAGTTGCTAATAAAAAAGAGGAAGATTTGTAGATCTGCTGCATTCAGAGCCAGGAGAGGTGTAGCTCTCATTCAGCATCCCTGATGGATTAAAGATCCGTCACCTCCTCCCAGCAGATGCTTGGCATGAGCACGACTCAGCCAAGTTTGAGGGGAAAGCTGCAGCAGGCAGCACGGTAATTCAGGTCCCTCCGGAGGCAGGGATGCCCGTGGGATGACTGCACCCTTACTTGCACCAGGCATTGTTGCTATGGGCACTGCTGCCTAGGAGCAGCCAACACAACAGAGAATGGAGAGGAGCCATCCCAGAAGCTCCAAAATTCAGCTGATTATGCTGCACGTGTTTCTCCCCTCAATTCCCCTCCTTTTGCGTGTCTCAAGTTACCTTTCACCACACTGAATAAAGTTCTACCCTTAGTCAGCAAGCGTTTCACAAGGGGTGGGAGAGGACACTGCAGTCCAAGGTAAACCATTACTCCGAGCAGTCCCACATCAGCGCAGCCCTCTGCGTACAAGCAGGGATGGAGCAGAGGAGCAGTGCTTGGTCTGCAGCTTACCTACAGAAAGGGTCGTTTTTATCACCACACCTCCGTTTTCAGAGAGAGACTTGTTCGGCAGGTAGGGCTGGACTTGACACAGAACCACGGAGAACTTCTCCAACATGAACATATTGGAGAGTGGAACAGGACCACACCGTCTTCCTTCTCAAGAAAACCCAAAGTCTCACTGCATGAAGAGCAGAGCAGGCTTTTCCAAAGCCTACCCAAAAAGCAGGGTAGGTAGCCACCAGTCCAGCCCATCCCACAGAAGTGCAGGTCCCAAGAACTTCACAAGTTCGACCTCAAACACATGCAGAAAAACCCCCAAACTTCAATAGACTTATCAAGATTGTACAGCATCCTAAACTAGAACCTTAAAGGTACCAGGCGCCCCCCAAAAATCACAGCACTGATCTGTAAAAAGGGGGTCAACATGCACTGGTATCCAAACTTAAATCCAAAAGAGCCTGAAGAATTGTCCAGAGCAAACCACGACTCAATTTACTCTGCCGACCCACATCTCACAGAAAGGTCTTTCTAAGATGCTGCAGGACACTGCAGACATTGTGTTAACCCTCCTGTCGTGAGACTATGTCCTGATACCATCAGGTTAACACCGTAGCAGAGTCACTGTTGTGATACCTGTTGGAAGTGGACAATGAGCTGGATCCAAGGGCAGCGTCTCACGGTGGCTTTGTGCCGCTTCACTTTTGCCCATGGCTCGCGTGAACGCAGAGCAGCATGAATCCCTGCACCTCAAATTCAACAGCATCAGACCCCAGCTTTGGCCAACCAAGGATGCTTTAGCAACCCAACATGAAGGGCCTGCCATGACTAAAGGAGCTGTACTCACCACATCTAAGCAAAGAGCTCCAAGCCACAGCCATCAGCTCCCAACAGAAGTGGTTTCCTATCAACTTTGTCCCACTTCTTTTTGGCCAGGGCCAGCAGCTTTCCTTTTCTTGCAAAAAGAGGAAGGGAATTGAATATTTCTCCCTTACTGTCTTGCTTGGGTATGGTGAATTGCTAAATACAAGGGGGCAGAGTTTAGTTTTGATTTGGGAAAGCTTGGAGGGCCATCACACTTGCACAATACTAATGAACCAGAGAGCTCCTTCAGACAAAAAACCCTACAAGAAGCATTTTTGACTGCAGTCCTTTCTCTTCAATTAACTTCCATCCCCATTTAAAGGCAGGAACAAGTGATGAGAAATTGCCATTCTGAGGAAACTCCTCAGAAAAAGAGGCTCAGGGAACCTTGCTCACCACAACTACCTGAAAGGAGGTCAGACAGAGGAGGAGGTCAGCCTGTTCTCCAGAGGAACAAGGGACGGGATGAGAGGAAATGTCCTCAGGTTGCACCAGAGGAGGTTAAGGTTGGACATGCAGAAAAATTTCTTCCACAAAAGGTTTGACAAGACCTGGCCCAGGCTGCCCAGGGCAGTGGTGCAGTCCCCACCCCTGGAGGGACTCAAAAGCCTTGGAGAACATGGGTTAGTGGTGACCTGGCAATGCCAGGTTAATGGGTTAACGGTTGAGCTTGGTGATGCTAAAGGCCTCTTCCAACCAGAACGATTTGTGATTCTACAAGTTCAAGGCAAACTTAAGGGATAGATGTCAGAGCTAAGCCAAGATGATGGTGCAATATGCCTGGGGGCTTTTCCCCTCCATCTATACTCCAGGTAGGAGCTGGATACACACTTTTTAAGAACCTTGACACCCTCTGTGGTCAGCATAAGGTACAGGGTCCCTATGGACAAAGGGCAGGACAAGCACAGTAAAAGCTGGGAAAGAGGAGACCCTCAGCTCCATCACCACCAACACACGAAGTTTACCACCTCCTTGCACAAAGCACCTTCATGAGGTGCGTGTAGGGGGTGAAAAGGCAGTGAGGAACAGCTACACTCGTCTTTAATGAGTGTAAAGAGCAAAAAGGAGTCAATTAAGTCTGGTTCTGGTGACATTCGTCCAAGTAGACGAGAATGGGTGCAAGCTCAAGCGAGCCAAGTTGTTTGAATGCTGTTTGTGGGCTGGATGTTTAAGTGTATTTTTTGGGTTCCAAATGAGTTCTTCATGATGCATTTAAGTTCCCCCCCCCCGTTACTGGTAGGTTCAAAGGACATGTGGGACAGATTGAACTCAACAGTTTGTAAACAGCTGACGTGGGAGGGACAGGGCACTTATGTTATTGGGATTGTTTTCATTCAAAAAATTTTGTAAATTAATTCCTCCCCAACAGCCTGCTATAAACACCACATAGCCCCATTCCTCCTCTTCAGATGGATCGCTCAGACAGATGTGCCTTCTGTTCTCTCACAAACATCAAGGCTGCCTTGCTCGCTGTGTAAATGTCAAGGTGCTAATTAGTTGTAACGGGGAGTCAGGCGAGGACAAGTCGCAGTGCCAGGAACACAACAGCAGCCACGCAGCAGCAGCACCAAGGAGGAGTCGCTGCTGGGTTGTAAACAGCCCCTCCGCAGCCTCTGAGGAATGGGCTGGGCAGCACAGCACTGCCAGGACCAACTGGCCTTGGAACCACCACCAGGAACAGGAGGCAAGTGAACAAGCTGATGGCTGACTCACCATTCCTGGGCGTGTTTAAAAGTCACGTAAATAAGGAGTTTCAAGATGTAAATCAGCAGAGGGCTCGGTGGAGTGCGGCTAGTGGTTGGACCCTAGCTTAAAGATTTTCTCCGATCCTAATGACTATGTGGGGGCTAAGCAGGAGGTACGTCCCCCCTACATGTGCTGGGTGCCCCACAGCCAAGGGTGGGCACCTCTAGGATCCCATACTCAGTTGCCTGGCTGCAAGGAAGCAAAACAGGGAGCATGGACAAGGGAGGCATCACACATGCATCCATGACACCCAGCTTACAATCTATTTTTGCAACAAACACCAGTCCCGTTCTCCAGGATGGCACAAACACATTAGATGCTTCCCACTTACTCCTTGCCAGCTCCAGATCCGAGTCCATCACAACTTTATGATTCCCACTCCCCCCAGCCTTTACCACACTGCAATATTTTAAGCCTCAGGACAGAGTTGTCGCTTCAATCATCTTTGTTTAGACAGTACCTGCTGACCATTTAATTACCCAGTGATTACCATGCAGCACCAAGGTAATTACAGGGTAAATACTGTTTCCTTACAAGTAAATGCTCCTCTCTTCCTACCCATGATGCAGGCCGTGGGGCAGCTCCTCTTGGCTTTACCACATGTCACTATAGTCATTTATTACAGCCCATAATTATCAAGCCATTACAAGGTGTTGACCTGCTGTGCCTCAAACTACCATTTAGGAAACAAGTGGAAGAGGAGATGGCACCAGAAAGGTGCCCAGTTGTAGAGGACAGCCCCATCTCTGCTTTCCCACCAGTGTAACTGTGGAAGAAGGGTAGGAGCAGGCTGACAGATGGAATGGCTAGCAGTGGGGAAAAAGGACCTGCTGAATTTGACAGATGTTTCCAGGTGCCAAAAGAGAGAGAGGAGGCATTTTGTCTTAGCAGCTAGCTCAGTTTTCATCTTTTCATCAAAAGCTAGAGAACTGACAAGGTTCCCTGCTGGGTGCTCTCTGTCCGCTCATGCCCAACAAAAATAAGGTCATACCTGCTAGTACAGCCAACCAAGGGATGGGTTGTGCACACATGGGGCAGAAAGGACCCTTTTGATGTGGTCACCTACTCCAAAGACCCTGGATCTTTTCTGGGAAGCTCAGCTCAGGCAGAATCATTCCACTTGCCAACACAAGGAGCAAGACCTGAGCAGCTCTGTGGTGGCTACCACTCTGCAGTCCCACCAAGGCTTCATCAGGAGATGCAGCAGGAATGCTCTGATCCTTGTTATTCAGGCTGGTTCTTCACCTGATGAAGAACAATCAGCCATAACCAAAACATGATTCCTCTCCAGCAGACATCAGAGGAAAGCACCAGAGACCTTCTTCCCCAGACTGGTAGGAGTGAAAAGTAATTAAATGTTGTTTCTCACTAGTTATTGCTTCCCCTGCCTCTGTGAGCAGCTGCCTCTTGGCTCTTGCTCATGCTCACAGCTTGCTGGAAGCATCCCTGGGTTGCCCTTTCTGCTCTTCAGCAAGCTGACTTGCCCAAGGACTCCCTTCAGTAGGAAATGAAGAAAGCACTGCCTCCTCCACCAGCTCATACTCCTTTACTCAAACATAAGCAGGGATGTCATAACGGGGTTTGGAATGTGAGGGACTTGAGAGTGTTAAGTCTGACTGTAACTTCAGCACGCTAAGTCCCAACACCCTGCCACACAGAGACAGGGTGGCAATGTTGAGCATTAGAGCAGGCATCGCTCTTCCACCTTGGAGCCACTGCTCTGCACCTTCTGCCAAGTGGGAAAACAGGGGTCACAAGCCAGAAGCTGCCCACGTCCCGGGAGCAAAGTGGGGAGCGACCAGAGGATCCTTTCACAGCCGCTGATGCAGTGTTGCAAGGTCAGCCTCTGGAGGGAGGCAAGAAACCCAGATCACAACAGTCCCTACAGTGCTCAAACCATCAGTGACCACCAAAGACAGCCGAAGGGCCAGCCAAGACAATGCCAGCAGCTGCCCAAAGGTGGTGAAATGGGAGAAGCTGGAGCAGGATGTAAGTCCACCCACTCTGCCACTTTATTCCCTGTCCCATATTATGCCCCTGTCAGCCTGCCCTGGCAGAGGGGAAAATGCATGAACAGCTTCCCCCACCCTCTCCACCAGCTTGACCTTAGGCTCCTTCTAACCCAAAGCATCATCCAACAACCAGCTTGAGACCTCTGTCCTCCTGCTTCACTTTACACCAAGGCTCTGGTGACACTATAAGGTCACCTCTTAGATGCTAAATGAACACCTCTGGCTGCTGAGATTCTGCCATGTTGTCCACAGGCTGAACTCGCCTTTCCCCTGCAGCCTTTTCTTAGAAGGCTCAGGAGAGCCAAGACTCAGCCACATCTGGCAGGAGAGAACAACCCAGACCCCAGATTCTCCAGTAAATGAACCAATGGCAACACAAAACACAAAAGGAAGAACACTGGAAGATCACTGGTTCTGAGAGCAATGGCAGCACGTGAGTACGAGTGACACTGCTGCGTGGGACCCTGTAGCCGTGAGGAGGATGCAGGAGCCATGTAGACCTGGCTTTGGCAATACCTGCAGGCCTAGAGAGAATTACAGGACACAAACAGGTCTCCCTCCTCAGCAGCCAAAGAAGAGAGCAAAGTGCTGTGTTGCACAGACCAGGGTCTCAAACTTTCAAGAGTCAGGCTGGTCACTAGCCCAGAAAGCACCAGCCAGCACTTCCCAGAGCGAATGGCCACGCTCCAGCACTGATGCTCCTCCTGCTGCTCCATCCCTGTTGACCCTGCCACAGCACAGGCAAACAGAGCAACAACAGGGCAGCAGCAAAGACATCCTGTACTGACCCCTTCAAACACCGTGCAAACAGCCACGTGCCAGGTGAGCACACCCCACGCATACCTCACGCGCTGAAGCCTTGGGCAGCAGGTGCTCCCCACCCACAAGCTCTTTGACCTCTCCAGCTGCCCCCAATGACCCCATCTTTCCCAGGAACCTATTTCCCTCCTGTCAGCCTCAAAACCCCAAAACAACTCACTGCTTCTTGCATTGACCTTGCTGGTGTAGATCCAGTGGCCTCCAGAAGCGCTAACACCACAGCTCTCCTGTGACATCTGTTGGTCTACAACCTCCTCTTACTCCAGCCATCACCTCATACAGCTCCTCACTCCCCTCCTGCATCCCCACCCTTCCTTTTAAGGCTGTTGGCTGTCAGCATTTTTTAATTTACAGCCTGGGCAGGTCATGAGGCTCCTCATTAACTCCTTCCAGGCAGCAGCGGGATGGGATATGTTCATCCTGATCGGGGTGAGAGGGCATATCCTGCCTTCCTTCAAATCCATCTCTGCCAACACCTGAAGTCTCTTAATGGAGAGATGGAAAGGTTCTAGCAGCTGTAGGTGGCCACCTGGCCATCATGTCTGATAGGGTAAGCACCAGCACACCAGGATACAGACAAAGCAGAGATACTCAACACCTTCTTTGCCTCTGTCTGTACTTCTGAGGGCTCTCCTGGTATCAAGCCCCAGACTGCTGAGGCCCCAGAGGAAGTCAGGACAATGGAGGGTTTTGCTCTGGTTGATGAGGACTGGGTTAGGGATCAATTGAGCAAACTGGATGGACATCAGTCCATGGGGCCAGATGGGATGCACCTGCGAGTGCTAAGGGAGATGGCAGAAGCCATTGCTAGGCCACTCTACATCTTTGCTGGATCATGGGGATCAGGAGAGGTGCCTGGGGACTGGAGGATAGCAAATGTCACTGCAATCTTCAAAAAGGGTAAGAAGGAGGACCTGAGTGACTATAGACTGGTCAGCCTCACCTTCATCCCAGGAAAGGTGATGGAACAATTTATCCTTGATGCTGTCTCCAGGCACATCAAGGACAAGAGAGTCATTATGAACAGTCAGCATGGCTTCACCAAGGGGAAGTCATGCTTCACCAACCTGACAGCTTTTGATGAGGGCATAACCAGGTGGATGGATGATGGCAGAGCAGTAGATGTGGTCTGTCTTGACCAAATCCATCTCTGCCAACACTTGAAGTCTCTTAATGGAGAGATGGAAAGGTTCTAACAGCTGTAGGTGGCTGGGGACTGACATGTTGGAGAGCAGTGCAGAAGAAAGGGACCTGTGGGTCCTGGTGGCCAGCAGGATGACCATGAGCCAGCAATGTGCCCCTGTGGCCAAGAAGGCCAATGGCACCTGGGGTGGATCAGAAGGGGGGTGGTTAGCAGATCAAGAGAGGTTCTTCTCCCCCTCTACTCTGCCTTGGTGAGACCACATCTGGAGTATTGTGTCCAGTTCTGGCTCCCTCAGCTCAAGTAGGGCATGCAGCTGCTGGAGAGAGTCTGGTGCAGAGCAACAAGGATGATGAAGGAAGAGGAACATCTCCCTTATGAGGAGAGGCTGAGGGAGCTGGGTCTCTTTAGCTTGGAGAAGAGGAGACTGAGAGCTGACCACATTAATGTCTATAAATATGTGAGGGGTGGGTGTCAGGAGCATGGAGCCAGGCTCTTCTCAATGTCATCTAGTGATAGGATGAGGGGCAATGGGTGTAAGCTGGAACATAAGAGTTTCCACATCAATTTAACAAGGAACTTCTGCAGAGTGAGGGTGACACAGCACTACAAGGGACTGCCCATGGAGATTGTGGAGTCTCCTTCTCTGGAGGTGTTTAAGACCCGCCTGGATGTGTCCCTGTATGACTTGGTCTGGGTGATCCTGCTGTGTCAGGGGGATTGGACTTGATCTTTCAAGGTCCCTTCCAATCTCTAACGTTCTGTGATTCTGTGATTCTCTGACTGGGGTGCCAGACATCATGGAGCACCTACTCTCCTGATCAGCGAGATGTCACCCAGCACCCTGTGTGATGGTGTCCTCATGGACAGGTCCCGCTCTGTATATGGTGGGAATGGGGATGGGGATGGCTCCCCAAAACACACTGTGCCCCTGCATGCCCTCATCTCCACGTGTGCTCACAGGAGCCAAAATAACGAAGCCGTGTGGGAGGGAGGCTGGCTGTGACTCACCCACTGCTCCAAAATACCTTTTCCTCTGGAGGATCTGCTTTTTCCATTGCTCCTAGCTTTAAGGAGTACTCTAAAGGGGTCTCCTCCCACCCCAAAACTGCAGCAGTTTGCTGGTGAGTTGCAGGTGGTACAAGCTCCCATGTCCCATGGTGTGACACAATTTTACAGCAAGAAGGAAGGGGCAGCACACTGCTTGTCTGAGGGAGCCCTTGCAGTGTTGAGGGTTTTCTCCTCACCACATTTCTTTTCATAGAATGATAGAATGTGTTGGTTGGGTTGGAAGAGACCTCCAAAGTTCATCTAGTCCAACCCCCCTGCAACAGGTAGGGACATCTGTTGCTAAAACAGGTTGCTCAGAGCCCCAACAAGCCTGACCATGAATGTCTTCAGGGATGGGGTCTCCACCACCTCTCTAGGCAACCTGTTTCAGTCATCCACCACCCTCAGACTAAAGAGTTTTTTCTAATGTCCAGGCTAAATCTGCCCTTTTCCAACTTAAAACCACGACCCCTCATCCCATTGTTTCATACCCTTGTGATCAGTTCTTCTCCAGCCATCTTATAGGCCCCTTTCAGGGATTGGAGGGTCACTAGAAGGACCCCCTGGAGCCTTTTCCTCTTCAGGCTGAACAACTCCAACACTCTCAGCCTGTCTTCTCCCGATGCTTTCAGTCCAACATCTGGGCAATGCAGCCAGACAGGGCTCAGGGGCACCCCTGGGCATTTCTGCTTCTCCTGGCAAACCTCCCATGGAAGTGAAAATTAAGAGTGAATAAGAAATAAGAGAGAAATGAGAGCAATGAAAAATTAACGTGACATTATGAAAATGTGAGTTCTGGCATCCTTGCCAGTCGCCTCACCCCAGGCAAAGAAGATGCTGGGTTCAATATGGGTCCTACAGGTTTGCCCGTTCCGTCCTTTCTGCAGGGCAGGAGTCTCTCTGCAGCATGGCACAGCAGATGCAGAGCGAACTGGCCACCCTGCACACCGGAGTCACCAGTAAGCTCATCCCAGAGCAGTTATGCCCAAGAACCATCAGTACACACCAAGAACCATCTTCATTCCCCGTGAACCACCCACATTTTCTTTACAGGAAGGTTTCCACGTAACTTACACATAGCAAAAGGTGGGTCCCTTCACGTGTGCTGTCAGTCCTTCTGTTCTATGTGTCTGCTCTCCTTTGACTCCAGCCAATCAGCCTGTCATGGATAAGCTGTATTTCCTCTTCCAAGAGGGAGCTGCTCTTCCCTGTTGACTCTGTGTGCACCACTTGTATTTTCTCTGTTGTTTATTCTTCCCCTCCCCGAATCCAATGGCTCCGTATCAGGATTGCGCAGCTTGTTTACCGGTCTCTGACTCCACAAGCCGATGCTGTGCTCAAAGAAACCACGCTCCATCCCATCTCTCCATCCATTCCCTCACGCTGACTTTGCCGCGCTCACTTTTGGCACCGGGGTATGCGACAGCAATCCTCTTACGTGGTCATTTCTGCCCAGCTTCAGTACCCAGCATCTTTATTAGCAGGTGCTAAATTGCTGCTCCGGCTGCTGAATGGTGACAATTAACTCAATTAACATCTAAACAGATGTAATTTTTGAGGAAACGAACAACATTAATAACCACCAAATGGGGGAAAAAGGCTGCAATTACAAATGTGGAAAAAAATCACGCTCGGCTACAGACAGGCGTGTGCTGCTTCCAGCATGCCCTGGAGAGGCATCAGAGCACGGCCCTCTGTCCGCGTGCCGGCAGCGCGAGCGCCTCGGAACGCGCGCCCTGCTCGCGGAGCCTCTGGCTGGGGTGGAACCTGTGCTGGATGTCTGAGGCTGCAGAGGTGCGGGCTTCACGTGGCTTTCTGAGGCCCCGAGCACACTGCAGGTACAGAGCGGTGGGTCCCGTCCAGCAAAGGCAGGACTTGGCCAGAGTGCCTCACCGGAGCGCGCTGTGAACGGCGTGCTTGCAAAGAGCGCAGACAGCTTGCAAGTAACATCTCTTTGCGTCTCACCACGGCCCGGCTGTTGGTAGGACACGACCGGGAGGCGCTGGACAGGCAGATGTGCTGTGTGAGGTGTTGAACAACAACAGTCTGTTACTGAGTGGTCACGTTCTGCAGTTGTAACCTGGACATCCCCATAGGGTCCAGCCTTTCACCGCCTGCTCCATCTGACAGCCTTGGGGATAATCCTCTGGGCGCTGAAAACACGTGGCTACCTGAAATCACCAGTTCATCAGCTTCACCTCCGTGGAGTCACGGCCTCTTCATTCATCAAAGAAACCAAACAAATTTACAAAGACAAAACCACCCAGCACTTCTGCGCTGCCTTACTCAAGCTCGGTGACCTTTGTTGGCCAGGTGTGACCTTCTGTCTGGACTCCAAGGAGCACGGAGAGAGATCTCATGGCTGAAGAACAACACTGCGAATGCCACAGCTTCAGGGTGTGTAACCTCACAGATGGAGACTTCAGGGAATAATGTAAATTCCCATCCTGACCTGTGCCCATGACCTTCCAGCTCACAGGTCTTGTGAATGTTTGCAGGATGAGGCTTTGCTGTCCCAAGGACCAGGACATCCAGCTGCTGAAGATGCTCAGGGAAGGAAATGGAGGCTGCTGAGCTGGAAATGGCCATGGATGCTCCCAGGTGTGGAAGAGATGAGCACTGTACCCAAGGACGCCCATAGCACCTCCAAAGGGAGCGTACCCAGCTCTGGCAGACCTTGTGGGGTTCGAGCTTGTGTGCTTGGGCCAGCCCCAGAGGGCAGATACTGTAAGTGCAGATCTCTGTTAGGTTTAATGCTCAGATTAAATTTTAAAGAGCATTTAATTGGCAATCACTCTGCTATTTCCATTTCTCCACCCTTCACTGTGCGGCATTTGCTCGAGGGTAGGTGGCTGCTCCCAGAAGGGGAGAAAGTAGATGGGTCTCCCCTTGAACCCAAATTCCTCCTCTCAGAGACTGGAGGGATCCTGTGTTTATTCGAGAGGGATTTGGCTTGACTTGGTGTTTTATAAAGATCATTTGTTTACATCCACTTACGTCTCATTCCAGATGCTGACGTGGGGGAAGTTAAAAACCCAAATATCAGTTTTTCTTGGGTTCCTGGCACGTCCGTGTTCAGTTTTGCTGTATCCAGGAGGAAAATGGAATGTGCTGGGACAAGCAAGAACATTCCCCTTTTGTCTCAGCCAGTTCTCAAAATCTTGTAGTTGCTGTTCACATCTCTACAAAGAGACCGAAACGTTTAGGTTTCTTTAGGTGTCTGAAGAAAGCAAAACCCAAGTTCCCTTTGCAGGGAAGACTGTGGTGCTTCCCTCTCCACAGTCTGTCGATGGCTTTCCCTGATCCAGATCTCACCCCGTTAATACCTGCCCATGAAAAGGATCCACTTCGGCTCAATGAGGGGAAGTGACTTTGCTGGAAAAGTCTGGAGCTGATTGAGCACAAACAAGCTGGATGGGTTTTCACCCTCTCGTGAGTTATTTCAGAGCAAATGAGATCCCCAGCACCGCGCTCAATCATGAATCCCGCGTCACGGCCGCTGCTGACGATGCTCACCCGCAGCGCACTCCTGTCCTCTCTTTTAATCTTTGATCTGCCCCGCTGTACACAAAGCAAACTTGAGGAGGTGAGTTTGGTGAGGCAACAGCTTAACCTGGGAACTGTTCTGGAAAAGGCAGCTAAAGGACATTCAAGACCTCTCCTGATGCAAACGGGAACACTGGCCTCCACCTAATCTTTATTAGTCTCCTGCTCAGTTTAAGTGTTATGGACTGGAATGGCTCTTTGCAAAATCCACTCGCCGGCTCTTCTCCTACAGCAGCATCCCGGCATCAGGGGATGCTCTTCTGCTTTTCAACCAACGTGCAGCAACAGCATCCTTTGGCACCTGTTCTCCAGAGCGTTTTGCTTTTGTCCGCAGTGGCGGTGGGCCAGAGCTTTGGGTAACAACAGCAGAGCAATCATTCATCATCAGTCAATTCGTAGTAGGGGTTTATCTGGCCCTGAGTAGATCATCACTTCTTCTGCATGAGAAGGTAGAGAGAGGCTTACAACACCTCAGCGCTGCCCCAGAATCCCTGCTTTAATGGGCTGCTGACAGGATGGCTTATGTTCCCCTGGAAATCAGCGTTGCTGCCAGGGCTTCTCAACGCACGCAGCATCTTTTCTCCAGGAACCAAGCCTGGCCAACCCCAGCGTTGCCCAATTCCCCTCCCATTGGCATATTTACTAATGAGCTGCAAAACCCTTGCACGATAAGGAGTGATGATTGGTGGCAGCTGAAATAAAATGTTTTTAAAAGTCAGCTCTTCTGTTCCCTGGAAATATGTTTTAATAAGACAAAAAGACACTTGGGTCTTGGATTTTGATGAGGACAGAAACAGAAGCGATGCTGGAGGGAGTCTCCCAAGTGATCCCACGAGCAGAAGGTGCAGCAGCATCCCTGTTGTGGGCTTTGTCCGGACACGGTGCATGAGCTCACCATCATGGCAGCCCAGGCTCGGTTAGCCTGCTGGAGAAACAAGAAATACGGACAAACAAGGAGGACAGGGCTTTTTGGATGACTATCCATTGCAGACCTTTGGCTGGTTATAGATCCCTCTCAAAAAAAAAAACCTTCATGCCAAGTCTCAGCACCTTCTACTGCTCTTAAACCCCTAAAAGCACAATGCCACGTGGCCTGAGCCTGTGCCCAGATGGTACAAGTGGGCTTTCTACCTATCCAGATGTGCACTGTATCTGGACCCAGCAGGAGAGAGGCAACAGTGGGGTGCAACACTGAAGGAGCCTCCATTGCACATGGGACCCCATATCTCCTTCCTCCTGCAGGCACCATGGTGCTCCTGAGGCAGCCTCCTACGAACAGGGTACCGTGGCCACCTGCGACAGGGGTGACAGTGCCTGGCTCTCGTCCTCCACATTGCTTTGAGACTCTGCTCACTGAAGAGAGACTACATTACCTCGAAGGCTCCTTTCCAACCCAAACGCTTCTGTGATTCTATGATACAGTCACCCTGTTGCCCACAGGTCTTGCTGCTCACTTGCCTAGAAACATCCAGGTTCTTCTTGCCTTATCTCTCAGCAGAAGCTATCAGGGAGGAACTGGTGAGTCCTGAATTGCTGCTGAGATCCAGACCTGTCCTTGACATGACTAGGGGCAATGGAGCAAAGCTGGAGGTGGGTAGATTTAGAGTGGATGTGAGGAGGAAGTTCTTCACCGTGAGAGTGGTGAGAGCCTGGAATGGGTTGCCCAGGGAGGTGCTTAAGGCCAGGCTGGATGGGGCTCTGGCCAGCCTGATCTAGGGTGGGGTGTCCCTGCCCATGGTAGGGGGTTGGAACTGGATGATCCTGTGGTCCCTTCTAACCCTGAGTGACTGTATGACTTTGTCTAGGTGGTTCTGCTGTGGCAGGGGGTTGGACTGGATGATCTTTTGAGGTCCCTTCCAATCCCTAACGATTCTATGATTCCCTTAAGCCCCAGCTGGGACTACCTGAGGATGTCAGAGCAGGAGCTGATCACACCCACCTCTCCAGCAAGATGCTCTAGGTCCCTCAGTGTCCCAAGTTCTGCACCTTCTTGCACACCTCATGCTCAGAAGAGGTTTGTGGGGACAGTGGGAGACCAGGATGCATAAAGCCATCTGCAACAATTACGCTCATGCTTTCAGGGCCTTTGGTCCCATGAAAGAGCCTTTCAAATAGAGCAGGGTCTGGGCAATCTTGGCTGCGTTTGTAGACCTGAAGTGTGTGCCTGTTCTCTAATGAGCCTTATTCATGTCAGTGTTGCTGGGCATTATGTGCAGGATCTGCATAAAATAACCCCGTCCTCCAGCGGGGAGTCTCCAGCGCACTGGTCTACGCAAATTCAACAACAGAACTCGGTTGCTTTTTCAAGCAGTAATGGAAGTCATTCAGGATATGAGCCAATTCCCATCTCTTTTAGCATCCACTTGGTCTGTGCTCCAAAGCTTTTTGGAAACCCTTAACTGGTAGCTTTGAAGCATTAGGAAAAAAATTGGTTTCCCCTCTTCATTGATGTACTGTCTCTTTTTTCTGCCAAAACCCACACTTTTTTTGCCAAAATAAAAACCCACTAGTGTATGAAAGCAGAGCTCATCCCTCAGGGAGGGGAGAGTTAGCAAGTAACAGCTGACAGAAATAGAAAAGCTTCCAGGAAATAATCTCTTCAGTGCTGTTTTATCTGCTTCATCATACTGCAGTTCAGAAGAGATTTTACCAGGGTCTGTGTGAGCCCAATTAAAGCTTTTGAGTTTTCACACACCTCTCCAGAAAATACGCCGTGAGCAAGGGTCACACAGGTCTTGTGGGGACCTCATTGCTGTTCACAGGTTTTGAACCCTCCTCTCGCAACCATGACGAGTTTGGCTGTGATCTACTCTGCCACAGTGTGACTCATGCCAGGTCCCACGTTGTGCTCAGCAGCACACAAGTGGCCATTGGACAACCGTTGCTCTGCAAGACATTTGTCAGCTATTTCTAGGTCATTAGAGAGGGACAATGGACCTTCTGGTGATGTTTGCAGGGAAGGGATGGTAGATTTGTCCCCCTTTTGGCTGGAGATTGTGGCTAGGATAGCAGGCACACTAGGGACATTCAGCTCTCCAGCGTGCAGCACTGTAGGAGGTGCTTTCACTGAGGGGGCAGAAGGGACCCCAGAAGACAACGCCCCTACAGTGGAACCAGGAGCAGGGCCACCTCCCTGGTGACTCCTGAGGACTCCAAGCAACTGCAGCCTTGATCTATCCTTGCTTTTGCTGAAACGCCTCCCATCGCACCACATCGGAGATCTCTGGATGAGACAATCGGGCGAGGTGCCTCTTCCAAGCAGATGTTTGGGAGGTGCCTGTGAGCAGCCCCTTCCTGGTTGTATTTTCCAACTGCAAAGCCATTGCAAACCTGGGAGCACCGCGCCTCTGGGGGCACGTTGCAAAAAGGGCTGGTGAACACCCCCCAAAACAAGCCCAACCTCCCTTACCTTTAGCCAAGAGCTTGCTGAGGTTGCAGAGCTCACTCGGTGAGAGCGGGGGCAGAGCTGCTGTGTGACAGACACGCAGCAGGGTGATGCCAGAGCAGGTCAATGCAGCCTGGAGATGCCCCCATCAAGTTCCCTGGTGCCAGACCAGCGTCTCCAAAGCTCAGGAAACATTGAAGTCCCAACCCTGGTTTTCAATTAGTCTTTCCTACAGGGAAACCCACAGGTTCCAAGCTTTTCCCCGAACAGGGACTGAACAAAACCTGCTAAGTCTGACTTACAGATGGTGCTTTAAGATGCTCAGCAAGTCTGGGAGCAACCCAAGGTGGGGGAATGCACCCCCCCATCCCTTCAGACAGGTTGCACATTGGAAGATGCTCTTTAGGGAGACAGGCAGTGGATTGGGCTGCAGGAGCCCCACTAGGACACGCATGTTCTTTTATGGGTCCAAAGGGAACGTTTCTCATTCTCTCTCCTCACAATTTAATTAATCTGTGTTCAGTAATGAACCTTGAAATTTCAATTAAAACCATCGTTACTAACCAGGACAGGATTCAAAGCAGTCAAGGGGCTCTAGCTGGCGGTGCAGTGGCAGGAGGTCTGGGTTTGGGTTAATGCTTGCGTGTGCTTTATTTTGGACACAGCCCCACAGCGTTTCGTGCTCCCGTGCATCTCTCCCGCCCTGCTCTGGCAAAGCCAAGCGCAAGAGACGTGGCTTGAATTTCCTACAGGCTTCTGCTTTCTGTAGAAAAACACAGACCTCCAAAACACATCTGCAAAGGGGAAGCCACCACAAAACAAATAATCCAGAAGTTATCGGCGCCGCTGCCCACCGGGAGAGCCCCTGCCAGGAGCGCTGTCCTTGCCCGTTGTGTCATCTGGGAATTCAAATCTTGGAAGGGGTTGTCTGCCTATCCTCAGCCCGTGGAACAGGCTGCCTCGGCATCACCACGCTGCGCCGTCTGGCAGCAAACCAGAGAAGCTGCAGAACGCGAGTTCTGCCCCAGCAAGGTCGATGCAACCTGACCCAAACACGACAGTGCTCCCACAGCCCAGAAAAGAGCCTCCTCCAGCCGGGTTGGGTGCATCTCATGTGCCCTGCTGCTCCCGACACCACGAGGCCAACTGAGCTGCCATATTCCCAGTGCCAGCACAAAAAGTCACTCCCATGACTGTAAATCCTGAGCCGCAGAGCTAATACAACCCTTCTCCCAACTACAGTCCACCTGGGAAAAAAAGGTTCATGGTCAGAAATCCAAGGAAGACTCATCTGGGAAAAATACCAAAGGTAAGCAAGGGGCACAAGAGAAACCAGCCCTGCCCACGCACCCCACGTTGCCCATGTTCTTTACATTATATACTTCCTATTTTTCCCTCTATATGTGTTGGAAGGGAATGAAATGGAGTGATTGTGACTTGGTCTGGGTGATCCTGCTGTGGCAGGGGGATTGGACTAGACAATCTTTCAAGGTCCCTTCCAATCCCTAGTGATTCTATGATTCTATTTATTTTTTCAGAGGAAAACTACACACCCCACAAAGGTTTTAGGTGAATCAGGAAAGCTCAGGGACACCGAGTGGCCCGGCAGTGTATCCTTCTGAGGGAAGAGTGGATAATCTGATCAGATTCTATCTGATCCTGCAGCATTCGGAGGGCAGTTTTGAAGCTGGGGCATCCAGAAACGTTGTTTTTTTCATTACAGAAGAAGGCAACGAGCCCGTGTTATCTCAACAAGCTGCAAGCGGTGTTTTTCGGAGCGGTCAGCGCCGACGTTTCCGCGCTGCCGTGGAGCTATGCTGGGAAGGTCTCCGGAGCATTGCGTGTGCATTATTTCCCAGATATGCAATTGCCTGCTAATTGTAGCCTTTTGTAAAATGCCCAGCAGATTGAATTATCCAGCCCAGGAGGTATCTGTGTAATGACATTCACTTTGTTTCCAGAGCTACACCAGACCAAAGTCCTTTCTGATCACTAAATAGCCATACGAGCCCATGAGAATGGAACTGAGATGTCCCACAGACGTGTTGGAGATGCTCTGGCTGTCCATGAGATGCTTGGATCCCCAGTTTGATCTGAGGAACAAAGATGCTCCAATGCAAGACAAACTAGGTGATCCTGCTGTGGCAGGGGGATGGACTAGATGATCTTTCAAGGTCCCTTCCGATCCCTAATGATTCCTTGATTCTATGAAACAGCAGCCCCAGGTTATGTCTGCACATCCACGGAACCACAAAACCTCCCATCTAGTGACAGAAATACTGAGGAGCACTGCTGGTCTGTGCATCCTCTGGGAAACTCTCACACCCATCCCTCAAAGCCACAGATCCCCTGGATTTAGGTGAAGTGTCATCTATTCAGTGTTTGGCATCTTGCAGAGGCAGCAGAAGTTATGTGCAACATCGCAGCTCCGTGTGGTTTGTCGGTAGATGGGCTGGTCATGGAAACCTCAACACAGGTGAAGTCAGTCAGAGCCCTCCTGGGTTCCCAGTGATGTTTGCAGGCAGTTCTTAGCAGGAAGGGCTATAATCCCAGCACTGCTTTGACTGTCCCCATAGAGAGATGAAGCACTGCACCTATGGAGCAGGACTGGGGGGCACTAGGGGCTGAGGCGGGTGATGGTCAGGCAGATGTGACGCCAATGCCCACACTGCTAGGTCTGGAAAGGATGAGGGACAACAGGGAGTGGGACTTGCACACCACTCACACTACATAGCAGAGGACACACTTCCACATGAGCATCCATTTTCCCTTTCCAGTTTCCACATCTGAAATTTCTGCTCTGGACTGGCCACTCAAGAAAAACAGACAAATTATTCCCTGAGGTGCCTTCGCAAATAGTTTGGAACTGTGGACCTGGCTAGAAGATTGAAGTTTGAGTACAGCTCTGTAAAGGGCAGGTAAAAGCTCCATCATCCCTGCTGCCTCTACAAGGAGGACGCAGCAGTAAAAGGGTAAATGGCAACCTGGAAAAAAAAGCCACCTCTCATTTTGTGCACTGCCTCCAAAGCCTGGCTGGTCTACAGCTTGGATAATTAGATTTCATCCACAGAGGCAAAATTCACAGAGTAAATTATTAATTGCAGATAGTTTGCCCAGTATCAAGTGAGAAAGAAGTGAACATTCCAAAAGCCAGCAGCTCAACAACATCTCCACTACCATGATGAAAGGACGAGGCACAAGCAGCAGCACCTACAGCTCACGAGTCTCCCCATTGTCTTGCCTGCAGCCTTGCTCACCGAGTTGAGATGCTGAGATGACCCCTTCAAATACAACATATCACACACCCTGGGATGACCAGCACGGCTGTGCAAAATGAGCTGGGCTCTCCCGTCCAGCACCAGGTTCTTCCTAGACATCTCCCCACAAAAGTNCACCTGTCAATTAGAACCCCCAGGTCCTTTTCTGTCCAAGGGGTGTATAGGGGGGTGTGGTGTTGGTGGATTACACATCCTCCTTGCATGCACTTGGCCCACGAGACACAAATCTAAGTGGGTTCGCAATCAAACGGATCCCTCTCTGAATTGATCTGCGCGAGGTGGAGGCTAAAGCAGCACAAAGTGCTTCTCAAGNCATTCAGCTTGGAAAAGACCCTTGGGATCAAGTCTAACCAATAATCCTACTTTTACCGAGTTCACCAACAAACCACATCACAAAGCACATCTAAACAACCTTTAAACACATCCAGGGCTGTGCATCAGAGAATCATTCAGGTTGGAAAAGACCCTCTAGTCCAGTCATCAATTCTACTCTACAAGGTCACCCCTAAACCATATCCCCCAACACTACATGTAAGCGTCTTTTAAACTCATCCAGGGATGGGGACTCCACCACCACCCTGGGCAGCTCATTCCAGTGCCTGACCACTCTTTCCATGAATAATTTCTTCCTGATGTCCAGTCTAAACCTCCCCCGTTGAAACCCTTCTCTCTGTTTCTGTCAATAATTACCTGTGAGAAGAGACCAGCACCAACATCTCTGCTATGTCCTTTCAGATAGTTGTAGAGAGTGATGAGGCCTCCCCTAAGCCTCCTCTTCCTCAAACTAAACAGCCCCAACTCTCTCCATCTCTGCTTATAAGATTATTCTCCAGGCTCTTCACCAGCTTTGTTGCCCTCCTCTGCACTTGCTCCAGCACCTCGATGTGTCCCTTGTCCTGAGGTGCCCAAAACTGGACCCAGTACTCAAGGTGCAGCCTCACCAGTGCTGAGTACAGGGGCACAGTCAGCTGGACACACAGTTCGTAATCCAGGCCAGGATGCCACTGGCCTTCTTGGCCACCTGGGCACACTGCTGGCTCATATTGAGCCACCTGTCAATTAGAACCCCCAGGTCCTTTTCTGTCCAAGGGGTGTATAGGGGGGTGTGGTGTTGGTGGATTACACATCCTCCTTGCATGCACTTGGCCCACGAGACACAAATCTAAGTGGGTTCGCAATCAAACGGATCCCTCTCTGAATTGATCTGCGCGAGGTGGAGGCTAAAGCAGCACAAAGTGCTTCTCAAGACATCACTGCCCTCTAACCATGGTGAGTCCTCAATGGGGTCTGGGGACCAGCCTGCAGCTCTCAAAGTGATGTACTGGAAGACTGAGGTCCAGGGCAGTACCAGCTGCAGGGAGGTGAAGCAGGTACCAGCAGGCTTTGGAGCCCTTGGTTGCCTGGTACTGACAGTGGAACGGAGCTCATAGCCTGCTGGATCTGGAGAAATGCCATCCCTGCCTCCTCGCAGCAAGGAGACCATGTCCTGCGACAGGCTGTTCATTGGGATGATGCCTGCAGCAGGTAATTAAAGCCAGGGTTGGGGGGGCAAGGAAAAAAAATCACGGTCCTCAGGATTGATGAGAATATAAAGTCGGGAGATGAGATGTTTCTATCACCACCTAGGAGGCCCTAGGGACAGCTTTGACTTAATGCCGAGTCAGATGTTTCTCTCAGTTATGAATTCAGAAGGTGATCTGGGGAGTTCAAAGCAGAGCTATGAGAGGCCTTAAAGAGGAGCTTGCAGGAGGTTCTCCGGTGCCAGCTTCAGTCTCAGGGCCTTATTTCTACTGCAGAACCCAAAGGTTGCCCAGACTTAGTGGGTAGAGTGAAGGTCTCCCATCCTGGGCCAGCAAGAGGTTTTAGGAAGGGGCAGGTGGAGCCCACCTCCCAAAGGACATAGACACATCCTACCACAGAATGACTGGGCTGAAGAAACATCTGCCCCACCAGAGACAGGTCTGCTGCCTTAGGGAGGGGACTGCTGAGATGGATCTTGGACTCTGTTCTGGGGGGCTGCTGCTGCCTCAAACCCTTCCAGTGGCTCCTGGAAGGAGTGCTTAGGGCTCTGCTGCCCTGAGCACCCCGGTGCCATGGCTGGGAAGAACCACAGCAAGGAGACAAATGCACCCCAGACCCTAACACATCTTTATAAACCAAGAGAAGATAAATGTGTGTTCAGGAAAAGACGACTCCAAGAAACAACAGCAAAAAAGCAAAGGCCAGTCACTGGGAGGAAAGTTTTGAAACTTTAGAGGGAAGATACGCAGCCTGAGGAGTTCATATCCACTGTGAAGCAGGGCAGAGTGGTCTGGAGCAGAGGCTGCTGGAGACTTCCCATAACAGATGAGGAAAGCAGGGAGAGCCTAACCATTCTGGGCTTCTGACCCCCCACAGAAGACCTATCTGCCCTAGGAGCAATCCCCAGCTTCGCTGATGAAGCCGTCACATGTATTCCAGTGAAGGTGATCTCCTGCCTTGATGATTCACAGCCTGCTTTCAGGAGAGCTTGAGGCTCAGAGGAGCACTGAAAGCTGCTGTGTACGTTTCCATCAGCAGCACTGATCAGCACCTACCTACCTGTACAAAAAGCAAATTCAGTGAAAGCATTTTTATTAACCTGCAGGGTCAAGTGGCAGCTCTTTCCAAGGTACAGAAAGTCACATCTGGCTTACACCTGCTTTCTCCCCTGAAGTCACATAATCAAAGCACTATCCTGGAAAGAAGGGGAAAAGCTTAAGGTGAAAGGAGTGCTACCTACCTGAAAGATACCCTTCTGACCACCTCACACACCAGAGCACCTCAGAGAGATGTTGTTCTTAAGGAGCTCCACAAATGGTCTGCATGCCTGCTTCCATAGTGCCCATCACTGGTACCCAGTCTGCTGCATCCTTTGGACTATAGCTCAGGCAGTCTTTAGGTTCACAGAAATACTCCTCCAGGTCCATTGAACACTCCCAGTCTAACCTCTCTGCCAGCAGATGCTCCTCAACAGGCAGCCAAACATCAATGACCCAGCTGAAAGTCGTTCCAATCGTACCTTATTTCCTGCTTCCCAGCAGAAGAGATGTCTTTTGTAGAGCGGCCGAGCACGAGCAGCTCACCTGATCACAGTCCAGGCAACACACTGCTCAGATGAAGCAGAACCTAAAAAAAATGACAGGCTGGTTGTACAATGACAGAGCTCATGGACAGCCATGGAGCTACTCTGATCTACACCAGCTCAAAGTCTGACCCTTTGCTATTCAAAGGCTCATCTTTTGCTTTAAACAAAGAGTCTCCTTAGCAATGGTGTCAGTCTTGGAAGTCAAGCAGTCAAACCACACAGGCAAGCCACAATCACAGAATCATTGGGGATTGGAAGGGACCTCAAAAGATCAGCTAGTCCAATCCCCCAACACAGCAGGATCAGCTAGACCAAGTCAAACAGGAACACGTCCAGAGAAGGAGACTCCACAACCCCCCCTGGACAGCCTGTTCCAGTGCTCCGTCACCCGCACTGTGAAGGAGTACCTTTTCAGATTGATGTGGAACCTTCTATGTTCCAGCTCACAACCATTACCCCTCATTCTATCACTAGATGACACTGACAAGACCCCATCTCCATCCTCCTGACATCCATCCTTCAAATATTTGTAGACATTAATGAGGTCACCCCTCAGTCTTCTCCAAGCTAAAGAGACCCAGCTCCCTCAGCCTCTCCTCGTAAGGGAGGTGTTCCACTCACTTCATCGTCTTCGCTGCCCTACGCTGGACTCCCTCCAGCAGCTCCACATCCCTCTTGAATTGAGGAGCCCAGAACTGGACACAATACTCCAGGTGTGGTCTCACCAGGGCAAAGTAGAGGGGGAAGAAGAACCTCTTTTGATCTGCTTACCACCCCGCTTCTGATCCACCCCAGGATGCTGTTAGCCCTCTTGGCCACAACAGCACACTGCATCTGTGACCACCTATTTGTAGCCTTGCTAGGAGAAACACAGGCACTGTCAATCTAAATTAGTGCTGGGCTCCACCCAAGTGAGTTCATCTGTTCTCAAAGTCAGCATTTCCTCAGAGATCCATCCAAGGAGTTACTGAACTCACCAGGATAGTAACCATCAAGATAGTTACTGAACAGCTGACTGCACTGACCCAGAGGTCATATCAGAAGTCAGGCAATTTTTTAAAAATCATGTTATTAATTGATTTATGCTCCAAATCCACAAGGACTTCCCCATTGCCATAAACACTGCAAAGCCCATTTTGGATTTTGGCATCTCTCTCACTCCCAGAGATACTGCTTGGAGCTAGGTTGCTCATATTGGGTGAAAAAAGCATTAAGCTGATTAGTTTGTCCTTGAGTGTCACCAGGCATCCCTTCTCCTCCCTTCATCCACCCACATGAATGGACACCTCCCGTGACTTGCTAAGGATACACCTCTACGTATGGGAAGATGTTGGGTTTTCTCCTCTTAGCTGGAACGCTCCCCTTTCCATTTTCTCATCACACCCATCCCTTTTCTTTCTACACACCTTCTCTGCTTTACAAGGCTTTCAGCAGGGTTTTGTAATCTTTTATGAGCCCTGGCTGATTTAATACAACTTGCAAAGCTGACTGAGGGATGGGGACCAGCATCTGACTGGGAGAAGAAAAGCTCCTGTAAATCAAGTTCTAGCTGTTTCAGAAGCTGGTCTGAAGACTGTCAGGATGTAGATGTGGCCTGAAATACCACAGGGGCTGTGAGGCCCATCTTCCAGGAATCAGAAAGGTCCCAGGTGACTAAGTTCTGTTCCAAAGGTTATGAAATCACGCAGCCTACAACTGTTGCAGCCATGAGAGTGGCACAGGCAGGACCTGTACCGCCAGCTTTGAAGTCAATGGAACCTCCTCTGATATCTCGTAGGAGGTTTTCCCTGTGAAGATTCATCTCCAGGACTCACTGCCCGAGGGGCAAATACCATGTCCCTACAAAACTCCAGAGCTCCCAGTCTCCAAGACTTTGATTACACAAGTCAACCTGATGGGGTTCAACAACACCAAGTGTAAGGTCCTGCATCGGGGTCGAGGCAATCCTAGGCACAGATACAGGCTGGGCTGTGACTGGCTGCAGAGTAGCCCTGAGGAGAGGGACTTGGGGCTGCTTGAGAAGCTCAACATGAGCCAGCAGTGTGCACTTGCGGCCCAGAGGGCAAACTGGATCCTGGGCTGCATCAGGAGAAGTGTGGCCAGCAGGTTGAGGGAGGTGATTCTCCCCCTCTACTCCGCTCTGGTGAGACCCCACCTGGAGGACTGTATCCAGCTCTGGAGCCCTCATTACAAGAAGGATGTGGATGTGCTGGAGCAAGTGCAGAGGAGGGCCACGAGGATGATCAGAGGGCTGGAGCAGCTCTCCTGTGAGGCCACAAGGAGAGAGTTGGGGCTGTTCAGTCTGGAGAAGAGGAGGCTCCCAGGTGACCTTCTTGTGGCCTTCCAGTATCTGAAGGGGGCTACAAAGAGGCTGGGGAGGGGCTTTTTAGGATGTCAGGTAGCGACAGGACTAGGGGGAATGGAGCAAAGCTGGAGATGGGTAGATTTAGAGTGGATGTGAGGAGGAAGTTCTTCACTGTGAGAGTGGCTTTTATTTTTCCAAGCTTTCAGTCATGAGGTGCACCTAAAATCATTTCAACTTGCTCTCCCAGCAGAAGGCAAGGAGACATACAAAACTCACGTGGGATACTCAAGGAATGGGTGTAGAGGAGTAAATCACAGTATCTTCGGTTGGAAGATACCTTTAAGACCATCAAGTCCAACCTTTTTCCCAGTACTACCAGGTCATTCCTAATCCGGTTCCTCAGCACTACTTCTATCTGCCTTTTAAATCCCATTAGGGATGGTGACTCCACCACTGCCCTGGGCAGCCCGTTGCAGTGTTTGATAACCCTTTCAGTGAAGAAACTCTTCCAGACAGCCATCCTAAACCTCCCCTGATGTAGCTTGCAGGTATTTCCTCTAGTCCTAACGCTTGCCGCCAGGGAGAAGAGGTTCATAGGATCATAGGATCATAGGATGTTAGGGGTTGGAAGGGACCCAAGAGATCATCAAGTCCAACCCCCCTGCCGGAGCAGGACAAAACTATCTAACACAGATCACAGAGGAACGCATCCAGGCAGCCTTGAAAGTCCCCAGAGAAGAAGACTCCACGACCTCCCTGGGGAGTCTGTTCCAGTGCTCTGTGACCCTCACAGCAAAGAAGTTCCCCCTTGTGTTGAGGCGGAACCTCCTCTGCTGCAACTGACACCCATTGCTCCTTGTCCTATCACAGGGAGCAAGTGAAAAGAGCCTGTCCCCCCCCTCCTGGCCAGCCTTCAGGTACTTATAAACATTGATCAAATCTCCCCTAAGTCTTCTCTTCTCCAGACTAAAAAGCCCCAAGTCCCTCAGCCTCTC
>VXBP01005939.1:0-73599 GCA_013400115.1 Rhinopomastus cyanomelas | reverse complement strand
CCTTTTGGACCGGCTGTGCCTGGCTGTGTGAGTTTCCCAACAAACATCAGGGTGATTGAAGTCACCCATGAGCACCATGGAGTTAGCTCTGGAGGCTACCTCCAGCTGTCTGTAGAAGGCCTCATCCACATTTTCCTCTTGGTCTGGTGGTTTATAGCAGACCCCTGCAGCAATTTCCTCTCCTTTTCCACATCCCCTAATTCTTACCCACAAGCTTTCAACTTCTTCTGTCCCCTGCCTTGGGCAGAACTCAACACATTTCAGTTGCTCCTGTACATAGAGGGCAACTCCCCCACCTCGTCTGGCTGGCCTATCCTTCCTGAACAGTACATAGCCATCCATGACAACATTCCAGTCGTGGGAGCCATCCCACTATGTTTCAGTGATGGCAATAATATCATAGTCATTCAGCCTAACACAGATCTCCAGCTCCTCCTGCTTATTCCCCATGCTCCGTGCATTGGTGTGTAAGCATTGAGCCCTTTGTCACTCCAACTTTCTTTTCTTTTAACCTGCATTTTTTAGCAGGTTTCAGCAGGTTTTAGTAGCTTTTGTTGGTTAGTTTAGTACTTAGGTATCAGCCAAGCTGCTAGGAGCCAGCACAGCTGGGGTGACCATCACCATATCTCCAAATTAACCAAGCACCCTGCTCCATTCGACGCTCTCTCTGTTGGACTCAAGCTTTGCTGCCTGAACCTTTTGCAGACACAGATGTCTCAAAGCTGGGATGGAGATGCAGGAGGATGGAGAGTCAGAGGTTGCTTGGGAGGGTGAAGTGCAGCCACACAGCTGGGCTCAGACTTGTTAGAGAGAAGCTGACGAACATTTTTCAGCCTTGACACCTTTCTCTAGCTGTTTGTAATGAGGGGAGAGACTGAACACATGGTGTCTTGAACCCTTGCCATCAGCAGATCTGGCCCCAAAGTCTCATCCAGCCGAGCTCCACAAACACACAGCTTCTTCCCAGTGAGGTGTTTCACCTTTGGAAGAAGGTGGTGATCTGGATAGAAGGTGTCTGTCCTGAAATGCCTCTTACCATCACTTAAGAGAAAGCGCAGAAGCGTCAGCTCCGTGGATGCGTGTGCAGATAACCTCTTGCTCCACCTCGGACTCCCCTGCGAGTTGCTATAAATAGCTGTGTGCACAATTAGCAGGTTCCAGAGCAATCGACAGAAAATCATAATCCAAATAAAATCGATAGGATCCGCTTTCCTGGCTGTAACAGCAGAGGTCAAAAGGAGATCAAAGAGGCAGAAGATCCGACCCCTGGGACGAGCAGCAGCAGCAGCAGCATCTCTGCAGCCTGGCATTGCGCCAGGTTCCCCTCCGCTTCCCGGGGTGACCCCGATAGCTGCAGCGGGCCGTGGATACAAACCAGCATCTCTCTGGCAGCGCGCACCACCCTGCTGCACGGCGACAGGTGTTTCTTGAGATGGGATTAGATGATCTTCCGAGGTCCCTTCCAATCCCTGATGTTGTGTGATTCTGTGACAAACATGTGGCATCAGCCGGGGCTGAGGTCCCCCAGCCGCGTATTTAATCTTTTATCCATTCTGGCTGTTCGGCTGGACCCGGCTGCTGCTCCAGAGTTGAAATGACGCAACCGTCTGACGGAGAGTTTTCTCCCTTCTTACCTCTGCAGCATCCCAGCAGCAGCAGCAGCCAGGATGTGGTGCCTGCTGACAGCAGTCACAGCTTTCGGTGTCCACCGGCATCACTTCTGGCTAGTGTGACAAGTATATTTGAAAGACAAGCTTGTGTCCTGCTGGCTATGGCTTCCACTTCCCTAAGGAAGAAAATGACTTTTACTAGCCATGATTTGTTTCACCCTTAAGACAGTTTGGTGACTAAAAGCATCAAAGAACTGAGTACTTGCTTAAGAGAGGGCAGACCCTGATCATCAGCTGACAAGTGCAGGAGTAGTTCTCCAAGGAACACACATTGAACCTTCCCTTGAATTCTGATGCTTGATTGATCAGAAACCGCAGAGTTGCAGTGCTCATGGACAGCACCGTGGAGGTGGTTGATGGCTTTGCAAGAGCCAGTCTGTCCTCCACCAGTGCCCCCTAAGTAACCCCAGGCAGGCAGGTGTATGATCTGCTACACCTCACGGCTCAACACAAGGACTTGCCTTCTGCAGTCATTCCAAGGGTGAGTTATGTAGACTTAGTTGTTGAAGATCACCAATTACGATCTGATATCAGCGGGTCCTCGCGGGTGGCAGACGCGTCTGCTCGCTGTGTTAACCACAGTGAGCCTGGGCTTGCAGCTGGTCCAGGCATTCGGGTAACACCAGAACACGTGTGGTCAGCCCTTGGGGTGAGGCACCTTGTTCCCACAGGCCATGTTGTTTGTGCCAGCTCGCTTAGATGTGTAGAGAGAGCGTGGTCTGCCACCAGACACTCGTGGTTCAGGGGATGCATGGAGATCATCAGCATGGGAGACACCAGCGGCAGACTTCCGTCCTGCGATTTCCACTGGGCCGGGACAGGGAGATGGCGACTCAGATCTTGTGCAGGAATGAAAGAGAAGCACTTAGGCAGCTCATCAGTAGTCTCTCAAGCTAGCTAGCTAGCTTCGGGGTGTATGATGCTGTGCTCCAGATTGGAGCTTCTTCCCAATGCACTTGGCAAGGACATTGGCTGAGGAGGTGGAAGGAGCGGGGGTGAGAATGCCTCTGGGATCCAGATGAAAGAGGATGGAGTTCAGCCCACGCTCGGTTTGGTGTCCATCAGAGACATCATTCTGTGCAAGGAAAAAAAGAAGGAAAGTGTCTTTAAAAGAGGAGAAGTGTTTCAGAAATTACTTCCCCCCCCGGGATGGATGTGATGGGCTTGCCCACTGCATCGAGCAATTTTAACGGCTCATTGCACTTGGGGCCGCGCAGGAGCTCGCCCTGCCCGTTCTTCCTTCTGGGCAGAATTTCCCTTTACAAATGTCACGAGGGAGTTGTTTCCCTGAGAGCTTTGAGGCTGATGTGACACAGAAAGCCTGGCGTGCTTTTCCGGGGTGGGGGGAGATGCTTGTTGTTGGGAATGGCTGCGGAACAGCTCGCAGAGGTGAGAGCCCAAAAGCAGGAAGAAAAGGCTCCGCGTAGCAAAGACATCAGGACTGGACAATCTGCAAGGCAGGGGATGATTCTCCAGGTTTCTTTTTACGTAGCGGCAGAGTAAATGACTAAACCCCAAGTGTTTTCAGCCCCGGAGGCCAAACCGCTTTGCAGCCGTGCCACCTCAGGCATTTTGGAGGTGCCTGATGTTTGTGCCACCGACCCACCTGCTCAGGTCCTGTCGATAGTCAGGTGCTTATTTTGATCAGAGTGCTCTGTTTGTATGCTCCGCTCACATGGTACTTCCCGTTGTCTTTCTAAACCTCCAGGCTTCTCACCATTTCTAACAGGCCACTTTCCATCCAAGTAACTCCATCCATTCTTAGCCAAAGCATGTGACTAATAAGAAATTAATGCATTAGAATTAGACTGGATGTGAGGAGGAAGTTCTTCACCGTGAGAGTGGTGAGAGCCTGGAATGGGTTGCCCAGGGAGGTGGTTGGGGCCCTGTCCTTGGAGGTGTTTAAGGCCAGGTTGGATGGGGCTCTGGCCAGCCTGGTCTAGGGTGGGTTGTCCCTGCCTATGGTGGAGGGGTGTTGGAACTGGATGATCCTGTGGTCCCTTCTAACCCTGACTGACCGTATGACTTGGTCTGGGTGATCCTGCTGTGGCAGGGGGGGTGGCTTGGCGGATCTTTCGAGGTCCCTTCCAATCCCTAGTTATTTTATGATTCTATGAGAATGCTCCAGCTGACCCTTCGTGTAGCAGTTACTCATGACAAAGGGCACATTACCTGTGTCTGTTTTGAAGGCCTGTTATTATCTCCTTTTCTGGGTGGGTTTTTTTGGGTGAAAAATACAAGCCCAGCCTCATTTCTGACCTTGACATGCATGTCTCAATCAAGCTTTCAAAGAGAGAAGTGACCCACAATCGGAGAGAGCAGATGCTTATTCCCTGACCAGAAGGAATTACCAGGAGACTCTCAAGCCTTTGATATTTGGAATAAATTGTCGAGCAGAAAATCAAATACAGAAATGCTCATGGAGAAGGAGGCTTTCCATAGCAGCAGCTCTTCTTCTTCAGTGGCAGCAGCCCTTCACCTCTCCAACGGTGAGGACGTTGCAGTTTGATGTCATTACTTCCTGAACTTTGGTGATGCTATGGTAGAACGCTGCAACACCAAGTGCTCTAACAGCTGCTGCCTTTCTAGAGGAGCTGATGGGAGGCTCTGCTTGAATGAAGGGTGCTGCGAGCTGCACAGGTTTGGGATGGAGAGTTGGGAAGAGGGAAATGTGGCTTCCTTGTTTGTCTGGTTATGGGAAGTCAGGGACAAAGCTTTTTTTTATGTGCTCCGTGCTGTGAAAAGCAGTGGGGCAGAGAACCAAGGCCACAATGCAAGAGACCAGAGGCAGGTGCTCCATATGGTACCACAAACTTACTCAACATGACCTTTTGGTATCCTCAGAATGGGGTCACCCAGTGTTCCAGCACTTTGGTGGAGTGACAGTGTGCCCCACTGGACTAACTGCCTCTCCAAACCACTGGGATAGAGGGAAGATGCCCTTTTAAAAACTACCAAAGTGCCTTTGGAGGCAAAGTCTGTCTTCCAAAAGATTTTTAAACAAACAACCTTTGGGAACAGTTAGCACAACACTATGGGCCAGGTCCTCTGGAGGTGAGACTTCTTGTGGCCCCATTGATCCTACTAGGAATACCTAGGTGAGGTGAAAGATGTATAACTGTTCCTGCTCCCCAGTGTGTCCTCTCACAGATCCTGCTTGGGCAAGGTGGACCCGTGCAAAGAAGGAGCTCCTCTTCATCTTCACCCCCCGGGGGAAGCTCACAGCTTTTGGTGCCAGTGCTTTGGGTCTCTGCAGGTGTGGCCAGTCACTGATGTGTGTGTTTGGTGTGGATGCAAGTATTGAGGTTTATTCACATAGTTGTGGAGGATTAACCCTATTAAAATGTGGCAGAAGCTGAACTTTATGGAAACAGCTCCGTGCTTCAGCTTCTACCACATGTACCATGAGGAAGGAAACCTCTCCAAGCACTAACAGATGCTTCCCTGATGGAAAGTCATTGAGGGAAAACACAGAAACACACAGTCCTCTCTAAGGATCTCAACTGCAGGGGAAAATATGAGAAGCAAATGTTCGCCCTCATTAAGATCCAGCACTAATTCCCCCCATGTGGCACTTATAGTCTCAGATGACATGTTGTTCCTCAGCCATTCAGTGCCCTCTCCTCCTACAGCATTCTCTCTACACGCACCCAAAGCCAGGTTGCAGCTGTAGGAGCCAGCTATGTATTTGCCAAAGACCAGGGGAAGCCATAGCTACTGCAACTGAATCTGGCCCCTGGTGCTCTACATGCATCTAGAGGCTTGAAATAAATGATTCTTTCCTTTCCAGCCTGAGGCAAAAACATGTCAACGCGCAAAGCAGCATCAATATCTTTGGTGGACCAGCAGAAAGAGGAGAAAAGTGCTGTGTCTGTCTGGTCCTGTGCTCGTGGATCCCAGACTGTGAATGCCCACGGCAACGCAAGAGAAAGACACCAGCTAATACCTGTGCACCCTGCGTGTGTAGTTACTGCACGAGTAAGAGAGGAGAAAACACAAACCTGCGACCGCGCTGCAGAGCTACCCGGGGCGTGCGTGCAGCGCTGGGTACACAGGTCTGTGCAATGCCCTGGGACAGATCCAGCAGCTACTCAGAGGGCAGCGTTGCTGGGCGTAAAACTCAGCAGGTGCTTTCCCATGCAGGACACCACGTGTCACTGGAAGTGAGAAACATTCTCCAGGCAACAGGCAGCAAGGAAAGACTCGTGTGGGAGCGCCGGGCAGATACTCTGGAAGGCTCCATTCACTGGAGCTGCAGTGAACAGGAGTGTTTGGGAGTTCATTCACCAGCACCAACAGAAGGTGAGACCCACAGCAGAGCATCCTGTCCTTCCCCTTGGCACAACTCAGAGGGCACCCTTTGTCTTTTGTCCCTTGACAGAACGCAGCTGGTGTGCCCAGGAATGCTGTGTTTGATTGTGTTTGGAGACACGCTCCAAGAAAGCCACCAGCCTCACACAAACTTGAGCACTTTTGGTGTTCACACCCCAGTCCTAGATTTCACCTGCTGTGGTAGTTTCCTGTCAAGCTCAGAGACAAGCAGTTCTTTCAGTGCTCCTGTCCCCAAGACAAAGAGGACCCAAGGACATTTCTATCTTCAGACTAGAGAAGACACCTTAGGAAAGAGAACACGGGTCACATATTTTGTTGGTGAACAGGTTCGCTTGAAATCAACAGCTGTTATTTAAGTCAATCACCGTTCAGGAAGCAGACTAGCAGAAAATCTTAGAATCATAGAATCATTAGGGATTGGAAGGGATCTTGAAAGATCATCCAGTCCAATCCCCTTGCCACTGCAGGATCACCCAGACCAAGTCATACAGTCAGTTTGGGTTAGGAGGGACCACAGGATCATCCAGTTCCAATCCCCTGCCATGGGCAGGGATACTCCACCCTAGATCAGGCTGGCCAGACCCCCATCCAGCCTGGCCTTCAGGCTGGGGGACACCTCCAGGGATGGGGCCTCCACCACCTCCCTGGGCAACTCATTCCAGGCTCTCACCACTCTCACGGTGAAGAACTTCCTCCTCACATCCACTCTAAATCTACCCATCTCCAGCTTTGCTCCATTCCCCCTAGTCCTGTCGCTACCTGACATCCTAAAAAGCCCTTCCCCATCCTCTTTGTAGGCCCCCTTCAGATCCTGGAAGGCCACAAGAAGGTCACCTGGGAGCCTCCTCTTCTCCAGACTGAACAGCCCCAACTCTCTCCTTGTGGCCTCATAGGAGAGGTGCTCCAGCCCTCTGATCATCCTTAAAGCACCTACGTAAGGTACAAAACCTTCAGTCATCACGCAGGGATGGCCATGCCTACCTGGAGATGCAGGGAACAGGAATGACCGGTCTATATCTTTGCTCAGGAATGATGGCCATTGTCCAGAAGCAGAAAGAGGTTCCTGGGTGGTATTTTTGGCAAGTTTTCTAGATTCAGTAGTAATTGTATGTGTCATCAAGGAGAGGATGCTTGAGATATGATCTCTCCACCATCACCTTGTCCACAGCCTCAACTAGGGCACCCGAAGCATGAAGAAAAGCTCGCTTCCTCACCCTTGCAGTGTTGTGGCCTAGAAATCTCTCAGGGTTGGAATAATGATCCAACAAATCAGAGAGGGGACAGCAAACAGGAAGGAGGCAGAGAAGATGTGCTGACCCACCCAAAACCAGCAAGCAAGCTGGGAAATCCCGCACAGAGAGCAGGCTGGAGGGACTCCAGGGTACATCTTCAGCTTAGGCATTGCCATCGCAAAGATACTGGCTTGCCACGGCGTGCCTGCTGACCCCGAGGGAAGAGGCTGATTCAAAACACAAGGCATGACAAGGTATTGTGTCAGCTGAGACAGAGCTCACGCTGTCCCTGTGCACAGTGTGCAAACATCCACAGGGACAGGGACTGTCTGAGCCTGTGGTCAGTTCCTGGGACAATGCAGAAAGGTGACAGACAAACCCCAGGTACCAGTATAGGCTGGGGACTGACCTGCTGGAGAGTAGTGTAGGGGAAAGGGACCTGGGGGTCCTGCTGGACAGCAGGATGACCATGAGCCAGCAATGTGCTCTTGTGGCCAAGAAGGCCAACAGCATCCTGGGGTGGATTGGAAGCGGGGTGGTTAGCAGATCAAGAGAGGTTCTTCTCCCCCTCTACTCTACCCTGGTGAGACCACACCTGGAGTATTGTGTCCATTTGTGGGCACCTCAGTTCAAGAGGGACATGGAGCTGCTGGAGGGAGTCCAGCGTAGGGCAGTGAAGATGATGAAGGGAGTGGAGCACCACCCATATGAGGAGAGGCTGAGGGAGCTGGGTCTCTTTGGCTTAGAGAAGAGGAGACTGAGGGGTGACTTCATTAATGTCTATAAATACTTGAATGGTGGGTTTCAGAAGGATGGAGCCAGACTCTGCTCAGTGTCATCTAGTGATAGGACGAGGGGCAATGTTTGTAAGCTGGAGCATAGGAGGTTCCATACCAATCTGAGAAGGAACTTCTTCCCAGTGAGGGTGATGGAGCACTGGAACAGGCTGCCCAGGGAGGTTGTGGAGTCTCCTTCACTGGAGATGTTTAAGACCCACCTGGATGTGTTCCTGTGTGACTTGGTCTAGGTGATCCTGCTGTGGCACGGGGACTGGACTAGATGATCTTTCAAGGTCCCTTCCAATCCCTAGTGATTCTATGATTCTATGCGTGGCCCCTCTTGCATGGACCCAAGTTTCATTCATTAAGTCAAACCTGCCTTCTACCCCTACTTCACCCATTTCATAGTGGGAGGGGTTGGTTCCTTCTCTTGGTGATCAGCCAGTCCTTTGCAGGCAGCAGCAAGTGGAGGTAACTACACACAAGGGGTTCAGTTAATGCCCAAAATGTGGCAGTACAGAAAGATCTTCACAAGGGGTCACAGTAGATGTTGCCTTGATGCACCCTGCCTGTGCACAGATACACTGCAGACTGGTTGTGCTGACCACGCACCAAGTCCAGGAGACCTTTGTAGAGGTAAAGAGGTGCCTTCAGCTCTCCTGCCACAATTCCATTCCTCATGGCCATACATTAATTCTCCCTCTTCCTTTGACGCTCAGTAGGGAAGCTGTTCACCTCCCAACTGTACAGACAGCAGAATGGGACTCCAGCAGTTTTTGATGGCTTGTAAAACCCAACGAGCCCTACAAGAGAGGGGGAAGGCACCGATGAGAACACCATTTGGTTGCAAAGCCCTACTGTGTTGTTTGGCTCAGTTGTGGGGGGGTCTTGACAGCTGGGTAGGAGATTGGGCAGGTTTCCTACAGTATTTCCCATCCTTTCCTCTCTCCCTGGTAAACATAAGGGCTGAGCTGCTGCTGCAGCCACACAGGATTCACAGAATCACAGAGCACTAGGGATTGGAAGCGACCTCGAAAGATTCCCCCAAAGCGACCCTGAGATTGCTGACTTGATTACACTCCTCTGCCTGTTCAGACCCCCGTGGATTTCTCTACAGCACCTTTCTCATGGGGGTCCACTGGTAAGTGTGGATACATCTCAGCATCCAGAGACCTACGAGATACAGCTCATCGCTGTAGCGTTACTGCCCGCCTGCCACGTAGACATTTGCTTTTCCACTGTGGACAGACTGGAAGCCCCAACGAGTATGGGAGCAACTGCTGCGGGCTACAAATTCTGTCACAAGGATTCAGTGTGGACTGAGCTGGTCTGTGTTCCTCCCATTCAGAAATGTGACCTCTTAAAGGCACAGCTGAGAATGCAATTGCTCCTAAAGAAAAAACAGACACAAACACAACACGAGAAAAACCTACAGAAGAGAACAAAACACAACCGAAGGAAACACAGACAAAAACCCCAAACCCATTTATTACCCTAAGCCATCATTTCAAAATGTGGGTGTTCAGCACCTGGCAGCCTATTTTCTAAGGCTGTACAGCAGCACGAGGCAGGATTTGCTCTGGAGCCACTCGAAGAGAAGTGTCAGGACCAGGCTGCTCTGAAAAAGGGATAAGAGGAAGGAGAAAATGAGGAGGAAGAATGGCAGGGCGTCTAACACTTTGCATCTAATGCCTCCACATGGCTGCAAGTGCCGTGGCAATTTGGCCCCGATAACACGGATGAAGAGATGTTGCTAACATATTGCTTCCTTGTCAAATGTCTCACTGGTTTTGCAGCCAAGTCTCCTGCCAGCGAGGCCGCAGCAGCGCCTCTCCGTTACTTTCATATGCAAAGAGGTGGTTAACTCAATTGCCAATAAAATTCTAGTGGGTGGAGAGGAGGACATCTGCCTGTCTAGTCCTGTGCTTGCCAACACGGTTCTTTTATTCCTCCAGAAGCCACGAGCTCCTACTCGAGCTGGTATTTTGACAAGCATTTCTGTTTTCTTGACACAATGGGCAAAGTGGGCACAGATCTTGCGTGCCACTCGTAATATGTTTTCTGCGCTGTGATTTGCATCCTTTCTGGAAGATGCCTGGCACAGCGCGGCACAAAGCGGAGAGAGCAGCTTGGACAGTGGGTTTAGTCTGACATGTAAATGTACTGCTTAATTATGTGCAATCACGTTAGGAGAATGCAAAGAGGAGCCTCGCAGGCTGCGGTGGCTACAGGGCTCCGACGAGCTCGGCTTTGGAGCGGGGAGGAAAAAGAAGGATGGGGATAGAAGAGAAGCGAAGGAGTTGTCATCGGGAAGTGCATGACCGCTTGTGTTCATTACACAACTGTACTCTTGGCTGCTGCAGACCTGGGGGCACCTACTAGCTGAAGCTGCAGCCCCTCAAGGATGCTTCCCCCAGATCAAAGGGGGCTTTATGAGGCATCTGTGTTCTCAGCACAGTGGCAAGGGCGCCCTTAAGTCCCATCAGTAAAGTTACAGATCAAAATGAAAGCCACCAAATTGTTGGAGGTGGCAACCTGGTCACCAGGAGTGGGGTAGGTGGACTTGATCCCCCATGGCTCATGAGCAATGTGGTCTCTTTCAATCTTTTGCAGCCCTGAATTTTGCAGAGCGTCTGCTTTCACGGCTAAGGATGAGCCACAACCCTTGCGACCATGCGACACGGTTACATCTGGAAGAGCAGCCAGAGGGGTTAATGTGGGGAAGGTTTAGGCACATCAGACTGTACAGATGGCCAGAGCCAGAATCTCTCAGGTATCACACAGGGCACAATGAGCTCTCTCCATCCTCCTCTTCGCTGGCATGCCCTGTGTGCCAACCCTGCTGCCAAGCGTCATAAATCTCCCTCTCCAAGCACCGCTCAGCAGAGGGTGTTGAGAGATGGTCCAACTGCAGGCTCCTGCAGCTGCACAAGGGCACAGCCGCCAGGGCTGCTGCTCAGCGTTCGACCCAAAGCCAGCCTCCTCTTCTTGGGATAACCAGAGAGATAAAGGACAGCTAATTTCATGCCTTATAAACCAGATTCACTTTAGCACACACAAAACCCCTAGAACTTTCCTATCTCTCTGAGGAATGTCTTGAGACTCAAGCTGGTTTATTATCTGGGTTAGTCTGACATCTGAGAGAAGATTGTGATGTGAAATCTGGAATGGAAAGGGGGTTAGTCAGTGTCATTCCCTGTGTTCAGAAATAAATGACCAAGAAGAGATCACATCACTCTGTTTTCATTTATTGGGCTGAAGGTTCATCTTTGGAACAAAAGAGCAGGAATGTACTGTCTTATTAAGTATCTGGAGGCTAATAATGAGGTGCTGTGTTGCTCTGACCGTCTTACAATCCTGTAATTTGATTACCCGGTCTTTCCATTCCTTAATTGATAATTAATTTGAATAATGTGCAAAGAATTGAATGATGGAAGAGAGAAAGAGAAACAGATGGTTGCTCTATGCAGCTAGGAAACATTTAACAGGAGGGAAAAAAACTTACCCCATTTGGAGCAAAACAATGTGTTTTGTTCATCTCTAGGAAAGGGCAGTTGTGGCTCACGTCCTCGGACTCCCGCCCTGGTGAAAAATGAGAAGGAACAGGCTGAGACTGCAGCACAAGAAGGTGCATGGGCTAGAGAGCTAGAAGACACGGAGTCTGGCTTAGCCTGCACTGGAAACAGGGGGCCAGGACATGTAATTTGTTAGGAGGTCACGCTGGTACGGACAGTCTTCAATCCAAGTTTTCCTTTAACATGCAAGACCACAGAAGACGGGGAGAGAGAAATCCCCAAAGTAAGTGGACTCAGGTTTAATGTGCAGTGTGGTTTGTTGGAAGAGATCCGTGTACTCTATGTCCTGACATTGCTTGCTGCAAAGAGAATTTTACTTCAGGGGGCTAGAATAGGGACAACGGCACTGAAATGCCATAGCTTCACTTACTCACTCACTCCCCCTGCAAGATCACCGGCCCTCCCAGCCCCTTGTCATCATCTTCAAAGTTTACACCAACAAACAGAGTCAGTTGCAGAATTTTTACAAGAGATGCCAGTGTCTTCCAAGGCTTGTGCCCAGGAGCTGATTTCCATTGAGAGCTGTGGGCAGCTGCACCAGTGTGCATGGCCCTGACTTTTTTCCTTCTACCCAGTGACCTCCCAGGCTTATGACCGTGTATTTTTCAAGCAATGGTCACTGGCTGCAGAGCTCATCCTCTTGGTGCTCCTGGCCACCACATGGCTGCGCCTCCTACAACCAAGAGTTTTATGAAGGCACCTTTTCCTGGAATAAATAACCCTATTTTTGAGAAACATAGAGTCATGGAGCTTGTTTGGAGGTTCTAGCAGGGGAGCACAGCTACCGTATACCCTTGACCGATGAACTATCAGGTCTCTATCAGGGAAGGTCGTCCTCTTTGACCTGGAGCCGTGAAGGAGGAAGGGGACCCCCGCCTAGCCAGCCAGATCAGCCGAATCAACCCTGGCGATCAATGGGGTGACAGAGGTCGCAGCCAGATCACCCTCACATCCAAAGAAGGGATGTGTTCTTCTCCCCCTCTACTCTGCCCTGGTGAGACCACACCTGGAGTATTGTGTCCAGTTCTGGGCTCCTCAGTACAAGAGGGATGTGGAGCTGCTGGAGAGAGTTCAGCGTAGGGCAACAAAGATGATAAGAGAGGTGGAACACCTCCCTTATGAGGAGAGGTTGAGGGAGCTGGGTCTCTTGAGCTTGGAGGAGACTGAGGGGTGACCTCATTAATGTCTATAAATATGTGAAGGGTGGGTGTCAGGACGATGGCACTGGGCTGTTCTCGGTGTCATGTAGTGATAGGACAAGGGGCAATGGTTGTAAGCTGGAACATAGGAGGTTCCACATCAACCTGAGAAGGAACTTCTTCCCAGTGAGGGTGACAGAGCACAGGAACAGGCTGCCCAGGGGGGTTGTGGAGTCTCCTTCTCTGGAGATGTTCAAGACCCGACTGGACAGGTTCCTGTGTGACTTGGTTTAGGTGATCCTGCTGTTGCAGGCGGATTGGACTAGATGATCTTTCGAGGTCCCTTCCGATCAGTAATGATTCTATGATTCTATGATTCTATTTCTCTTTCAAAACCACTCTATACTTGTGGACACAAGGAAGTTATGAATAAAGGTAGCTCTGGCTCTGAGTCCAGGAGGGTCACAAAACCAGGAAGCAATGTATTTGCACCCATACACCCACAGATGTGAAGGGCTTTAAGTGGAGCAGCCCAAAGCACCTACATCACTTAAAAGATGGATTAGCAGCCTGTAAACACACTTGTTTTGTTTGTTCTTTGGGCACTGCCATGCAGAAAGGGCTTTACAGACACTGGTCTTTTCCTCCTTCGTCCAAGATAAATTACCATGTTTTGCATGTGGAGGATGTCTAGGAGGACTTCTCCTCACACTCCTATGTTAAAACCAATGCTAACCCCTCAAAACCCTAACTAGATCCTACAATTCAAATGAGGCACCAGAAATCCTTCAGTAAAGCTGCCGAGGGACCTGGTGGATGTTGGTGCTCTCAGCTGGTGGATCTGCTTGTTCACAGGTTGATATAACAGTAGGTAAAGCCTCTGAAGACTTCCAGCTTGGTTTGTAGACCTTCTCCTTTTACCATGGCTCTGGCACTGCTCCGTGGTTCCTGGGAGCCATGGCTCTGCATGGCTAATGCAAAAACTCCCAGATCTGTATTCATGAGCTGGGATTTCAAGAGTGAGCTGAGATGAGGTTAGCTGAGGTAAGCAGGATGGCAAGGAAAAGGGAGAAAGCCTAGGAGTACTTGGTGGAACTGTGTAGAGGAGAAAGGGATGAAAAACCCAGGGATATGTACAAGACCTGACCCAAGAAAGATCTTCCTGAAGAGATCTGGGGGCCTTGGGCCAACACCTATGCCCTGTATTTACAGCAAAGCCCCTGCAGTGGGACAGAATCATGAGAGTTCCCTCCCAACACAATACGTCTTGAGGTGACCTAGTCCAACCTCCCTACAACAAGCAGGGAGTTCTCCTACTAGAGCAGATTCTGACCTTGAATGAGTCCAGGGGTGGGGCCTCCATCACCTCTCTAGGCAACCTGCTCCAGTGATCCACCACCCTCAGATTAAAGAGCTTTTTCCCATCTTCTCCACTTTCTCCATTCTCTAAATCACAGCCAACTGATCTGTTCCACATCACTCCCAGCACCTTGCTAGACACCCATTTCACACGTGTCCTCTCTTTTGAGCAGACATCTCAGAGGCTTAAAACAAGCCTTCCACCTGTGCTTGCCTTTCCATCTCTGTGCAAGACAGGCATTCAGTCTGACACGATGCAGCCACTGGGACATGTTCAAGGACACCAGTGGCTCACAGATGGCCAAAGATTTATGGGTTTGGACAGGAAGACCAGTGCTGAAGTCATCACAAGTGCGTATTGATATGGAATTGAGGATGCTGTTCATTGTTTCCCACACAACAAACTCCCTTATCTTTGCCAAGACACTTGTAAAGCACTGGATATCCACAAAACCAGGGATCACGTCTCACCACATGCCTTTGAACTCCCTATCTGGGAGGATGATGAATGGTTGTAACCACAACAGCAGCTGTGACGTGACTTCTCCTTGCACAGTCTTATTACAGTGCTCCTGAGGAGATGCAGAGCCCAAGGTCAAACAAGAACCACCCAGTTCCGATAGGGCCTACGGAACCGTTCTTTCAATTCCTTCCAGCGCTCTGATCCCGGCAACAAAGTGAAGAACCAAAAAAGGTGATTGAGGAGATTTCCCGCATCCACTGGATGCAAAGGGACTGCAACCACTTTTACAAGGGTTAAACCTGAGCCTGAACCACTTGGCAAAACTGCCAGAATCATTAGTCTTTCATTCACAGCGGCAATAAATAGCAATAAATTGAAGCACCCCAGTGGTGCCCACACCTCTTGCACCTCCCTAGCTGCAGATCTCAAATATGAATAGTAATGATGGCTGATCAAATCAGCCCATGATTAGAGACAACAGACAGACACCTCATATTGTTCACTTCCTTGCACGAGAGGGGGAGAAAAAAAATCAGGTCATAGGGGTATTAAAAATTTATATCACAGCATTTGACTTGACTCATCTCTTAAAAAGGAAAAGAAACCCGGCATGTATTATGTATTTAGGCAATTCCTTTTAAAGCCTGTCTTGAACGAGCGCAAGACAGGCCCATAGCTCGACGGATGGATGGATGGATGGCTCTAGCCAGCCAGCGTGCGCCCTTTGTACGCGCCGTGCGCTCGCACGCACACGGAGAGCCGTGCACATACAAAGGTGCAAGTCTGTTTATATCCCTTCGCTTAACACAGACACGGAGCTCATGCTGAAAGAGATTCTGCACAGATCGCATCTTACTTAAACCCTAGAGGAGTAACTTTGCCTTTTATTTTGTAGTCACAGCAACCTCAGCAGAGGTTCGTTAGCTGCCTCGTTCTTGTTTTTTAAGACCTCTTCACCCTCGGTCATTTTCGCAGCTTCCCTGGTCAAACAATACTCTGGGAGGGGAAGACGTACGTCCTCGATTCCTGCACAGCGGTTTAAGCACAAGTGACTGGAATAAATCAAGTCAAGCGAGAGGCTAAATTTTCAGCTCATTGCTCAGGAGATTAGGAGAGGAAACCAGCTACTGCTTGGATGGTTTTCAGGAGCTATATCGTGCCCTGTTCACCAGTCCTGCTTGGGTTGCAAATTTGCTCCAGGAGCTCTTGCAGCACAGGCAAAGCTGAGCGCTCCGCAGCGGATAATTCTGTGTACGCAGCGTGTATGTAGATATGCACCCATCCTCTGACAAGCAGGCCCAGGTTCTCCACAAACGAGAGCTGCTCAGGAAACAAAGGAAGGGTGTACACCTGCTCCACATAAACCACGGTCACTGGTCTCTGGAGGCAGCCCCGCTCCAGCCATGGGCTGGGCGGAGGAGCTCTGCAGAGATGGCATCTCCCCAGGCAGGTCATAGCTCATCCCCTGAGCTGCCAAAAGTGCACTCAACCACCTGCCCACTGCAAGGGGGAGATGAGAAACTTGAGCCCACTGTTGCCCAAGGCTGCCTTGAGCTTGGTGCTTGCTACTGTGAATAGAAGATTCCTCCAAAACCCTCTGGGTGCATCCTAGTTGCTTAGAGCCCTGCTTAGGCATTGGAACAGGTTGCCCAGAGAAGCTGCGGATGCCCCTGTCCCTGGAAGTGCTCAAGGCTGGACTCTGGGCAACCTAGTCTAGTGAGAAGTGTCCCTAGGGCAGGGGGGTTAGAAATAAACTACCTCTGAGGTCCCTTCCAACCTAACCAAACCCATTTTATGATTACAATTTTCTCCAACCGCTTGTAAAAACCACCTAGCATCCTCACAGGGACTCGGAAGAATCCCTTAGTATAGGAGACAAGGTTCTGTGTCCAACAACCTCAATCTTTCCAAAATGAGGCTGGAAATCTTAGAAGAGCAAAGACCACAGAGTGCTGCGGTGAACGTCTCTGTGCAAACGCTCTGGCGTCAGCCTTCTGTTTTCAGGAGAGGTCAGCAAATTTACGTAGATGCGTTAACAGGGCAGCCGCCAACATCTCCCCCAAGATGTTTTGAAAGCTGAAAAAAAACCCCACCAAAACCAAACAAGCCTCAAAATATTTTTTTCAACATCTGCAGTCAATGAAAGGAGAGATGCAAATCTGCCGTCATTTGCATGCAAATTTTTTACATCAAATCAGTGGCAGAATGCACAATAAACACACTTTAAATTGAAATAGTCCACGTTCACTTCCTCCTAGCCTTGCCTGCAGCTGGGATCCAATTTTCATGCGCAGCTCCACACAGGTGACCATCCTCCAGCAGCTCTGAAGCCAGGAAGAGTGAGGGGAAGATGGAATTACAGAGGCAAAGCAATTGCAACTAGCTCATGACTCAAAACCCAGCTGTCATGAGAGAGAGTAAAGAGGAAGGTTCTTGAGAAATAAATGCTGTATCTGTCTTAAACCCTGAAGCATCTTTTAGGGTAACTGCTAACATTTTGATCACAGGGAAACATGGTAATTGGTCGCCCCAGAGCCCACAAAATCAGGAATAAGAGCAAATATCTCTGCGAGGCTTGTTTGCCACGAGCTTGACACCACTCCTTTGATGTGCAACGACACTGTGAGGGAGGCCACTGCTCACAACATCAGTGCAGAGGTGAGCAAGGGAGGCTGAGGGAGTTTGCTTTGGTCATGTGGGAAATGCAGCAGAGCTGGGAACTGACCCCCATGTCTTAGTCATGCTTGTGTGTCCCAGTGCCATCCTTGTACATCCCCAACCCCACCTCCATCATCATCATCTCTATCCTCAATGCTATCTCCATCTTCATCCCCACCTCCATCCCTCTTTCCAACCCCATACCCATCTGCAGTCCCGCTTCCATCCAGGACATTTCTTTTCCACACGAGACGCAGCAGCCCATCCAGGCTCTCCACCTCCAGCCTTGTGCCAAGTGATCCTGGCTTTAGGATATGCAGAAAAGTGCTCCAGAGCTCACCTGCACAGGTGAACTCAGTCACAGCCACGTGCTGGTGTCCTTGTGCCATGACTAACCTCACCGCTGCACCGGGCACGTCCTGATTCCCCTGTCAGAGACTGGTGGCTTCTGCAATGCACTCAAAGCTATTTTCAGTAGCTGGTGCTACACTTTTCCTATCAGAAGCAAGGTTCTTGGTGTCTGACCAAAATCCTTCCTGCTGTGATTTAAACCTGCTAATTTTTGTCACAGCTGGCCACACGCACATTTTTGCTGCCGATTCCAGCAGTTCCAGCGAGCCCAGTGCTCCCCCCACCCGTCCACACAGCTTTGTTCTTCGTGAGTTCTCTCAGGGAAAGTGCATTTCCCAGAAGGGCAAACCAAAAGGAAATCCATCTTGTATTTTAGCAGCCTTTGGGTCACTAGGAGCTCCTGCACGTTGATCCTCGATGCTGTGGCACCAGGGCAGGTTTGCCCAGGCGGGTCCCACCTAGAAGGCTGGTGGTGTCTGTCTCCACGGAGCAGCAGCTGCTCGCCTGCAGCACAGACATGCCTCACCATGACTCACAAGCTATTAAAAGCCACATTTCCTCCCCATATTGCTCTACCTAAATATATAGATAGGCACCCAGCAAGAACAGTAGAGACACTTGGGCTAGTTCTTTAGATCTCACTGGAAGTTAAGCACCAAATTCCCCTGCCTGTTAGAAATGAAATACCTTCTGCAATTGAGCCTCGGGCTCTTCTGGGCTCCTGAAGTCAGCTGGAAACCTCAGGTCACCCAAGACACAGTTCAGCAAAACAGAGCTGCACCCACCTCGCTGTCCTCATTTCAGCATGTGTCAAAGCCTGCAAGCCTGGGGGAACAGGAAGGGCATCACAGGAGAAGCCACACATACAGAGACACTTCTTGCATCACTGCACCACACATTTGGGGGAGATCTTCTCCAGACTGTCAGGAAAGAAAAAAACCTAAACAGCAGCCCTCAAAAGGTCCCACGTTTAACCGTTTCTTCTTTGCCTGCAACACCCTCAGCAGAGCCCAAGAAGAAATGTTCAGGTTGGGGCAGAAAGGTGCAGTGAGTGTAACCTGCCAAGGGTGATGCTGGCATCCACACATCACAGAATCACGGGACCGAAGGGGTTGGAAGGGACCTCCATAGGTCACCTAGTCCAACCCCCCTACAACAAGCAGGGACATCTCCTACTAGAACAGACTGCTCAGAGCCCCATCAAGCCTGACCTTGAATGGCTCCAGGGATGGAGCCTTCACCACTTCTCCAGGTAACTTGCTCCAGTGATCCACCCCCCTCACGTCAAAGCAACTTTGCCTAACATCCAGCCGAAGCCCACCTTCTTCTAGCTTAAAACCATGGGTGTGAGCAGCCACACGCACAGGAACATGCTCCTCTTTGGCTTCCCAAAATGAGTGCTGGGTGCTTCTGCTGTTATTTAACCCCATGAGAGTGTGGGGTTGGCAGTAGCCCCCTGAGAGTGCCCGTAAAACACCCACAGACGGACACTTCCTGAATCAACAGCACATCTGCCCAAGGTCTCCTTGGCCAACTTTGTCAGCTGCCTCTGGAAAAACCCAGATGTTGCTGGCTACAAGTCAACCAGCAAATATTTCCTCCCTGGCTTATGTGCCCATAGGCAGGAGCAATGCTATTTGTGGCAACGTCCCACCTCTTCTGTTAAAATTAGTCTGAAAGCAGAAACAGCAGCTCAGGGCTTCCTGGCAAGTGATGGGAAGAGCAATGGCACCAAGTATTTACAGACAAGCAGGTACTTTGCTCCCTTTTCCATCTCCCCTCACCCCTGGGAGTCTAGAGTTCAAAGTTCATGTCCAGCATTGGGGTGCAATGACTCCATGGCCGAGGACCCTTTGCTTCAACCATAGAGCACCACAAGAGGTGCCACTATCAAAGCCCCAGCAGAAACAGCGTAACTTGAAGCAGAACTGATGGCAGCAGCTAGTGGGAAGGTGGAGAGATACAGTCGCTCCAACAGATGCAGATGTGTGGCAAGAACATGCTAAGAAGGGCACCTCTGAACTTGCAGCAGCACCCAAGCTTGCTCTATGCTGCAGGAGAACTGAACTATTGCCAAGGTGGTCTCAGGCAACGGCAGAGACCACAGTGCAAACTTCCTTCTGGCACACATGCAGCCATGAAGGAGACCTCTTCCCACCTGGGAAGAGCTGCAGTCCCATAGAATCATATAATAATCTGGGTTGGGAAAGACCCTTGAGATCATCAAGTCCAACCATTGACCCCACTCGAACCAAGTTCACACCAGACCATGTTGCTAAGCACTGCATATTGGGGCACATCCTACACCTCACTGTGTGACATCTCCTCATGAGATGACATCAAGTGCCCCTGGCTGAACCCTTGCTCTAGAAAGACCATGTCTGCGTGGGCAGCTATTCTGGACAAGGCATAATAAAAGCACTGCCAGTGACATTGTCCTCATGCACAAGGAGGTGCACCAACCCTCCACCTCCCACATATGTGGGGTTTCATGGTAAAGCTTTCAAAAAACAGTTGCATAACCTCACGCACCGGCCACCAGTTCACGTGGAGCTGGTGTGACCAACTGTCTGTGCAAAGGCTGTGAAAAATTCCATGTTGGATCTGTGGAATTAAGGTGGTTGGCAAGAGCTGGGCAGCTTTTCCCACCACACATTTCCATCAGCCCTACAGCCTGTCTCAAGCACCTCTCCACAGCAGATTTGTTGTGGTCACCAGCAGCAACATCCTGGCTAGTAAGGACCTCAGGAGGTCCCAGCCTGACCTCAGTGCAGGCAGCACTGGTGTGCTTTGCTCAAAGTGAACGTCAAGCACGAGGTGATGTGTGCTGCCTCAGACAAGGCTGGACACCCTTCGCTATCTTCCAAATTGCATTAGTGGAGGCTGTTAGCTACAGCACGAGGGGTTTTGGGGGCAGGTGGCTCTTGGAAGGTCCCGATAAAGGATGAAGTGCTCAACAGAGGGATGGATAACACACGGGGAGATCCTGCTTGATCCCCACCTGCAGAAGCAAAGCCCAGCATGGAGAGATCCAAGCAGCTGGAGGTATCTGCTGGTGGAAGGAAGCACCGCAGGCTGGCAGCAGGGCTGGTCGCAGTGAGGACAAGCCGCCCCGGCAGCAAAGCACATCCGCTGTTGGGCGTTGGGAGTGAGTCACCACGCCAAGCGTGAAAAGGCGCTGAACACGTGAAGACCGGCAGCCTCCCTTCCCCCTCCAGCTCCAGCAGAGACAAGATTAATCTGCCCTTTTCCAGGAAAGCACTTTGCAACCCGATTGCTCCCCGTGTCTGTTTATTACACAGAGGTTTGGAGGAAATTCCTTGCTGCAGTGCAGACCACCCTTCCAAGGTTATCCCAGAGCGCGAAGGCGGGCGACAGTCATTTGTCATCCCCGTAATTAGAGGGAACATTTTAGCAGATTAGCGTGAAGTGACATTCAGGGACAGGAACGCTGTTAGGGGACGGTGCTCCTCAGCAAATGACAGGCTGCCTCTCGGAGCCTTGCAGCAGGCAGGCTAGGCTCACTGCTGCTCCCAAGCCAAACGCAGTCCAGATCCAGCCCGTTGGCTGCAACGAGCCTTCTGTGCTCGTGTTCCTGGAGTTTACAGCCCCTGTTGCGTGCTGCATCCCAGGACCGCTTCCCAGAGGTAGATTTAAACCAACATCCCTCTGTCGCTTGGGATTCCCTGTGTTTGTTCACCACTGAAAGCAGTGCAGCACAGTGCCCAGAACGGGATCACAGAATCATTAGGGATTGGAAGGGACCCCGAAAGATCATCTAGTCCAGTCCTCCCACCACAGCAGGATCACCTAGAACAAGCCACACAGGAACACATCCAGGTGGGTCTTGAATGTGAAGGAGACCTGTTCCAGCCTGTTCCAGCGCTCCATCTCCCTGCTCTAAGTGCCATTAATGACACGGTCCATCGTCACCACCAACCACCCCGGCCCCCCGCCAAACACCCACCAAGCCCAGCCACTCACAGCTCCCCTAGAGCCGTTCTCAAGGTTCCCAGACTTCACCGTCGCGGGCTGCAGACGCATTTATCATCTTTTCTTCTAGTGCCATCTGGCATTTGTGTATCAGAAGAAGATTGCATATATGTCAAACAGGGGGGAAAATATCTTTTCCTGTAACAGTTGTAAAAGCAAAGGGGGAAAAAATATTAAAAAAAAAATCCTGTGGGCCATATGGAAGGGTTTTGCTCAAGCGATCCGTCTTGAGCAATTAGGAAGTGTCACAGCCAATATGCAGATCCCGGGCTAACTGCAAGCGCTGGGACATGAGTCGCGTGGCAGGGTCAGGCTACCTGAGACACTGACGCTGTCTGAAACTGTTGGGGACACGAAAGCCCCCTCTCTTCTCCCAAAACAAGACGAGAAAAGAGATGAAACAAAGCAAGCAGCTTGCAGCATGTACAGTGAATCAGAGCAATGGCCTCTCCTTGCCTTTCAAGGGTTTTATCACCGCATGTCTTGTGACAGCAATAGGTGTGAACCCGCTGTGGAGCCTCGCCAGGTTCTCAGAGCTTGCTCTGTGCCTCCCAACGATGGGGATAGTGGAAAATTGATGGTTTATCCTCCCAGCACCACTTTGGCAGGGTGAAGGAATCAGCCCCTGGTGTGACCAAGGCCCAAGAGAGCAGTGCCACCACATCCTGCAGAGATGGAGCATGGTGTGTTCACAGTGCACTCTTCTCAGCGGGGTGGGCACAGTGCCCACCTGCCTGGCAGGGTGGCTGCACAGTTGCAACCTCACCCTACAATGGCCAAGAACATCTTCTACAACCTTCTGGCTGCACTCTCTGGCTGGAGACTGCAACAGATGGCAGATCGCAGGGAGGAGAAGCACAGCATTATCCAGGGAAAAGTCTTGGCAAGAAGGTAGAAATGGCAATCAGGGACATGTGGGTCCTCCTTTCCCTGCAGACAACCTTATCCTGGGCTCTGGAGTGCAGGAGCAGCTGCAGCAGTCAGTCCCAACCAGTCTGGTGGCTGGGATGGGAAGTCAGTCCCACCACAACCCAGCAAAGCAAGCGAGCTCATGCCAACACAACACAGGCAGCCCAGCCCCATCCTGCTGGGTGGCTAGGACACAGAGGGAAACAAAAGACATACCACGAAGTCAAACAGCACCACAGCCTGGGGCAAAGCCATCTTCCCCCACCCCTCTTCAGAAAGGCTTGTTGCCTCCGTTCCTCATGTCCCCATCCCCCATTGCTACTGCTCTTATGTAAACCGTCAGTGAGCTAGAGGGCAGGAGGTCCACTGTGAATTCATGTAGCCTAGGATTATTTTCCTTACAGCCCTTAAAACCTCCTCTGAGCTCTGCCAGTGTCAGCCCAAGTCATTCCATCCCTTGACCCCAGCCCCTGCTGATTCATGCTGGGCCAGGCAGAAGTTTGCTGATATGGGGAAGGGATGGAGCCAGACGCTGGCTGCTCTCTGCCCTTCTTTCCATGAAAGTTTGTGCTGTGAGGTTATTTTTACCAGGAAATACAGCTGTGGTCAACCCCTTTTCGGTAGCTGCCCAGCCCTGAGGATGAGTAGTACCAAAACCCCACTGCCCTGCCACTACCACCACAGGCTGTGCCGACCTTTGCAATGGGTATCTCTCCCTATCACCAGCACCCTCCCTGTTCCCAGCATTTCCCACACCAACAGCAGTTGCAAAACATCCCATGGCATAAAGCTATGCCAGTGGCAAGACAATCCTCTCCCACGGCTGCCACCAGCACTCTTGTCCCTCCCTAGCCCATGATTTCCACTGCAAACAGTGACGCTGGCATGTCTGCACGGGGCCACATGCCACTCACAATAGCCAGTGGGTCTGGGTCACCCGTAAAGCTTCATTAAGGCTTCACTGTGTTACCCCAGGTTTTGGGGAGGGATGGAAAGCAGCCAAGGGGCAGAGAGGCAGCTGAACATCACTAAGATAACTTAGAGGACTGAGTGTTTGAAGCAAGGATGCACATTGTGCAGGAAGGATTTAACTGATGTATTTATGTGACGACTGTGGTCCCAACAGTGGCCCTGTCTCCTCCAGAAAGGACCATAGGGGAAACGAGGTAGCAAAGAGGAGACAGCAGTGCTTTAAACACAGCTGAGGTGCCAAACGTGAGCACCCTGGTGATGCTCCAGACCACGTGTTCTCCGCCTTGCTCCAAGAACTTGGTGAAAGAAACAGCAGCCACAGACACTAAAGGGTATCTCATTGGCCCTCTGCTTACTATGACACAGAAGTCAGTCAGATGAGGGATAAACCTTTTTTAAAAGGACTTTTCACAATTAAATGAAAAATAAGTATAAAATTCATTCCCATCAGCGAAAGGAAGCAATGGCCACAGTCCAGCAACAGCCCCCAGCATCTCACCCAGTTATGTGGTCAGTACGTGGGAAAGACCACGAGGACCAGGTGAACAGGCAGCAGTACTTTCACAGGTGGATTTGCCTGGGAAAATCCATTGTGCTCCAGGTCATTTCTGCCTCCTCCCGCTTAACTGACTTGTGCAACTGCCTTCCATGAGAATCCTGCTCCAGTCACTGCTTCTGAGCCACCAGTGACCCACAACTGGGACTCCACTGGTTCGGTTACACACAGTACAGGAAAATGCTTCCACACAACTTACCAGCACCGTTGATCCCTGAGGCTGCTGGCTGCTTTGTGCTATGAGCCAAGGATGGCTGTGGCCCACTCTGCACCCAGAGTAAGAAGAACCTGGCCATGAATCTCACACCTCAGTGCACCACAGTACATCTGCTCCCAGCAGGTCTGCGGCAGAGGAAGGGGTGTTGCCAGGTTTCCTTAATAAAGTGGATAACGAGCCTCTGAAAAAACCTCACTCAGGACGTGTCCCAGGAGGGATAGCTCTGAGGCTGCAGGTAGCTCCCTCGCTTGCTCAGGCTTCTCAATTATCCTCCTCAAGGATGTACCTGGAGACTGCTCCAGGTTCCAAACCCCTGTCTTCAGAGTCACATTGAAAGCTCTTGCTTTGAGAACAGGACACTGACTCCTGCCTTGACCTTTCTGCAGAAGCCAATGTGCCCAGTTTTGTGCAATATCCCCCGAATCATTCATTCCTTCCTCTAGATGTTTCTAGTATTTTCCATCTCCACTTTGCCTTGAGAGCCCAGGATCTGCCCAGCAGAGAATGTTCTGCCCTTCTGCAGCCAGCTTCCCCTTTCTCACTTTGTATTTTTGCTAGAAAAGCCCTCTGCTCTCTGAAATCCCACTTGACTTCTCCCCTCTGCTCAAGCTCATCAGTAGCTCTTCTATCCCACTGGGTTTGACCAGGACATCTGCCCACCCCACAGTATCCCTGCTTTGTGCAGGGGAAGCCCCCTGCCCAGCACTATTGGAGCAATCAGCGTTGCCTGCTCTCTGGTACAGGAGGTCCAGCTGCCAGAACTTTCACAACAGAGCCTTCACCAAGTGGACACTCTGGCACCACACTCCTGCCCACTCACCGCAGGATGCTCCAGGCAGCATAAAATTAAAGTTAGTCACCAGCACAGCAATTACCTACGTGCGTACCCGTAGAGCCACGCCGGAATTCACAAGCCCATGTGCTGTCAGACGTTAAAACCCAGGCCTGTGTGTCCCTGCCCTGCAGTGCTGCCAGTCTGTGAGGAAAGCAAGGGGCTGAGAAGAAGCTGCCTGCAATCGCCGTATTCCTGCAGCAAGATTCACATGTGACAACCGGCGAGTTTTCACCAGCTAAACATCCCCTTGAATCTTCATCAGCCAGAGGCTGAGCTGCGGACAAGCTGCAGAGGTACTGTGGAGAAGCTGCAGAGATACAGCCTCCTTCTTGAGGTCCCTCTGCCCTTGGAGGCAGTTTGCTCTGTCGTCAAGTGCTTATTCCTCGAGGATATCATCTGACAATCCAAACACATGCCTCTCATTAGCACTTAATACATAGCGAGAGGTGATTATACCTGTTTCTCCCATCCAAAATGATCTCCTAATGTTTGAAAATAAATTGCAGTAATATGTCCCAGCAGGTGTTACCTCTTCAATGTTGTCTTGTTTGTAGCCAGTCACAAGACAAACTTCTCATAACATGAGAGGTAAGCAGATGGTACTTATTAATTTACATTGCAAATATACTCTAATATGTACGTTGAGAAGCTGCTGCCGTGGGAGGGAAGCAGCTTTACCTGGCTCGCACGCTACCACGCAGCCCAAGCTCCTCACCTGAGACTGGAAGGGTGCTGCACGAGAACAGTCTCGTCGGCTTCACCCCCTGGCTTTGCCCGTGCTCTTTTTGAACTACTAATCTTTTGACTGTTGGTCCCAGCTGCACCAGGAGAGGTTTCCTCTGGGTATTAGGAATAATGTTCTCACTGAAAGGGTCATCAGGCTTTGGAACAGGTGGTTGAGTCACCATCCCTGGATGTGTTGAAGGGTTGTTCAGGCGTGGTGCTTAGCGATACAGTTTAGTGGTAGAGCAGGGCTAATGGTTGGACTTGATCTCAAGGCTCTTTTCCAAACAGAATGATTCCGTGATTCTATCAAACTGTGTTGCAGCAAAACTGGTGAGGTGGGCACATATGGAAGGACCCCATGACACAGCTCTGGGGGCACAGAACCCTCCCAGCAGAGCATCATTCTGGAACAGCACTCAAAGAAGTGATTAAAATCAGGACAACAAAACAGGATGCTGAGGTCTTCTTTCTGTGTGAAGAGGTGCTGCACGTTCAGTGCCCACCTCCTGTCTGCCCAGGTGACTTCCAGGAGATCCCTGAGACCTTGACATCCCCAAAACTAAGTTTAGACATTTCATCCTTGGTAGTCCTGTTTCCTCTCTGCGAGAAATTCTGCATCTATCACCACAGATCTTTCCACACACATGCAGGTGCACACTGCTACAGATACCTTGGGCTTCCACAGGCTGAAGCGTAGCGTGGTCCTGTCTCCTCCCATCTTCATCTTCTGATTCTCCTTGGAGGATCTGTGCCTCAGGGGCACCGTGTGCTGTTTTTTATAGCGGCACTAAAGGGGTTACACCAGAGGAACAAAAGCATTTGCACCCCCTTGGAGTCCTGTTTCCACAGGTCAATCAGCACCCCGGGCACCAAACTGGAGAAAAACACACCCAAAGTTATCGGAAGCTGCAAGACTCCAGGCAGCACGAACACAGCATATGTCCAAAAGTAAACAGATTGCACTAAACTTTTCTAACATGCTGAGGGGCCATCAGCGCCGAAACTGCCGAGATGTGGAGCTGACTGCGAGGGGAGGAACGTGTGCTGGTGCCGTTCGTTCCCCTTGCTGTGGCGCATCTGGTGGCTCTGCTGAAGCACGTGTTGACCCACTGCACTGCAAGCAGAGATGCACGGGCATGTGGAGACAAAGTGCTTGCAAAGCATGCAAGGTATTTGCTCAGCCAGACCACCCACCACAGCATGCTCCAGTAATGATCGTGGCTGGATGGAGAGTTGTCAACGCAGATGGACTTAGACTAAAATAACTCGGTCCCATCTCCCCTTCCCACCCATCCCCCACTTCTGTCTTCTGCAAGCCTACGCAGTCGAAAATTGGTGACTAGCTTTCTGGAAAAGGCACAGATAAATTGGCAGTGCAGGGAACCTAACCTCACCACAGAAATCGAAGAGGTCTAACTTTTGGTTGAAGGTGTCTTAGATGTCCGGAGCTGGGGGAGCAGCAGCCCAGCCTTCTTACTGTGGGCGCCACTGCTGCACATCACAGCTCAGAAGGCTGTGGCAAGGGAGAAGGGCAGCCCAAGGACTGCAGCATGGCCATCAGTACACTCTGCCATGAGGGTGCAGCCCATCCAGCAGTCTCTCTCTGCCTCATGCAGGGACTCACCCCAAAGTACAGCTCCCGTCCACCCCGTTTGGAGACCTTGCCAGGTTCATACCACACTTCAGCCTGGAGACATGGGCAACCTGGTCCTCCACATTATATCCCATGCTGCAGGGTGGCTTCCTTGGCCGGTTCACTGAAGGTGGACAACTCACACTCCTCATTTCTGGACCCCCTTGACAACTATGAGGCAGATACAGGCTCACGGCACTCACCTCTGCTGTGCCTCATGGGGCTTTAGCAGTGCTGTGTTCTGGAGATGTTGTGGGGCTCGTAGAAGTCATGCCATGGGAAGGCAGAGGGCTCTGGGGAAGGGGTCTCTGGGGAGCTGTGAGCTGAACCCAGCTGGGAACAGCACAAGACAATAGATGCCTGTGTTCCAAAAATAGCTGGCAATGTGGATGCTTTCCAAGGAGGAACCCAAATCTGGAGAGTGCATGAGGCAGGCAGCAGCATGTTAGATGCCAGAGGAGCCGGACGGGCACATTTCAGAAAGCCAAACAAACGCGCCGACAAATAGGTAATGTGGCAGCCAGAGGCCTGAATGAGCAGGTGGTGAAACTGCACGTCTTGCTGAAAGACACTCTGGGCTTGGAAACTGGTCGTGCAAGGCTGGCAGGGCAGCCCGCAGGCTGCCAGGAGCCCGCCCGATGCCCTACTCCTTTGGAGAGCCTCAAACGTGCTCCCTTCTCCCAGGGCAGGACAGCCCAGCTGGGCACTGGGAGCCTGCTCCCACTGGGACCACCTCGTTGTGCTCCAGTCCTCTCCCTACCATCCTGAGATGAGGTCCTGCAGCGCTTCCAAGAAGGAGAGATGGACAAAGGTCCTGCTTCTGCAGTTGAGTCTCTTATCTATTTCCCAGGCACTGAAGCAGGAGCAGTCCCAGATGGTGGGGGGCCCTGTACCTGGCAGGGCATGGAGAGCCTACAGAGCTGCTGCTTGTCCTGCACGCACTCAAGGCTGGGCCTGAAGCTGCCTCCTTCCCTCAATGCTGCGGAGCAGTGCCAGCACTTGGGCTGCATCATGCCCTCAGCTTTAGAGAATCCATTGCTTGTGTCCCACAACACCAGGCTCAGGGGAGACAAAGAGACACGGAATGAAGTTCCAGATGCCACCACTGTGCCTGACTCGCTCCAGGCGTATGGGTCTGATTCGAGCAGCAGGAGCATGGAAGCTGCCTTACACTGCCACCATGCTTTGAGAGGCTGCCTGTCTCCTTCCTGGTACTAGCTCACCTTCTCTCTGTCTCTATCAGCTGGTCTTTACTGAGTGTTTGGACACAACCTCTGGCTCATACCTGTGACCCTGAGGGCTTCCCAGGCATTAGGAAAAACTTACTGACTGGAAGGGTCATCAGGCCTTGGAACAGGCTACCCAGGGAGGGAATTTAGTTGCCATCCCTTCATGTGGTTAAAAGTCATGAGGATCTGGACCTTAGGAACATGGTTTAGCACTGGCCTTGGGACAGTTAGGTTAAAGGTTGGACTCTATGGTCTTGAAGGTCTTTTCCAGCCTAAACAATTCTGTGGTCTATGCACAGCACAGTCAGCCATCCTACAGTTCATCTGAGACAATCTCTAGGACACGTGGCGCTGGGTTGCTGTCAGAGAGACCGTACAGGTCTGGTTTCTTTCCCTGAGGTCACAGGACCTACGAGCAGCTTCCTCTTGGTACAGACGCTCTGGGTCTCCACTGATGTCCTTCTCCAACAGCACATACTGTGGGACATATTTAACAATGTTGTTAAAGCCTATTCAAAACCTACATGCAAAACTGAAGTGCCTGGGCCTCATCCCTGCACAGTCCAAAACCCACAGGCTATCATGTCTGAGCAAGACAAGCCCAAGCTGTGGTGCAGCACCTGCCTGCTGTCCCCTCTCTGCTGCAGCCACCCTGGTGCCCGTGGCAAAGGCTGAAGCTGCAGGACCCCAGTGATAGCAGAAGACGACCCACACACGGACTTGGGAGAGGAGATGCAGAGAGAGGCTACAAGCTCTGGGTGATAAGGAAATCTGCCTTCAGGTCTTACTGCCACTTGCTGCACCTCTTCATTCCTTCTTTTCTGGTTGCACCCAAAAGCCAGCTCTCCCCTGCCTTGCCATACCCGGCTCTGGGCTCTGCCCCCGATGGCACCGCGTCACATTGACGTCAGAGGGGCAGAGAGGGGCAGGCTAATGGGGCTTCTTTCATAACCTGCCTGCCCTGGGGCACTCGTTAAACACCGGAGCTGTGCGATATGCAGGTGATGGCACCAAAGACTGACTGCAAGCAGTCCCCAGGGAACCCACACTGGTTTTGCCTCTCTGCCAAAGCAGGAACTGAGCAAACATGCTGAGGAAGGAGGCTGGGAAAGGACTGATACTTGTCTTGGCTGGTGGGGCTCGAGGGCCGTGCATAAGGCAACTTGCAGCAGCGACGTCTCTCGTGTGTCGCTGAGCTAGTAGCACCCACACAGCAGGGGAAGGAAAAACTCTGTGAAAAACATTTAGTCTAAAATCCTGACTATTGGGTTAATTTTTGGGTCCCTCTCTCCAAGGAGGACACTGAGGTGCTGGAGGGTGTCCAGAGAAGGGCAGCTGAGCTGGAAAAGGGTCTGGGGTGTTGCTCTGCAATGAGGAGCAGCTGAGAGAGCTGGGTGTGTTTAGTTTGGAGAAGAAAAGGAGGCTCAGGGAAGACCTTCTCACCCTCTGTAACTACCTCAAAGGAGGTTGGAGTGAGATGGGGTTTGGTCTTTTCTCCCGAGGAACAAGCAACAAGACAAGAGGAAAAAGCCTCAAGTTGGAATTGATCTTAAAGGTCTCTTCCAACCAAAACAATTCTGTCACGCTGTGTGATACCTTTGCAGACTTTGGAGCTTGGTGAGGCCACTTTTGGCCTTGGTGGAGCTTGGTGAGAGCTGGGGATTTTTTCAGTGTAGTCATGATCAAGTGATCACGGTTGCAAGAGACAACAGCTTCTGCAGCTCCAGTCAACAGACCACATTGTGGTCTGGGTTTCATCGGATGCACTCTGGTGGAAACTCCCCATGAGGAGTTGCGGGCTGCCAGGGAGAGGAATGCAAAAAGCCAAGAGGTGGGGCAGCTCCTAACTCCCAGCCTTAGCAGGTCTGCTTCAGGATCTGCACAGGACCCTCTGCATCCACCCTGGGCAAAAAGACTGAGAATCTGACCACAGGTCTCTGCCTTGGACTTACTCAAGACTTACCCATCCCAGACTTCTGGCCCAGTGCTGGCATGTGGGATTCACACTGAGCATCACCCTGGTCAGGATCACCTCACAGTCACCCTGTGCTTTCACACTGGAAGTGGCCACAAGGCAAGGACAAGAATGTGCCTTCAGTTTCCACATTTCCCTTTCTCTCGAGCATCTTCTGCAAACAAAGCACCAAAGTCAATTAAATATCGAATCCACAGGAGTCCCCCGTCCCTGCCTGCTCCTGGCAAGGGTTGTGCCAGCCGCCGGGCTTCTCTTGCTCGAGCGGGGTTTGCAGTGACTCCTAGATGCTAAGTACTGGCCCAGCCCGTGTTTCAAAGTGCCCAACTTTTGGGAAGAGGCATACATTTGTGTCTTGCTTTGGGCAGCAGCCCGAATCATCAGACTTTGCCCTCCCCTTGCCGCGTAACGAACACCCTCGGCCCGTCTTCGGGGAGCCTGCTGTAGGCAGAGGAGACGGCGCGGTTTGCGTACGGGAAGGACTTACTACGAGTCGCTTCGTAAAACATTTCTTATTGATGTGCTCCCGGTCTCCTGTTTGCTGGTGGGTAATTAAGTCAATTAGCAAGCATCTGTTTATTTATTTCCCTCATTTATGGATGCAAGCAGTTTGGGTAGCAGTTTGTAACAAGGGCCTGCTGTAGCTTGCCTGCCGATACATGAATATTCAGGCAACCGCTTGCCTCTATCTGAAGGGAGCTGCCTTCTCCGCCTTGGGAAAGCTGGGCACGAGCTCCAGGGTGGGCAGTGGTGGGGCAGGCTGTGCCGGTGTGGGGCTGGGAACGTACCGTGGGAGCAGGCAAAGGCACGGCGGCCGCGCAGCGAGCAGGGCACGGAACCTGCAGAAGCAGCCCGGCATTCCTCCTGGGTGTAGGCACCACAGAAGCAGCTCCCTGCTGATCTGCATCCTGGCAAAGCTTCTCAGACACTCTTGGAGCCATGCTGGGCTTCGGTAAGACACTGAGGTGCTGCAGAAGGTCCAAAGAAGGGCAGCAAGGTTGGCGAAGGGTCTGGAGCACAAGGCTTACAAGGAGCAGCCGAAGTAGCTGGGGCTGCTTGGTCCAAAGAAAAGTAGGTTGCAGGGGGTGGGGGAGACATCATTGCTCTGGAACAACCCGAAAGGAGGTTGTCAAGAGGTGGTGCTTTGTCCCTTCTCACAGGTAACAAGTGATAGGACAAGAGGAAATGACCTCAGCTTGTGCCGGGGGAAGTTTAGGTGACACATTTGGAAAAGGGTCACAAGGCCTTGGAACAGGCTGCCCAGGGAGGGGGTATAATCACCATCCTTGGACATGGTTAAAAGTTGTTCAGGTCTGGAGCTTAAGGACACGGTTTCGTGGTGGGCTTGGGACAGCTGGGTTTAGGGCTGTACTCGATCTTGACGGTCTTTTCCAACCTAAGCAATGCTATGATTCTGTCCTTCAAAACAAGCCAAGAAAGGCTTTGGGTACCATGCCTGTGGGGAAGCCTGTGCAGGCTGGAAAGCAGCGCTCGCCTCCCCTCTGCCTATGGAAGGATGGCCCGATTTAACCCATCCCACCAGCTGTGGCACCTTTCTCCTCCCTATACTCGTGCACTTCGCTCTTCCCAGATGGCCGAGAGAGGAAGCACCACCAAGAAGCAGCAGCTCCCTGGGAATATGTCACTCCTGTGCTCAAGTGCAGCATCTCTACCAAGGCCACCAACCCTCCTAGGCAGCTGGCTGGTCCTAACCTTCTCTCCAGAGCACCCTAGGGTTACCAGAGCATCTTGGATGCTGCTCTCCTCAGCTCCTTTGCAAAACAAGCTCTATGCAAAGGCGACAAACCAGGCAAGCGACATTCCCGCGTGGAAGAAACGACTTCCAGTGATGTCTTCAAAGAGTTGTTTAATCATGGGGAGCACAATTAAGGAGGCCTAGGAGCAAGAAAAAAGGGATTAGTAGTATCTAGGAAGAGCATTCATCATGACGAGCAGTTTGCAGGGGCACATCTGCTGCTGACTCCTCTCTTCCAGATGCACCGGTTTTATTGCCATGTCAGCAGGACCAGTGTTTACTCCCTTGTAAAGCCGTCAGGCAACTCAGATGCCAAACCCATGCAACACTCAACACGCTTGTTTTCTAGAAGAAGGGGGAAATGATGCTTAGAGATGTAGGAGTTGCTAGAGCAGATTAGCCTGGCCTTGTATCTTCTGCTCCTGACATGAGATACCATCAGCAGCTCCAGAGAAGGCTGCAAGCAGACCCATGGCTGGCAGTTGCAGGGCTGCCTGCCCACCCTGCACATGTGCTTGGGACAAGGGAGGGCATGAACCATAATGACCCTTTCAAAATTTCTTGGCACTGGAAATTTAATTGCAGAATCACAGAACATTAGGGATTGGAAGGGACATCAAAAGATCACCTAGTCCAATCCCCCTGACACAGCAGGATCACCCTAGACCAAGTCACACAGGAACACATCCAGGCAGGTTTTAAACGTCTCCAGAGAGGGAGACTCCACAACCACCCTGGGCAGCGCCTTCCAGTGCTCTGTCACCCTCACTGGGAAGAAGTTCCTTCTGATATTTATATGGAACCTCCTATGTTCCAACTCACACTGATTGCCCCTTGTCCTATCGCTAGATGACATTGAGAAGAGCCTGGCTCCATCATCCTGACATCCACTCCTCACATATTTATAAACTTTAGTGAGGTCACCCTTCAGTCTCCTTCTCTCCAAAGGAAAGAGACCCAGCTCCCTCAGCCTTTCCTCATAAGAGAGATGTTCCACTCCCTTCATTATCCTGTTTGCTTTGTGCTGGACTCTCTCCAGCAGCTCCATGTTCTGCTTGAGCTGAGTGACCCAGAACTGGACACAAGACTCCAGGTGTGGTCTCACAAGGGCAGAGTAGAGGGGGAAAAGAACCTCTCTTGATCTGCTAACCACCCCCCTTCTGATCCACCCCAGGATGCTGTTGGCCTTCTTGGCCACAGGGGCACATTGCTGGCTCATGGTCATCCTGCTGGCCACCAGGACCCTCACGTCCCTTTCTCCTCAACTACTCTCCAACAGGCCAGTCCCCAACCTATACTGGTACCTGTGGTTGTTCTTGCCCAGATGCAAGACTCTACACTTACCCTTGTTATATTCCATTACATTTCTCCCTGCCCAGCTCTCCAGCCTGTCCAGGTCTCACTGAATGGCAGCACAGCCTGCTGGGGTGTCAGCCACTCCTCCCAGCTTTGTGTCATCAGCAAACTTGCTGACAGTGCTCTCTAATTCCTCATCCAAGTCATTAATCAATAGATTGAACAGGACTGGTCCCACTACTGACCCTTGGGGGACTGCACTAGATACAGGCCTCCAACCAGACTCTGTCCCACTGACCACTGCTCTCTGGCTTCTATCCTGCAGCCAGTTCACCACCCACCTCACTGCCCTGTTGTCCAGCCCACACTGCCTCAGTCTGGCTGCGAGGATGCTGTGGAAGACCGTGTCAGATGCTTTATGCAATTAGTTTAAATGAACAAATGGAGCTCAGCTGGGCACTATGTCACTGCATCATCCGCTGGATATCTGGACTTTACACCCCCATCTTGAACTTCCTACATGATGATGGAGTTTTGATGTCCTAGAGTACAAATCATGGGGACCAGGCATGCTGTCAGGGCCAGAGGGGTTGCCTACAAATAAAACGTAGGTGACAGTGGGTGGGTAACATAAGGCATGCAAGGGCGTGTCACCTCCAAGGTGTGGGGAGCATCAGAGCATGGACAGTCCACACTGGACATGTGCATCTTGCCATTTGCCCAAAGACCTCCCTGGTGGCTGGAGGTAGCTGGCCCTGCTTGCAGCTGGGACTACTCCTGCCTCATGGTACTGGTGAAGGACGGCTGTTGGAAAGGTTGGCTGTCCTCAGCTGCACCTATGAGAAACAAACATGAGGAAGGGATGCGAATGGAGATAGAAGGTAGAACATCTCAATCAAAAACAGCAGCATGGCTGACTACAGATGGCCTGGAGCACACAGAGTACCTCTTGCATGGTCCGTGGCAGTTCCCAGGCAGTGGGATTTGGGGTGTCTGGGAGCTACCATCAGCATGTGGAATGCCTTCTCCCATGAGCAACATGAACAGTGGGGTCCTCAAAAAGGCAGGATGCTCATGACCACTCATTTGAGAGCTCACAGAAATTTGCTATCAAGTTCTGAGACAAGAGAATTAAAGACATCAGACCAATCTGTTCCCCGGTTCAATGCAAAACGAGGAGGGAAGCAGCCTAGGGAAGCACCTCTGTGCATGCAGGCTGGTGCAGGGGAAGAGCTAACATCTGTTTTGCTGCTCAGCCATCCCCTGGGATGAACCAAACCATGCTGCTGGCCAAGGCTTTGCAGTATCAATTTGCAAACCTCAGCTCAAGAGGCAGTATCACTCCTTGCTGAGATGATCATGGACTTTGCTCTTGCCACCTCCCTGGGAGGAACCTACAGCTTCCCATCGTCACCCTGAACTGTTGCTGTCCCAGGAGGGTGGCCCAGGCAGAAGAGGAGGCCAGCAGCGCTGGGCTTGCCTTTGCAATTCTGGGCTGCAATTCATACTTGCCCTGCTCCAACAGGAGATGGAGGAAAAGCCTCTAATCTTATTTAAGGCAGAAGCAGGAGTTTAATAATAATAATAGGATGAAAGTTTTTCAGAACAGAGAGTGCACTGGCTGCAGCCCAAAGCTGCTTAATAGACCCAATTTCCATGTGACAACTGAGTGAAGGCACCAGAAAAGAAAAAATCACATCAAATGGCTCTGGCTGATAAAGAAAAGACAACTTTGGGGCCATGCAGGCTGGGACCCCAGGCTGCAGACACCTTACCCACACGGTAGTTTTGGGGTGTGGTAAATGTGGTCCCGTGGGGGCTATCCCTGCCAGTTCCCGTTTTATGTCTGGCCACGCTCTGCTGGAGTGGCTGGTCTGCTGGGAGCAGATGGTGTCTTTAAAATGCAACTGGCACTGCCAAGGCTTGACTTTTCTTAGCTGCCTTGGCACACACAGGCTGCAAAGTGGCACCCATCCATCTCCGCTACCACCCAGCCCTGCTGGTGTCCCTCAGCCCCACGGACTCTGATGGGATCACAACTGACAGGAGAAGGCCTGCTTTTGATTTTGAGAGTAAGAAGTTTTATCTTCTGCCTCAAATTAGCGTTGTAAGATCAGAGGCACAGCCTAGGCTCACCAGCTAATGACAGCACATCGAAGACTCTCAGGGAGCCTTGCCCTGCCTTGATGTCCTCAGCTCCCCTCATCCAGCACAAGGATATGGGCTATAAACAACACGCAACCTTGCGGCACAGAGGTCCCACCTGCCAAACGTCACAAAGGTCCTACTGACCCTGCCAGGGGAAGACTGCACCAACTGCACTGCCTGGGGATCCCGCCAGCATCACAGCACCCCCCGCCCCAGCCAGCACTGCACTTAGCATAGTGCCAACAAGACCATCGCTCAGCACAGGCGGTGTCCCATGCCAGAGCTGCCACCACAGACTCACTGCCCAACAGTGGCCATTGCTGTCTGATACCAGATTCGGGTGTAGGAACACCTTTTGGTAGCCAAGCTGGATTAAGATGTCCTGCCCCCTGGATGGCATCCCATAGCAGGTGTGGTCTAGTTTGGAAAGTTAATAATAAACTGCTCCTTGCCAGATTTTGGTACTTGGACTGTTCCCAGAGAAACCGTGTTCATAACGGCATCCTCCGACCCACAATTTGGTCCTTTTTAAGGTCTGTGGAAGGCACTGACAAAGGCAGGGTGTTATTTTCCTGGGGAGATGAAATGATATACATTCCCCCTACGATATTATTTCTATTCTGCACCTTTTCCTTAACCCCACACAATTTGAGTGACGACCAATGTGTAGATTGTGGAGGCTTTCTCTTCCAGAATTTTCTGGAGGCAGTCTGGCAGCAGATAGATCACATTCAGCCTCTGCCCCAGCTGGGGGCATCCCTCTACTCCAGCAGAGGTGGGCTTTTGTAGAGGGTTTCTTCCTCCTGCGGGTTGAGCTGAGGGTGCTAAGGAAATGTGTCCCCTAGGACAGAGTCTTCCCTAAGGGTGACATGAGAAACTACCCTCTGCACAGAGCGAAAAAGAACATCCCTGGTGGGACCCCTCCATTTGATCCACCTGGGGTCATTTGGGTTGACAGCAGTAGATGCCAAAGGAGAGGCTTTGGTGTCCGGGCAGCTGGGAAGCTCCTCTGGCCATAAGAGAGAAGAGGGAGGGCATGTCCTTTTGCTTTGCTGTGTGCACCCAACCAACAACCTTTAATGACTGTCTCCAGCCATCAAAGCAGACCTACATGTCTGCTCTTACTTCTCCACATGTCTTTTGGATCAGAAGACATGCTGAGTGCCTTGGGAGGGCTCACAAGGGATTAAACAAATGATTACTCTCTCCCCTTTTTCTTTACACAAGATGAGGTAGGGGGAAGGCACTGAGAAGGCTCATCGTGACCACGGAAAGGGACACAGAAAGATCCAAGCTCCAGGGGAGGAAAACATGACGTGAGATGGGTTAAGTGATTGGTACCCAGTAGGATGAAAGACAAAGCAGAGCGAGCAAAGTCCTTACTTTACAGCAGTGGGTGATTTCAGAGGGTTTTTGTAATGCAGGCCAAGCAGGGTCCCTCTCATCATTAAGAATTAGCTCTCCCTAATGCTTTCTTCTTCCAAACCCTTTACAGGCACTTGTGGTTTGCAGACAGAGCCAACAAAGACGTGAAGAGCTCTAGAGGTAGGATCTGGCAAGAACGAGTCCTTTGGAAAAGAGACTGCGCGGGGAGCTGTCATCGTGCAAGTGCCAAACCCCACTGCTGGGAGGGGCAGAGCTGCATCAGGGCATTCGTCTGCAAAACACAAACCCCACCAGAAACCCACCAAAACAGCAGGTCTGTGGTTGAACTTTAAATGGGATGCTGTTACTCACATAAGCCAGTGCTCAGCCAGCCTTCCCCGACAGGGCACCCTGGGGTGCCCACTTACCCTGTGTGTCCAAAGCACCCTGGCTTTATGACCCATTCCTCCAGCCCTCCCTGTGACAGCTAGCTCAGGAGCTGAAAAATCCCCCGTGGCTGTTTCCCTGGGACATCTTGTCCTTCCCAGAGTGTGAAGCTCTCCGAGACTTGCACATGTTTGTGGCTCCTGAGCTGTGGTGGTGTAACAGCCCCACACAGGAGGATTTCACTGGCAAAGGGACTGCTCTAGGCTCCTGTTCAACAGAGAGATGAAATAATCCTAATGGAATCATCTCATTTGGCCTTTCTTTTGCTCCAGCTGTTCCTGCTTCTCCTCCAGAGATGCAGCTGCCTTTGAGAATGGCCAGACTGAAGGGGGAGAGGTTTTGGCATCTGTCTCCCCAGTGCCCCCCGCACTTTCTGAGGTGACAGGGCTGCTCTCCTGAAGAGACTCGTAACACGAGCAAGACAAACGTTGGCTGTCTTGTGTGCTCGTGTCTGGACTCAGGGCAAGCTTTCCTGTTCGGTCAAGCCCGAGGCTCAGGGTGAAATTCAAGAAAGTGAAAATCCACACACTGCGCATCCAAGAATATATCAAGAAGAACGAAGCTCCAGCAGCAATTTCCACACAGCCTTGGGCACAGCCAAGGCTCACCAGAGGATCCTCACCTTCTGGCCTCCCATCTCTTGCAAAAGGGGCAGACCACAGACCCTGTGGCTGCCATGAGTGCAGCCCAAGTCCACATGTGAAGGGAGCACAGGGACCTTACAAGGGCAAAACAGGTTTCCTGAATTTCCTCCTGGAAGGGACTGATCTAAGAGTTTGGGGAGGCTAAAACAGACAAACAAACAAACAGTAAAGTATCTAAACAAGCTGGAGGCACCAGCACAACCAGTTACAGTGTCTCCGTGCACGCCTGGGTTTTAGGTTGGGCTAAAAGCAAACAGGGTTACACACTCAGCCTGCTGCTCCCTCACCTCTTGCCACAGCTTTGGTTCAGGCACAAGTGCTGCTCAAACAGTTCACGTTCCTGTGGGGAAGCTGAAAGCCTTGGCTGCTTCTCAGTATGTGGGCAAATCTGATCACAAGCCTTTCACAGAATCACAGAATCATTCAGGTTGGATAGGACCCTTGAGATCATCAGGTTCAGCCATTAACCCTAATCTACCAACCTCGCCGCTACAAACCATATAGCCCAGAGAGGTCTCCTCCACGTGCTTTCTCACAAATTAGCAAGGGGAATAAAACTACTCACAGAGATCCCTAAAGTAATCAGGAGGCTGGTCCCACCCCCTGTCTGCCAGGCTTATTTATCTCAATCTCTTCCTTTGGAAGCATCTTGCCTTCACTCAGGACTAACTGGAATGCCTGTAGTTCCAGTGGGGAGCTTTGCCTGAGGTCACCTGAGGCTGCAACAGGCTGCAGACACTCACCCATACCAGAAACAAGTCAATATGCTCTTGCTCACCAGCAGCAAGTCAGAAGGGATCCTGGCAGGGGATTTTTCCTCCAATTCTTTGCTTAGGTCAGGTTTTTGGCAACAGGCTCCACGTTTTGTGAATCTGGAACTTCCAAACAAGTCAGTACTCAGCAGCTGCCTGAGACCTTGCACTGTTTCCACACGTCCCACTGGGCCAGGTCACTGTCACTTTGGTCCTCAGTCACCCCTCCAGGCAGCATGAGCCACTGCAGATGCTCAAGCTGGAACAGTGTGGAAGAAACCCAAGGCACCTGGTTTCCCACCCTCACCCCAAGTCCATACCCTAACTGCCAGCAGATACAGAGCCATGGGGAAAGTAAGCACAGGGCAGGGTTGTGAGAAGCAGGGAGGCTGGGAACTGTTTTGAACTAAAACAAGAAACGAAGCCATTTTCACTGTTTTGTGCCCTCATCCTCCCAGTTTTGTCAGCACCTGGAAACTCTCACTCACACAGAAGCTACGGACCTTCCCCTTGTGTCAACACTGCCACCGAGACTCCTCTCTCAGAGGTTTTCCCCAAATGGCACAAAAATATGCTGTGGCTGCAGAGGCTGCTGAGGCTGGCCGGGCAAACACAGCGACTACCGGCACTGGGCTGAGCTTGGAGAGGAGAGAGGACTCTCTGACTGCAGGGCAAACATAAACAAACAAACAAAAATTCCTCTGGCATTCATGGGTTGCCCACAAAAAACCCCAGCAGCCAAAAAACCCCTTGATGTTGAACATACGCAGCCCACACAGCCCCAAGACAGCCTGTCCTTGCAGCAGCTCCCGTTCCCTCAGCGATAGCTCACGCTGCTTTGCACAAGCCAACAGAACGTTTCCAGGCGTTGAGATGGGGCCAGAGTCACAGAGCTAGGACACAATGGGGGGCCAGGGGGGTCCTGGTATCCAGTAGGGATGTTGAGTGGGAAAAGTATCCTCCCCCCATGCGTCAAATCCAGTTAGGTACGGAGGAAGTTCTTCACTGTGAGAGTGGTGAGAGCCTGGAAAGGGTTGCCCAGGGAGGTGGTGGAGGCCCCATCCTTGGAGGTGTTTAAGGCCAGGCTGGATGGGGCTCTGGCCAGCCTGATCTAGGGTGGGGTGTCCCTGCCCATGGCAGGGGAGTTGGAACTGGATGATCCTGTGGTCCCTTCTAACCCAGACTGACTGTATGACTTGGTCTGGGTGATCCTGCTGTGGCAGGGGGATTGGACTGGATGATCTTTCAAGATCCCTTCCAATCCCTAATGATTCCATGATGCTATGACTGATAACAAGGGAGCCTGGGCCACACTTCTAGTGGTTTGAGATACCTGCGTCCTCTTACTGCCAGTCTCGTGACTAACTCCCTTCTCCCTCAGCTCAGAGCTCATCTCTTTGGTGGCTCAGAGCTTCTTTCTTCAGTCACAGGGATGAGCTTTACGGCTGGTGTTTCAGGAATGGACAGAGATACAGCTGCCTTGGGACCAGAGCACAAAGGCATCTCCACTGGGAGACAGGAGAAGCTGCAGGAGGACCATTGCACAAAGCTGTGGGAAAGAGCAGGCAAGAAAAACAAAACATGAGAAGGACTTTCCAGACTGCTGCAGAGCCACTTGCCCCTCTTCTCTAGCAGGGACTTACCAACCAGCAGTCCTCACCAGAGCTTCAGACTTGATGCCCACCTGGGCTGCAAGCCCTATGGTCCAAGGGTGAGAAACCAAGAAGAGATGCAATAAATAAATCCTTCCTGTCTCACACAGCAGTTAGGAACCCAAGTGTACAAAGACTTGCAAATGGCTTTGATAAAAGCCTACAAAGAAGCTCCTAACCCCAAGAAGGGTGTTGTTTGTTCACATTCAGGAGGCACAGCTGAAAGCCCTACTCACTGCTTGAACAGGTGACCAGCATTTCATCATTCACAGCAGCCCCCAGCCCTGGTGGGGAAATTCCACTGCCCCCAAAAGCACCTTGTCTGGCTAAAAACACAGCTTCACCGACACTGGACGCAGTGGACAGTGCTCTGCAGGTGAAGAAAGTCACAGCCATAGACTTGCAGAATGGCTCAGGGTGGAAGGGACCTTAGAGATCATCTATTCCAACCTCCCTGCTGTGGGCAGGGACACGTCTCAACTAGACTTGGTTGCTCAAGGCCTGATCCAACCTGGCCTTGAACATCTCCAGGGAGGGGGCATCCACAACTCTCTGGGCAATCTGTTCCAGAGTCTCTCCACCCTTGCACTGAAGACCTTCTTCTTCAGATCTAGTCCAAACCTGCTCTCCTTCAGTTTAAAGCCATCTTCCCTTGTCCTATCATTAGATCCCCTTGTGAAAAGTCCCCCTCTTCACACAGATTGCTGCAAATGGCTGAGGGATGCACCAGGCAACAGGCTGTGAGAGGAGAAAACACCCAGGACTGCTGCCTGCTGCTCGCTGCCTGGAGGGGGAAGCACACAATGGCCCATAAATCCATGTGGGGAAGGCAGGGAGCATAAACACTGAGGTGATCACTGAATGCACAGGGAAGGGGACATGTAAGCAGAGGCAGAAGATTTAATAAATACACATTCCTGGGGAAACTGGCACTATCAGGAGATTTATCTGCATAGCAGAGCCGGTCAGATGGCTGGTGACCCATGGGCAGGACCGGCTGGGAGAGTGCAACTGCCAAGGAGAAAGGATGGAGTGATCTACATTGTCCTCACACACCTGCCTGCTGGTGGCTATAGCTGAGCTGGGACACGGGCTAATGTGGGCAGGGAGTGTCTGTCCCTTCCTGGGCAACCCAGTAGGATCAGCGGCTAGCACGCAGCAGGACATCTAACCCCACGGGATGTTTCACCGTGGCAAATCAGCTCCAAGGACAGAATGTCTGGCTTGCTGGCAGCCTCGCCTATGCTCCTCACTCTGCTGGATCCATTGTAGGGCATCAGTGTGACCTCTGTGATGTACCACCCAAGTCTGCTTGAGACCTGCAAGGCTGGGCTTGTTCTGCACCCCGGCAGCAGCTCTTCGGTCTCAGGGACTGAGGAATGGGAGGCATTGTCCTCTCTACACCAGGGAATAGTCACAAGCCAAGGGCACTCCCTACAAAGAGCCTCTAAAAGTGTAGTGGGAAGATGGGTCCTGGGGTGCTGACCTTTGGGAAAACATGGTGAAAGGCCACAGAGCAGCTCTGTCCTCAGTCCTTGGGTGGTCTGTCAGATGAGACCACTCCGACGGGCACCCTGAGGGACATGGCTTTTGTTTCAAGTCCTTTAGATCCAACCACTTTGGGTTCACCAAAGCTCCTGGTGCTACTAGGGGCTTGACAGCCCCTCTAAAGACATTCACATACAGGGATGCAGCCAGGGGAGGGGGAACATTAAATGTACCAGGTCCTGCCAGCCATGGGTGCTCAGGCAGAGAGGCTGGAGGATCCTGAAGACACAAAGGCCACATTTCAGGTGCAGGTGCAATCACCTCTCTCTGTCACTGTGCCCCCCTTCACCTCACAGTGGATTAAAACCAAAGCAGCATTGAAAGCAGTCACCCCAAAACTCACTCCCAGCTGCAAGCTACATGGTCTGGGCTAGAACATCTGACAACGTATTAACTGAAGGAGGCAAGGAAGTCTTAACATTTGATGTGGCAGCCTGTCTTTCCTTCCTTCATTCCTGGCAGGGATTCCTCAAGGACAACCTCCATATCTCTGCCCTCGGCTAGAGGAAAATATGCCAGCACAAGGGGAAACAGGTTTCAGCTCCTCAGAGGCTCCAGGGTGGACTCCAGCAGGCAGCTGGTAGCATGATGCTGGCTGACTCCATCCCCCTGACTCCTAAACTGCTGACTCTTCACAATCCTCCCCCTCTGCCCCCACGTCCCTTTGCACAGCTGGGTGAAGCGTGGGGCCACATGTGTGGTGAAGGGTCTGGGGGGCAAAGGGAGCAGGCAGCCAGGCCACCTCAACCCCCTATGTCTCTGCAGCGTGCAAGAGGAGATCCCTTCCCCTGCAGCATTCTGCTTGCATAAGCAATGTTTATGCTATTAAATTCAGAGAAGCAATAACATTCCCAGCAATAGATGCTGCTTGTGATAGCTCAGGGAACAGATAAGAATCCCAGAGACATGTTATTCCTGTTCAAAGACTTGGTCACAGTGACCTCCACAGATATTTTAACATTTGAGCTGGTTTAACTGTGGTCCTTTATTTGTTTGTTGTCGCACCCACTTTTGAAATAAACTTCCAGAGACCCTAAGCCCTGCTGAGTATCTGCTGTTCATTCAGTTTCCCTTCTCATTTAATGAGGCAGAGAGCAGTTAATTAAAAAAAATAATCTCTCCATCTCCCAGCTGACTTGCTGCCCTTGGCTCCAGCCGTTCCCTACCCTGTGCACAGAGCCATTGCTGGGCTGAAATGGAAACGAGAAGCAGAGACTCTCAGATGCCCCTTGCAGCTGGATGAACTGGGAAGCTCCCACCCAAATGAGAAGGCAAAGTGCCAGCCACAAAATGAAAATGAACCCAGCAGAAGGAGACCTCCCTCTTCCTCTCCCAGGAGATAACTAACATCCTCTGTGCCATACAGAGACCTAGCACAGAAGGGACAAGCACATTAAAAACAAAGCAGTTGGTTCCCCACTGAACACTGGGGCTTGTGCACGTTCCTGCTTTGGGGAGCAGCATGGTTCTGCGCTGCTCGGGCCAGCCCCAGCGATGGGACTTGCTCCTCTGTGTTAGCACTTCCTTCAGCGAGGAGGATGCAGCTCCAGGTCCTAACCCACTCCTTCAAGATCCTCCAGTGTGCGTAGGAGGTGAAACCTGCTTTTCCCCAAACAGGCTCATTCCTTCCTGCGGGGATCCTCAGATCCTCCCTGATGAGACCTATTTGGCCCCCCCACGTCTCCTCCCAGATGAGATGAGTTCTGGACAGCACAATCAGGACCAGCCTGTCTCCTCCTCTGAAGGGGCAGAGACTGGAGTGGGGAAAAGCCAGGCAAATGGGGAAGCCAGCAAGCGAGCAAGCCCCACAGCAAAGGGAAGGGGATGGGTGGTCTCGTGGAACTCATGTCACTGTCCCCATACCGTTTCTGACACAGAAGGGCTGCTTCTGAAGCAGCAGACACACACGGCCTCATGCAAAGCCCTTCTGTGTAATTATAAATCCATGGTTTCTTCTGGGCTCCCACTTCTCATCTGCATTTAATACCCTGAGCTCTGTCAGAGGGCAAAAACACAGCCTTTGCATCCAGAAGGACAAGAGTTCCCTGCAACAGCTGCTATATTTAACAAAAAATACTCTGGGTTGCCATGGCAACCCTGGCTTCTAAAAATAGAAATGCCATATACAGCACAGCAGAGAGCACATGCAGCGCTGATGGAAGCTGCTTTCAGCGAGTGCTGGGAGATGGAAGTAAACTTTGATGCTTCGAGGGAATCGGGAGCAGGCAAACCGTGCAAAAACCACTCCGTCTTTTTCTGGTTAACACCTACAGCAAAGGGTCCCTTCTTCCCTTGGCTTGAACAGTGCTCCAAGTCCTGACTCAACGGGGGGCTTTTGTGGGGCAGCTGAAGCAGCTTGACTGGGCCAGCAGTGATGAGGTCGGTGCTGGATGCGGATCTTTTCTTCCTGGCACCATGGCCAAGCCACCGCGGCTCCGGCATCAGGGTGGGTTTCTGCTGCCCACGTAGTTGAGTGGGCTGTTAGGTCACCCCAGCCAGCAGATCTGTTTGTGTAAGGCCGGGTTTTGGTCACCTTGGTGCCCACAGGTGCTCAGAGGAGCATCTGGTTCCGACTTGCTTGCTTTAAATAACCTACAGCGCACACATAGGAGCCATGGCGGAGCTGCACAGGTTTCCAACGAGCCTTGTTACCCCTCCACTGACAAAACCAGGTCCAGGGCGTTAAATCAGCTCCCCATGAGGAGCCTAATTTAATGCCTTCTCTTTTCTCACTAAAATCCAGTCCTCTCACCCCAGCACAGCGCTGTAAACAGAACACACAACGAGCACCCTACAGCAAGAGCCAGCTGAGCATCTTCCGAAATCTGATTAGCAAGGCTGAGCAGTCACAGCCTGCTGATGAGCAGCAGTTGCTTCCCATTGCCGTCCGAGCCTCCAGCCATCTCACTAATTCTCCTTGACATTGCTTGCTCCGAGTGGAAGGCACACGTTGCCAGACTGCAAAGCCCCGCTGCCCTGGACGGGAGGATCAGCTGCGTGTGCGCTCACCGCACGGCCCCCTGCTCTGGCTCTCCCTGTGCTGGCTTCTAGGAATCCGTGAGTGCCGCGTGCTTTCCGGATGATGCACGGCTCCGCTTGACTCCGGCACTGTTCTCTGAAGGAAGGAGCTGGCTAGCGAGCAAGGGCTCTCAAAGAGGAAAACGCTTCACGTTGTTGTAGCAACATGTGTCCTCTTCTTTTTCTCCTCTAAGGAAAAACCAGCAGCCAAGCAGATTAACAGACCTAGTGGGAACTGAAGTCAACACAGTGCAATATGTGCCTTATCCCATGCCTGCTACCCCGCGTTGAAGGAAGTCCTGCACTGTGAATCTGTGGGGTTGTCTGTGTTGGTTTCCCTCATACTGTGCCTCAGTCCTCAGCCACTCTTGCATTCTGTAGGTCTTCCCACTGACTATGATATTTGGAGTTTTCTCAGTAGTTTCCAAAGCAGGATCTTGAACTGGTTGTATTTAGGTATCTGCATAGAGAGAGGGAGCTTAATGCACCTTGTGGTCTCCATGGATAAATTCCCCTGTTCAGAGCACTCATACGTTCTGAAACCAATAAATCATTTACTGCAGGTTGAGATAGCACTGAAGATGATCTCACCTGGCTTAAATCCTGGGTTATTTTATAGCCCAAACCTTGAGCTACTGGCTGCAGACACCAGCGGCAGCTCATGATGCCTGTCAGGCTGGCATCCACACATCTCATGCACTTACAAGTGCAGGCGTGGCTGTGGTTTTTGAAGCATAACTTGTCCTGCAGGGTCTAGGTGACTGGACCATGTCACATAGACTGATGACACCTGAAGCTGTACCCCAGGGCAGGTAGCCCTTGCTAAGATCCTGACAATCTCAGACCTTCTGAACCTGCTCTTCAGACCTTGGGGTTGAAGATCATTGCTTTCCCTGAGAAAATTCAACATTGATAAACACTCACCAGGAGGACCACTTACCCCACTGGACATCTTGCCAATGCCATGTCAAGGCCACAGGCCCTGTCTGTGGATTTGCACACCCATTTTCCAGGTAAATCTAACAGCCCACCTTTCACACGGGGCATGCAGCGAGACTGAATATCTCATCATATCTCCCATCCATGGTGGACACACCAACATCACCTCCCCTTTGGCTCGTGGTGAAGAACTCCATCAGCTCTTTGCTAAATACACTGCCACAACACAATCAATGCAACCCCCCATCCTGCTGCCCAAAGCTGGACAAGACAAAAACACGTATGTGGGTCGCTCAGGTGTGTTGCCTTGCAATGCACATCCCTTTTTCCGTGCGTACTTGCCCAGCTGGGCTTGCAGGCGTATCCAGCAGGACCAGGCTGGCCCTGCCACAGTGCTAGGGACTGCCTAGAGCCTGGTCGGAGGGTGCTGCACTGAGACCATCGGCACAGGCTCAGCGGGGGTCCTCACTTGAGCACCTCAGGTTCTGTTTGCTTCATCCCACTTCATCCTGACCCAGTTCCCGGCAATCCCAACTCGCCGTGAAATTGCTGCCGTGTGTATAAATGATGGCTACTTCTCCTGCTCCCCCCATCACCTGTGCTGTCCCACTGCATCTCTCTGCAGCACCTCGGGATGCAGAACACACTTGCCCCTGCTGTATTTGATCTCCGGTCTGGCCCACGTTTATACCTGCCCTGCATCCTCTCCCCGTGCAGTGCCCAGCACTGAGGCAGAAGGGCGTTTCTCTCACTTGCAGTGACTGAGGACCACACTCTGAGGGCTCCATCGGTGTCACAGCAGCACCTCCTTGTTGCTGACCAGGGCAGTAAATTCATGGCATCTCCAGCACATGGGTAAACCTGTACTTTTGTGGAGTGTGAAAGGAAGGGCTTAATGCTGCATTTTCCCCCATACCTGCAGAATGGAAACAGGCATGGGTGAGGTTTAACTCAAATGCCTGTGTGACAGCAGGTGGTCCAGCTCCTTGGGCTGGGCTTGGCTGCTGGGCACTGAGCTGAACCTAGAGGATAAAGCGGAGGATGCTTGCTGCTGAGAGCTGGAGCTTTTAGAGCAGGGCAGGAAGTTAAGTGCCCAGATCCCGTTATTGCTAATGGTGTCTGCGTGTCGAGCTCCGCGGGCGTTGCTTTAGAAACTGCCGTGCCCAGGCTGCCGACCCGGCCTCACCTGCTGCTTTGCTTTCGGTCCTCTGATGCAAAACTGCGCTGTGTTTGGACGCACAGGGCACGCTGTGCGGTGCTTGCCAACAGAGCATCGGGTTCCCCGCGTGCTCCTGCCTTTCAGATGCCTGAAAAAAGGTTTGAGCAGTAGCAACTCAGGAAGGGTGGGCAAGCAGGCAACAGCCCAGCCTGTTCTGTCACCCAGCCCCCGCTGATGATATGGGAAAGGGGAACTGGACGTCGTGCTGAGAGGCCTGAAGAGTGGAAATGAAGTCCCCTCGTGGAAGTTCAGCTCAGTTTCCAACACTTCACCTCTACTCCCATGACCCAAACAGCCAGCCACAGCCAATTCTCAGTGTGGGCACACAGCTCCTCGTGGGGCAGCAGCAGAAGGAACAGGTTGCCCAGGGAAGCAGCTGAGTTACCCAGGGAGGTGTTCAAGAGATGTGTAGATTGGTCACTTTGGGATGTGGTTTAGCGGTGTGCTTGGCAGCGCGGGGCTAATGGTTGGACTCAATGATCTCAAAGGTCTATGGTGTCCCTGCCTAGGGCAGGGGGATTGGAACTAGATGATCTCTCAGGTCCCCTCCAACCTAAGCCATTCTATGAAGTGTCATGGGCAAAGCTTAGTTGCTTAAGGTCCTTCAGTATCCCACCTCATCAATGACCAGTGCTGGAAGCAGGTTCTTATGCTGGTTTGTGTTAAAGAGAAAAGCTTTGGTTCCCCTGCTGCTGGGCACAGCAGCATCCCCTTCAGGGGCATTTCCTTCAACAAAGTCAAAAGGAAGAAAATAAAAGATTTCATGAGGACATCCTTCCTTCTCCAAGAGGAATCGTGTCATTCAGTGAGGCCAGATCACAAAGTGTGTGCAATGGCAACCTTCTGGATGCGGCATGTAGAGACTTACCCAAGCAGTGCTCACAGTCAGGTGGGTGCCTTCACAAGGAAATGTGGTTCTGACAGCGCTGTCCCTGCCTCATCCTGCTGGCATCAACCACAGGTGTGCAACACCAGTCCTGCGTAAGCCCACAGCACTTCATCTACACAGACCGATAAATCACGAGGCCAACACGCGGACCGTGAGGCAGTTGTGGCCTGAGAGTTGTATGCAAGTGAGATCCAGAAAAACGCTCACGATTTACAGCTCTAAGGCAGAATAAACACAATAACCTGCTTAATTTTGATGTGGATCTGGACAGATTTATCTCATAGGCTTAGCTGAGACTCCTGGAAGAAAGTCTGTTGGCAGCACACTCCAACCCCCAAAGAGACCAAGGAGACGTATCCCAGCAAAGCCAGAGAACCATCGGATCCAGGCAATGCCTCCAGAAAGGATGTAGACACAGCTTGCTCCAGAAAGCTGCATCTCAGGATGTCCATCCATCATGAATGCTCACCTTCCTCCTGATTTCATGCTCAGATTTGTGCTCTGTCCTTGCAGACCTCCCTGATCTTACAGCACGTGTCACTCCAGGAGCTGGATGTAGTGGACACTTCTCAGTCCCATGGTGAGGAACCAAGATTATGTCTTGGCCTCGGTCCAGAACTGGCAATGAGTTGAGTCTACTCACCATCACTGGCTTACCTGCCCAGCATCACCCAAGCCTCTCTGGCTCCCATATCCTGTTGCTGGCTACCCAAAAGCATCTGGGTTCTTCTTGACCTTCCCACAGGCTCCCACAGAGCCTCTGTAGGAGACCCAGGGATGGTCACTGGCAGCACAGCCTGTGTGCCCACATAAATCCAACCTGCTCTGTACTTGCCAACACACCCTGTGTGAAGAACACTCCCACTTCTGGCAGGAAAAACTGAGAAAAATCACAGCAGGTCTTGCATTTCCTTAGGATCCTACGGGGAACCTGCTTCACAAGCCAAAGGACACTCGAGTACATCCAGCCTGATGGAAACTGTACGACCCCTTCAATAACAGCTGTAGCTACAGAGACCCCCAGGCGGCTCAGTAGAGCTGCTCTCTTGAAGAAGTTTCCACTCAATGATGGATCACCTTCTGGTACACATTTGGCCAGCTTTCTCATTTCCAGGAGTCAACAGCTCAAGACAAAACGAACAAGATTCATTGTCAAGCCTTCTCCTTGGCAGGCATGCCCTCCACAATGAGAGCAGATGTTGGCTTCTCCTCATCTCAGGCTGCACTCTCTGCATTTGTACTTCTTCGATGGTTTTTCTTCAGGAGACTTTAACACTTTGTGGATCAGAAGCAAGCAAGACACACTGTGAGCCAAAACTTGCTGTCAGGGACCTCCTGAGCATCTCCATGCACAGCTCCAGTGGACAAGTAACATGAGAGAATGTCATGAACTACAGGAGACCAACAGACCCGCGAAACAATGACCAGTTACAGCACAGCTTCTCCAGAACACCTGGCAAACGCAGGTCACAGCTCAGCCCACAGAAGGGGCACTGCAGCTCCAGAGTTACACTTCAGGGGAACAGCAGTCACGTGCCAGTTCAGACACCAAGGACTAAAAAAAGCCCATATCAGCCCTAAAATTCAGGTTTTAAGGCTGGCAGGCCGCGGTGTAGGGCCTGTGAAGCTGTAGTGTGATTTCTCCATTCCTCTCTGTGCCCAGCCTCCCTTGCCAGATAATTTCCTACATAGACGTGCAGGCAGACCCCTGCCATGTGGCCCCACTGCTGTGCCAGTCGCAACCACCAGAGACAGAATCCTGCATGAGAACCTCAAGAGGGGTCCAGCTGGATGGGAAGCACCAGCTACTAATCCATGGTGGTGGCCCTGTAGGGAAAAAAACTTGAAAAACCCAAACAAGAGATTTTATGAAACCCCTCCTTGCCTTCTTGAGAGCAGGGCATTTTGCATGTGCAGACTTGCCTGGGAGGAATTCTTTGGCTTTGTAAGAAATAAATCAAAAAGGATATTCTCCTACCCATTCAGGTTGAAGGACAAATGACCAGGTCTGGTGGACAGAGTAGAGCCAACTGAGCATAGAGATGGGCTGATTTATCTCAGCCTGATTGCTCCCTCCAGCCTTTTCTTGAACAAAACCTGATAAAACAAGTCACAGAATCATTAAGGTTGGAAACAACCTCTAAGAGATTCGAGTCCAACCTTCAGTGCAACAACTCCATGACCACTAGACCATCACTTTCCTGGGCAGCCTGTTCCAATGTTTAACTACTCCCACTAAAGAACTTTTTCCTAATTTCCAATAAGAACTTCCCCTGGAGCAGCTTGTGGCCATTTTCTCTCATCCTGTCATCAGTTATTCAGGAGAGAGGCCAACACTGGCCTCCCTACAACCTCCTTTCAAGTGTCTTCAAAGGGCAATAAGGTCTCCTCTCAGCCTCCTCTTTATGAGGCTAACCAATCCCAACTCCCTCAGCCTCTTCCCATCAGATCTCTTCTCCAATCCCTTCACCAGCTTTGTTTCCCCTCTCACTACTCGTTTCAACACCTCAATGTCTTTCTTATACTGTGGTGTCCAAAACTGGACACAGTATTTGAGGTGCAGTCTCACCAGTGCCAAGTGCAGGATCACCTCCTTACTCCTGCTGGCCACACTATTTCTTATACAAGCCAGGAAGCCAGGATACTGGTCTTGGGTCCTTCTGCCCCTCTACTCTGCCCTGGTGAGACCATGTCTGGAGTATTGTGTCCAGTTCTGGGCTCCTCAGATCAAGAGGGATGTGGAGCTGCTGGAGGGAGTCCAGCGTAGAGCAACGAGGATGATGAAGGAGGTTGAGCGCCTCCCTTACAAGGAGAGGCTGAGGGAGCTGGGTCTCTTGAGCTTGGAGAAGAGGAGACTGAGGGGTGACCTCATTAATGTCTATCAATATGTGAGGGGTGGGTGTCAGGAGGATGGAGCCAGGCTGTTCTCAGTGTCATCTAGTGATAGGATGGTGTGAGCTGGAACATAGGAGGTTCCATATAAATATGAGAAGGAACTTCTTCACAGTGAGGGTGACAGAGCGCTGGAACGGGCTGCCCAGGGGGGTTGTGGAGTCTCCTTCACTGGAGACCTTTAAGACCCACCTGGATGTGTTCCTGTGTGACTTGGTCTAGGTGACCCTGCTGGGGCAGGGGGATTGGACTGGATGATCTTTCGAGGTCCCTTCCAATCCCTGATGATTCTCTGATTCTATTCTATGATCCTATGATTTCTTTGCTCCACATCCAGCTGGGTCTATCTCTAGGAGCGAGGAATCAGGGAGCATAGCTACTCCAAAGTAAACTGCTCTAGAATTGCTTTTCCATAACAAGACAGTGGTTTTCTTAGGGCAAACCACTTTTATTCTTGAGGAAAACGTCCACAGGAGGAAGAGCCAGAGAAAACCTGGCTGTGCTGCTGCTCTGGAGCTATTATCATCAGGTTAAAAAAACCCCACTGAGCTTCCACCTTCCCCTGTTTGTGACCAGGCCAAGCTGGCAAACAGGAGTGACCCACTCTTTAACTTTCCCATAGCTCAGCTGACGACGTCAAAGCCTGGGTCCCCTATAAATCCCCACAGCTTGGGCTGGATGTGTGGGGACAACACTTTGTCTCCAAACCAAAAGGGCAGAGAAGTGATGGAGCTGCTCCAGCGAGGGAGAAACGTCGATAATTAATGTAGTGGGAAAATTGCACGTTTATGTGCCTCCCCCAAACACAATAGCAGACATCCATTTCCTGCGGGGCTGTGGACACTTGCCAGCCCACAAATAAATCACAAGAACACAAAGCCAACAAGGAGGAAAAGAAAGGGGAATTATCACATAGGATGCAGCAGCTTTTTATACCAGGAAAATAATCAGCGTCTCCATCAGACGTCTATTGTTTATCAATAATATTCCCTAACACTCCCACCAGTGGAGTCCTAGCTGAGGAGCAGGATGATGGAGGATGACTTGGACTTTGTGAGCTCCAAAGCAGTAGCAGGGAGATGGACTGGCCTGCCCCTGAGGCATTTTTGGGACCAAACTAAGAAAAACCTCAGTGAACCTGATACTAAATAGGCTTTGGCATGGGTGAAAAATTGAATAAATGCAAAATTCCCTGCTTACCTCCATGAAGAGGTGCTTGGTGTGCAGGGATGGAGGTACTCTGCAGTCTGGCAGCATCTCCAGTGGGACCACGTGCACTGATGCTGAAGGTTAAAAATGAGGGAACAAAGAGTTTTAGCGAGGACTTGCAGAGTTCTCCTCCCACACGTTTTCCCTCCCTTCATCTTTCCCCACAGAGGTTTAATGGCACAGGCTCCAACTTCACAACACGCTCGAGTCAATGAGAGCCTCTCCATTGACTTTCAACTGCCTTTGGCACCAGAACCTGGGATCATGACACCACTTTTATGACTTCCCCCGTGGCTTATGAAGTTGGGCTTTATCAGCAACAGGAGACTGGAGGAGAAGGGCTATTAGTGGGTTTCAAAAGGGCAATTCCTGTTTTCTTCTTAGCCTAGGGCTGTGTTAAATTAATTAGGGGTGTGTGCCATACTTTCCCAAATATGCTTTGGCCACAGCGACACTGGCAAGTGAGTGAGCACTCCCAAATGGGTTTTTATTCCCCCTGCCTCTGCTACGTGTGCTGTGGGGGGGATGCTGCTGGCAGATTCCTGGTGGAAACTGTGCTGTGCACCTTAGGGCTCTGGCTAAAGGGGCCATCTTCCTAATCCCTAGACCGTGGCTTCTACTCATTTATTTCAACACTTCCAGGGATGGTGACTCCACCACCTCCCTGGGCAGCTTGTTCCAGTGCACAACCACTCTCTCAGGAAATACCTTCTTCCTAATATCCAATCTAAACCTCCCCTGATGCATCTTGAGGCTATTTCCCCTTGTCCTATCATTAGTAATTTGGGAGAAGAGCTCAGCACCAGCCTCACTACAACCTCCTTCCAGGTAGTCGTAGAAAGCAATAAGGTGTCTCAGCCTCCTCTTCTCTAGACTAAACAACCCCAGTTCCCTCAGCTGCCCTTCATAGGGCCTTTTTTCTAGACTCTCACCAGCCTTGCTGCCCTTCTCTGGACCCGCTCCAGCACCTACTGAGGTCCCCAAACTGGACACTGGTGCTGTCTCACAAGTGCAGAGAACAGGGGCACCATCACATCCCTACTGCTGCTTATAGCATTTGTGATACAGGCCAGGATGCCCTTGGCCTTCTTGGCCACCTGGGCACCCTGCTGGCTCTTGTTCAGGTGGCTGTCAGTCAACACCCCCAGATCCTTTTTGGCCAGGCAGCAACCCAGCCACTCTTCCCTCAGCCTGCAGCAATGTTGGAGGTTGTTGTGACCAAACCAGTCTCTGTGCCAAATCCTAGTACCTGATCTCAGAGGTCCTTCACAGCATGGTGTGAGTTGGTTGATTGACTTCCTGTGAGACCAGCTGCATCATCTGGATCTGCTTTTGCACAGGAGCCATGAAAGAGTCCCCACAATATTCCACGGAATCAAGATTTAAGCTGACATTCTTTAGGTGGCACCAAACCCATCCTCTGCTGCTCACACACTCTTCCCCTACATGCTGCAATGTGTGATCTTTCAGACTGAGGTTGGTTTATGCCTCTGAGCACCCTTATTTTGCTGCCTTGCCACCAGACCTCTTTCATGACCATAGAATCATAGAATCATTAGGGATTGGAAGGGACCTTGAAAGATCATCCAGTCCAATCCCCCTGCCACAGCAGGATCACCCAGACCAAGTCATACAGTCAGTCAGGGTTAGAAGGGACCACAGGATCATCCAATTCCAACTCCCCTACCATGGGCAGGGACCTCCAGGCTTGCCAACCCCAAATCCTCGCACTTCTTGCTCTCCTATAGTGACCTTCCAATGCCTGAAGGAGCCTGTAAGAAGGCTTGGAAAGAACTGTTCACAAGAGCAGGGAACAATAGGATGAGGGGTCGTGGTCTGAAGCTGGAAAAGGGTAGGTTTGGGCTGGACATTAGGAAATCATTCCTTAATCTGAGGGTGGTGGATCACTGCAACAGGAGCTGGAACTGGGTGATCCTGTGGTCTCTTCTAACCCTGACTGACTGTGTGACTTGGTCTGGGTGATCCTGCTGTGGCAGAGGGATTGGACTGGATGATCTTTCGAGGTCCTTTCCAATCCCTAATGATTCTATGATTCTATGAACATACTGACACACACAAAAGGGAAGCATTTGTTCTGGAGAAAGTTGTGTTTCCCTTGCTGATTATCAGCTGCCACTCAAGAGGCAGAAGAGCAGCAGCCACTAACGTCTGCCTGTTCCTCGGTGATGTGCGCCGTCCGGATTCGAGTGACCCACGTAACACTGATAAAGGCATTCATGTATTTGTTGGGCCAGATAATACATAGTTAAATGCAAAGCCCTCTGCTTATGCACTGTAACACCGAGAACTTAAACACAGAACGTTAAAGACTTTCAAACTCTTGAGGTCCCCACAGCAGCTCGCTGCGCGCTGCACAAACAGCACCTGAACTGCTCTGGCTGTATTGATGGGGTGCGCGTCTCAGGGATGAGAGCAGAACAGTCATCTCCTGGATGTTTGGGCTCAAAGCTGTGTCAAGCATCCTGGGGCAGTGAGTGGTGTCCCAGGGAGGTGGCTCCCACAGTACATCCTCAGCATCACAAGCTCCCTCTTGAGCTCATTATGACTAAGTGGCACGCAGGAACCGATAAGCACATTCAGGATAAACACATCTGGAAGAGGCTTGCTAGCTGCAGAGAAATGCTTATTAGCACACTTTTTAGGGTAAAAAGGGAGAAAAACGAAAATGCAGCAAGCACAGGGTTTTCATTTAGAGGGGGAGGGAAAGCTGTCCTCAACCGAGAGGGCTCAAAGCTGCCTTCACTTTTTTTTTCCAAACAGCAGACTCATTCTTTTTTGTTGCTGTTTCCACTTGCTTTTAACCAATACTGCTCCTATTCCGGTTCTGGCTTGGTAAAAACCAACATTTCGGAATGGGAATGGAGTGCTAAGGTTTCCACTGCACCAAACCCTGCCTCGCCCTGTCCCCCTGCCTCTGCTCCACCACCAGGTAGGTTTCAGAGGAGCTTGGCAGGGCTCAGCTCACTCTAGGGCACACTGGTCCTGAAGGTCATCTGTGTTATCTTTCTGAAAAGGTCTTTACTGCTGTCCAACTCAACTCATCTAGTAGATGTGCTTAGGGAACGTTGGACTTGACGATCTCTAGAGGTTCCTTCTAACACCTACTATTATATTCTGCATGCTGGACCACAGCTGGAGGCGGGTGAGCAAACACTGCATGTTCTGGAGTTCCATCTGCCAGCACAGTCCTTTCTGCTTGCCAGCAGCCCTTGGCACTCACCCCTGACGGGAGCGGAGAGAAGGAGCCAGCATGACCCCAACCCACAGCTTTGCACCCCTCCTGGACACAACCTTCCCCTGTGGGCATGTGGGATACTGACCTTGGGTCAGAGCTTCTTTCTCCAAAGCAAAGCCAGGCTCACTTCAGCACAGACGTCAGGAAACGAGGTCACGAGCAAGAAGTCCTTGCCAGCCCCATGGCTGCACCCCCTCACTAGGCGAGGCAGCTACTCAAAGCAGACATGGAGTGGCTGATGGCTGAGCACCGGTGCTGTCCTGGCAGCTGTCATGGCACAAAGCAGCTGACACACTCCCAATCAGCTCTCCTTCCTCCATGAGCAACACGCGCTGTGATAGTTGCCAAAGGCTCTGCTGTACCAGCAAGGCAGGTTGCTGCTCTCACCCGCGGTGCAGGGACAGATGAACTCCCATCTGCTGAGTCACGGAGCAGAAAGTGAATCCTGCAGATGCAGGGGATGTAGGGAGCCCATCTGGGATGTGAGCTGAGCTCTAAGAGATTTCCACTCCGAGACCTAGTGCCCTGTTGTGAGAAGATTGATTGGGAAGCATGTTTGGGTCATTACCTTAATACAATGCAAGTGTGAAGGCCGGCCACAAGGGTAACAAGGCCAAGTTACCCTTGGTCTGGGGTGGAGCCTGCTACGAGACAAGCAAAGGTACCCAGAACCTCCTTCCTCCCTGCAAATATGGCTTGGTCAGACGTAGCTGTGGATTCCCAACACCGTGCACTTGTCTCAGGTGAAGGGAGATGCACTGCCACAGGGACAGGGTGGTCTGGGAGGTCCAAGCAGGCTTTCACCCCTTCACCTCAGGCTGAGCCTGCTGAGTTCAGCACAGGTCCGAGCTGCACTGAACATCTGGCACACGCACCTATAGCATCACACAAAACAAGCTGCTTTTCCCCTTCACTTCTGTAAACAGGAAGAAAAAAATCCCTACTAAAAAGCCCTGTTTAGGCTCATGCTCAAACAAAAGTTAATATTCCTTAGCCAGATTCCAAAAACAAAGTGTCTGTATGACCCGAAATGTTTCATGTGACCTAAAGTCGTTTGCTTTGCTTTTAGTTTCTTGGATACTTGAAGGAAACTTGCCAATGGTAAAATCAAAAAAAATAGTTTGACTTTGGGATTATTTTTTTACAGCCTCTTGGAATATGTTTGCTTTTTCTTTCTTTGGGTTTTTTTTTAAGTCAGTCTGTCAGCAGGCAGGTCATGAACACCCTGGGACAGTGAGTCTAGCTAACAAAAGACTGTCCCTTGCAAATGTCCTCACTCTCTGAGAAGAGTCTCAACACTGTGATGGGGTCTTGTCTCATTTGGCCATGACACGTGGCCCATCTGCTCTGTTTGGTTCGTAAGATGCTTGCAGATGCCCCAGTCCTCCAAGGAACTGTCTTGCGGTTTGGTTTAATAGTTGGCTGAAAGTGGCTTTTGATTTGGTCTTCAGGAGATCTTCCACAAGAAGCTTTAGAAGATTCCCACTAGTAAGGGTCGAACATGGCCCCAGTGACAGCCCAGGAACATTGTCTGGCTGTAAAGATTAAAGACCTGCAGCACCACAAGTGGCACTAAGATACATCCATGGAACCCCTGGCTTGAACAGGGACTCAGGAAGAGTTGATAAAGAAGAACCCTTGATGAACTTCAAGATGTTTCAAAATGGCACATTCTGGGATGAACTGGGGAACAAAACAACAGTCTGCTGAACTTTGGAGTTGCCCTTTGCCAGTTGTAAAACATTTCTCAGGGAACATGCCCCACTTTCCAGTCAAGTCCTTTCAGAAAGTGCAGGGTTTACTCAGTCAGACGGCTGCCATTAACATCAGAGAAGGTTTTTATAGTGTCAAGATCACAAGGAGATGAATTTAAACCAAAGATGCTTCACCCAGAAAGACAAACAACTCAGCCTGTTACTTCTCTTTTTGACTGAGCCATGTCGCTGTCCCCCTGAAGTGCATCGTGCTCCACCACACTACATGCTAGCCACCACGACCACAAACAGAAGTTACAAGTGTAAAGAGAAAGTTTGGAACCTACAGCTGCTCAAGATATGAAGCATGAGTGCAGCCATGCTTCACCTGCCTGTGGGATAGTCTAAAGGCCCCTGGCTACTCCAGCCAACCACCTGCCAGCAGAGCCTGGGCATTCTCTGCGGGCTCCTTAGAGCAACAGACTGATTTGAGACAAGCTTCTTAAAAAAGCAGCTTTTCACTCGGAGTATCTGCTACCTTACACAACCTCACTTGCTTCTGCTCAGCCCAACTAAAATCATGTTTCCAGATACAGGTTCAGCTAGGAGGACGAGTAGGATGCATCACTTCACACCTCTCCGTGGGCTCCCCAGGGCTGGCAGTGGCCGTTTCGATTGACACACAGGATGGTTTTCTCTTGCTAACTGCTCCAAAGCTCCCAGGGAGCACGAGCCTCACGCCGCTGTCACCAGCCCTGACCGTGCCCTTGGCCATAACACACAGCAATTAAAATTGCTGATTTTCCTTCTTCAGTTAGGTTGTCCTCAGCCCCTGCATTCCAGGGGCTTATTTTCAAGGAGAAACTGCTTTTTTTATTTTCAGCAAGGCACTGAAGACGTCGGTGAGCAGCAGAAGGCAAAGGACAAGAGGAGGGCAAGCTGCATTTGCCACATGGTTTTGGAGAGAACATTTCCCTCTGCCAAATGGGAAGAGTGGGTGATGTGATGCCTGGGCAGGAAACTACAGAATCATTAAGGCTGGAAGAGACCTCCAAGATCATCAAGTCCAACTATCAACCTCAACCCACCATGCTCACTAAACCACCCATTTTCTTAACACCTCCAGGGATGGTGAGACTCCACCACCTCCCCAGACAGCCTGTTCCAACGCCTGACCTCTCTCACAGGGAATAAATTCTTCCTGATGGAGGTTATGTGTCCCAGCCTGGACCACTGAAAGTGCCTCCAGCTTTCTAGACGCGAGAAGGACATTTTCCATCTCTTTTCCTACAACCTGAAGCCTGTGCTCAGCTGGGCCACGCTTCCTACCAAGCACTCAGAGGCTTAATGTTTATCAGCAAAGGCAATTATAATACAGCAATACTCTCCAGAAGACCTGAACAGTGCAGTCACAACAGTCCTGACCCAGAGGGTGGAGGGAAGACTACTTTTTCAGGCTCACTTAACAGCAGATGGCAGCTAACTCACGGGGATCCTGCCAGCACCACCAGCCTTACCCACTGAGTGGAGGTGGCAGGTCCACAGTCACGGCCAGCAAAGTGCAGTCCCTCTCTGATACAACCGCTGCGCAGTAGTGGCCTTTCCTGAGGGACAAGGTATGTGGGTCACTACTGATATCAGTGTACTCACCAGATGCTTGGAGACACAAGCATAAATGATCTCTTCAGAGGGTACCTGCAGGCATGAAGTTGAATGAGCCCTGCTGGCAAGATTCAACGAGACACCAATGAAAACTGGGAAAGGCTCCCACAACATTCCACAGGACACCAGCTTGATCTCAGCCATTGTTGTTTGATCTGGAGCATCCTGGTGTCCACCACTTCCAGCAAAGCTTCAGCTTTTCACTCGTTTTCCTTGTTTAATACTTCCAGACAAGCCTGTGGATTAGTAGCTCTACTTCATCTCCCACACCACTTTTTTCTTTGGGCTCCTTCCAGCCTCTCAGACATCAGCTCTTCACTTTCCCATCATTGCTTGCCCATCACTGTTACTAAAGGGTGTCCATATACATGTGGCTGTAGCTCCAGCTGACACAAGGAGCTTCCTGTGCTCGGGTTTAACAAAGGGCTTATAGCCATTTCCTTGCATACTCCTGGAGGCTCAAGATTTCAGTCTCAAAGGCTTCAGCTTAATTTTTCCAAGTATCCTTAATAAATACATAGATAAATTCTACATACTTCTCCCCCTTAGGAGCTTATTCCAGTGTTTTGCAGGCCTCCTGGTTCTTGCACGTGCCTCATGATAATGACTCAACGGGAAAGCTTTAGGATGTCACAGGGGCAGACTTTGGTCCCTGGAACTTCTGACAGATGGCTTTCAGGGGCAGAGGATTTCATTTGTTGTGTCTGAGACCATTGCCCTAAATTCTCCCGGCTCCTCTTGGTTTTCCCAGACACTACATGATCCCAGAGGGCATTTCACATTCCCTCAGACTTAACTGCACTAGAGTCTGAAACTTGCCTTACCTCTTCCAAAGCCTAATAGAGCCTCATGAGAGCAACAGCTTTCTGTGTGCAGATGCTTTCCGTATCTGAAGGATGCTTCTGAACTTTAGCCTGGCTTGTGCTTTTGGCTCCTCTCCTAGGATTTTGATCCAAGAAACCCTCTCAACATGTTCCACTTGCTCAGCTGGGGAATTCAGCACTGTGGTATCTTGCATTGCCGATTATTTTTAGGGATGATCAAATCAAGAGAGATAAAATAAGAAACGAGCTGGATCTTTGTTAGAGCTGACTGCAAAGTGCTGTAAATTACCAGCACTTGGTCTCATGGCCACAGTGGAATTCTTGATCTGAGATGATCCTGATGGACCCAGCTTCCGTCGGTGTCATACAATCAGCAGCCCCAAAAAGCCCTTGAAAGAAGCACACTTAACTGGGTTTACTTTCTTGGTCAATGGCAGTGGTTGGTTGAGACAGTTTCTTCCTGACAGAGTATTTTCTCATTATGAGAGACAATCTCAGCTGCTGGGCCATGAGCAAGTCTTCTTTCATCATCCTCAGCTCTCCGGGGAAGGACTTGGTGGACAAGTTCCCCATGAGCTAGCAATGTGCCCTTCGGGCCAAGAGGGCCAGCAGTCTTCTGGGGTGTATCAAGACATGTGACTAGCTGGTCAAGGGCAGATCTCCACTGCCCTGGAGAAGCCAGGAAGTGTTGTAGTCAGGTCTGGGTTCACCAGTTCAAGAGAGAGATAAAGAACTTCTGGAGACAGCCCAGCAGAGGCTACAGAGATGACGAGGAGACTGGAGCATCTCTCTGATGATGAAAGACTGAGAGACCTGAATCTGTTTGGTCTGGAGAAGAGAAATCTGAGAGGGGGCCTGATCATTGCTCATCAATAGCTAAAGGGTGGGTGTCACGAAGATGGAGCCAGACTCTTCTCAGTGGTGCCAAGTGACAGAACAAGGGGCACAAACTGAAACACAAGTAGTCCCATCCGAGCGTAAGTCACAAGTACTGGGGCTGCTCCTGTCTGACACTGTTATCAGTGATTTGGACAAGGGGACCGAGTGCACCCTGAGTAAGTTAACAGGGCACTGGCTGAATACGAGCCAGCAGTGTGTCCAGGTGGCCAAGAAGGTCAATGGCATCCTGGCTTGTATTGGGAATTGTGTGGCCAGTAGGCAATCATTCCCCTCTACTCAGCAATGGTGAGGCTGCACCTCGAGTTCTGTGTCCAGTTTTGGGGCCCTCACTACAAAAGGGACGTTGAAGGGCTGGAGAGGGGACAGCGGCGGCTACCAAGCTACTGAAGGATTTGGAACAGGTGTCATATGAGGAATGGCTGAGCCATCTGGGACTTTCTAGTCTGGAGAAGAGCTGAGGGGAGACCTTACTGCTCTCTACAACTACTTGAAAGGAGGTTGTAGAGACGTGGGGGTTGGTCTGTTCTCCCTGGTGGCAAGTGATAGGATTTGGGGGGCGGAGGGAATGGCCTTAAGCTGCACCACAGGAGGTCCAGCTTGAATGACTGAAAGAACTTCTTTACCAAGAGAGTTGTCAGATATTGGAACAGGCTGCCCAGGGAGGTGACCGAGAGAAGGTAAGTATTGCACTGAGGGACACGGTTTAGTGGTGATGATAGGGCTAGGAAAAGCTTGGACTCGATGATCTTGAAGGTCTCTTCCAGCCAAAACTGTTCTATGATTCTATAAGGGAAAAAGTCACTACGTTGAGGGTGACAGAGCTTTAATAAACTCAGCTGGGCTGTCCTGCCACAGCACCTCACTGGAAAGGAAAAACAGCAGAAAACAGGAGAAATACCTTTCTGTGCCATACACCAAGACAAAAGGAATCTGTGTTGAGGGAAATTCCAGAGCAGAGTGGAATAGAAGTGTGAAGGACAGGACCTGATGTTTTTTCACTGGTGTGAGGTAACAGGCTGTGCTTGTAACTGGTCAGTACTGCCCAGGGAAAGAACAGGGAAAGCACCCAAACCGCCACGGAAGGACAAAACGAGCCCAGACGAGACCCTTAAAGACATTTCTTTTTAAGAAGGGAATTTTTCCTGGATTTCTTTTGTCTAGCTGACTATTGCCAGCAGTAGTTCAGCTCATGCTGTGCCTGCTGACCTACCACATTTAGCCTACTTACGGTAATTAAACTTTAATTAAGTTTATTAGGCCTTCATCTCACACAAAAACTCAAAGGCTTTGCAAAGTGTTGGCCAAGGCCTTAGCATGACTGGGCAGTTTTGGTTTGCATGCTTTTATTTATATATTTAGGTAAAAGCTTTCTGAAAGTGCAGTTCACTTCTACCCTACTTATCACAGCCTTTGCTAAAACCACAGCGAGCACTTGGTCTGGAATTTCATTTAGAGACAGCTTTACAAGGAGAGGCACTTCTTGATTTCTTCTCCCCCTCTGCCCTGGTGAGACCTCATCTGGAGTATTGTGTCCAGTTCTGAGCTCCTCAGATCAAGAGGGATGTGGAGCTGCTGGAGGGAGTCCAGCGTAGAGCAATGAGGATAATGAAGGAGGTGGAGTGCCTCCCTTACAAGGAGAGACTGAGGGAGCTGGGTCTCTTGAGCTTGGAGAAGAGGAGACTGAGGGGTGACCTCATTAATGTCTACAAATATGTGAAGGGTGGGTGTCAGGAGGATGGACCCAGACTCTTCTCAGTGTCATCTGGTGATAGGACAAGGGGCAATGGGTATGAGCTGGAACATAGGAGGTTCCACATCAACCTGAGAAGGAACTTCTTCACAGTGAGGCTGATGAAGCATTGGAACAGGCTGCCCAGGGGAGTTCTGGAGTCTCCTTTTCTGAAGATGTTCAAGGCCTGCCTGGATGTGTTCTTGTGTGACCTGGTCTAGGTGATCCTGCTGTTGCAGGGGGATTGGACTAGATGATCTTCAAAGTTCCTTCCAATCCCTAATGATTCTGTGACTTGTAACAGAGACCCTGACAGGCTGACTTTCTGTTTAGTTCATTCCTGTTGGTCTGGGCCCATCAGGAACCTCAGGTCTCCTAACCTTGTTGAGTTTCTACTTCTTTCAAATACTAGTAAAAAGATCCTTCTTCAATGTCACCCCACCAGCGCAGAGTGCAAAGACCCTGGTACTCCCCTCCGTTGAAAGCTATTGCTTTTCTTTAAGTTCTGTAAAGTTTGCTTTCTAGCTGGGAAAGTGCAAGCGAGATCTGAGATCATAGGATGATACTATCATTAAATTTGGAAGAGACGTCCAAGACCATCAAAGATGTGTGCAGATATCTCAAAGATTAGCAATCTGTCTGTGACCTCTGTAATTGTCCTCATACAGCTCGCTCCATTCTTACCTTCAGCAAACTTAGTCAGCCTTTGATCCTAAGAAAGCCACGGTTCTTAGAGTTCTTGCTCTAAAACTGCTTGGCCAAAACACCCACGGGAGGTGGCCCAACAACTCGGCACGTTGAGGGAACAAAGACTGAGCCCAGCATAAGACTCAGTTTCCCACACCATCCCCCGAGCAGAGCACAGGGTGCTTGCACAACATTGACTTCCAGGAGGTCTTTGGCTTAAAATACTTCTTCAAGTCCTCTGCCTGGAAAGTCTTGCCACCTGAGTCACACACATCGGCATGTGCTTCCTCACAGACAGGTCTCAATTTGGTTTGTGTTGGCAGTGGGTCTACTCATTCCTTCAGGTTATGGGTATGCCATGAGGCAGCCAGTCCCCCTGGGGCAGGCATTAGAATCATAGACCTGCCTGGGGTTGAAGAGACCTTCAAATCCAACTGTTAATCCCTCACTGCCAGGTCACCACTGACCCATGTCCCTCAGCACCTGTTCACCTCACAAAAGAGTCTATGACCTCTGGAAGAGGGGGCAGGTCTCTCATGAAGACTTTAAGGATGTAGTCAAGCACTGCAGAAAGAAAATCAGGAGGGCCAAAGAACAGCTAGAGCTCAGCTTAGCTACAGCTGTTAAGGACAATAAAAAAAGGTTATATATATATATATAAATATATACAATCTATAAAGACATTAATAAGAAAAAGGAGGACCAAGGAAAACCTCCATCCTATTTTGGATTCAGAGGGAAACCTAGCAACAGACGATGCGGAAAAGGCTGAGGTGCTCAATGGACCACCAATGGATGGTGGCAAATGTAACACCCATCTACAAGAAGGGCAGAAAGGAGGATCCAGGAAACTACAGACCCATCAGCCTGACCTCGGTACCAGGGAAGGTCATGGAACACATCATCTCAAGTGCCAAGGCACTTCACATACAAGACAACCATGGTATCAGGCCGAGTCAACATGGGTTTATTAGAGGCAGATCCTGCGTGATGAACATGATCTCCTTCTATGACAGGAAGACCTGACTATTGGATGAGGGAAAGGCTGTGGACATTGTTTACCTGGACTTCCGAAAAGCCTTTGACACTGTTCCCCATGGAATTCTCCTTGATAAGCTGGCTGCTCATGGCTTGGATGAGCACACAGTCTGCTGGATAAAACACTGGTTGAACGGACAGGCCCAGAGAGTGGTGGTTAATCCAGCTGGCACCCTCTCACAAGTGGTGGCCTCAGGGCTTGGTGTTGGAACCATCTCTGTTTAACATCTTTATTGATGATCTCGATAAGGACACAGAGTGTTTCGTTAGTAAGTTTGCAGATGACACCAAGTTAGGTGGGAGTGTTCATCTGCCAGAGGGTAGGGAGGCTCTTCAGAGAGAGATGGAGCCATGGATTGGAGCAACAGGCCAATGTCAATGGCAGGAGCTTCAGTAAGGCCAAGTGCCAGGTCTTGCACTTGGGCCACAACAACCCCACGCAATGCTACAGGCTTGGGGAGGTGTGGCTGGAGAGCCATCTGGCAGAGAGGGGACTGGGGGTTCTAACTGACAGGAAGATCAACATGAGCCAGCAGTGTGCCCAGGTGGCCAAGAAGGCCAATGGCATCCTGGCTTGGATTAGAAACAGTGTGGCCAGCAGGAGTAGGGAGGTTATCATCCCTCTGTATTTGGCACTGGTAAGGCCACGTCTTGAGTATTTTGTCCAGTTTTGGGCAACCTCAATACAAGAGAGATGTGGAGGTGCTGGAGCAGGTGCAGAGAAGGACAACTAAGCTGGTGAAGGGCCTGGAGAATAAATCTCAGGAAACACTGAGAGANGGTGAAGGGCCTGGAGAATAAATCTCAGGAAAGACTGAGAGAGCTGGGGTTCTTTAGTTTGAAGAGGAGGAGGCTGAGAGGAGACCTCATCGCTCTCTACAACTACCAGAAATGACACTGTGGAGAGGTTGGTGCTGGTCTCTTCTCACAAGCAATTGGTGATAGAACAAGAGGGAATGGGTTCAAGTTACAACAGGGTGGGTTTAGATTTGACGTTAGGAAAAACTTTCACAGAAAGGGTGGTCAGACACTGGAATGGGCTTCCCAGGGAGAGAGATGGTTGAGTCCCCATCCCTGGATGTGTTTAAAGATGGTTTGGATGAGGTGTTGAGGGATCTGGTTTAGGCATGAAATTGTAAGGTAGGGTAGATGGTTGGACTCAATGATCCCAGAGGTCTTTTCCAACCAGAGTGATTCTGTGGTTCTATGTTCTTTAAATTCCTCCTGGGATGGAGACTCCACCACTGTCCTGGGTATCCTGTGCCAAGGCTTGACAACAATTTTGATGAATATTTTTTTTTCAAGTCCAACCTAAACCAACCCTGGCACAACCTGAGGGCATATCTTCTCATCCTCATCACTTGTTATCCTTTTCATCATTCTTATCACTTGTAAGTTAGGAGAAGAGACTGACCCCTATCTCCAGACTGAACCCCACTGTTTCCTCAGCTGTTTGTCACAGCACTTGAGCTCTAGACCCTTCAATAATTTCTTTGCCCCTATCTGGATATGCTCCAGCACCTCAATGTCCTTGTTAGAGTGAGGGACCCCAAAATGAACTCAAGATTTGAGGTGTGGGGTCACCACTGCCAAATACATGTGAACAATCCATGTCCTGGTCCTGCTGGCCACACTAGTGCTGATACAACCCAGGATGCTGTTGGCCTTCCTGTTGTCCAGTTGTCTCAACAGATCTCCATCATTAGACTCCCCACATTTACCTACAGACCAGCTGCAATAATTGCACAGCCTGTGAGATCACCCAGCAGCAGTTAACACCACCCACAGGTTAGTCCACTATCAGCCACACCAGCATCTACTTGTTGTCCTTTAGATACCATGTGCCACTCCTTGGGGCTGACTGTTCACTGATAGCACCAACTGATTGTTTGATAAGGCTGTCCAGGCTGGTGACTCCCTCCTCCAGCATGATCTGGCATGGACAACCCTCGAGTCCAGAGTGGGCATCCTGCAAAAGATGTTGGGCAGCAACTGCATGGCTGCCCAGGGGGGTTGTGGAGTCTCCTTCACTGGAGATGTTCAAGACCCACCTGGATGTGTTCCTGTGCAACTTGGTCTGGGTGATCCTGCTGTGGCAGGGGGATTGGACTGGATGATCTTTCGAGATCCCTTCCAATCCCTAACGTTCAGTGATTCTGTGACTGCTGGCTCAGGCATTGCTTTGGGGGATCTTTCCCTGCAGTGAGGGTTCCTAGGCAGCCACAGAACTGAAAAAGGACCCAAAGTGCTCCAAAAGCAGCCAAAGAGTAGGGTCAGGTAAAACTCTGTCCCATCACCCTGTCATCAGTTAGTGACTCTCTCATTCTGTTATCAAAGTGCACTGATCTTTGCCAGGAGATAGGGGAAAACCTCTCTGCCACAAAGATCCTTCTCTGAATATGGACAAAAATCATCAACACCTTCAAAAGGGAGACAGATTTTAAAACAAGACACATCCTCATCTTGGATGAAATTTGCTGTGATAAGCAGAGCATAAGAACTTACGCTGATAATTTTCTGCATAAAAATGCAGAGGAGGAAAAAAAAAGCTTTTACAAAAAGGAGAGGCAAAGGCATCACCTTTAAGAAGGAGGTTTTTGGAAACAGCAGAAATATTTTGTCATCTAAAGTTCCAGCTTCGTGCTTAGCAGCCATCAAACATCTGGCTTTGAAAAACAAAAATTTCTTCAGAGCTTTGGATTTTGTTGTATTTTTTTCCTTTTTAGATGAGAGAAGGTGCACGTTGGCAGCGTGAGTGATGAGATTCTGGAAAAAGAAAAACCCCAAATCCTCTCCACTGGTGACTTTTAGGTAAAAAAATACATAAATACGAGACCAAACCCAAGTTCCCAGAAGGACCACGCACAGCCACACAGGCTTCTTTCCCCCTTAATGACAGATACCTACTGGCTAACATCAGTATCTACCAGGTGTTAGAGACCCACAAACCAACATTTCATTGGCCTCCTCTTCCCTGAAGAGCCACTTGCCTGGCAGCAGTTCCTTCACCTCTTCCATCACCTGCCCCATGCCACAGTGCTGGTCCCAGTCCATGCTCCTCCAGAGACACACCACAGCTCCCTGGACTGCCTTGGCAGCGCTGATGAATGAGTCAGGGCCTCTTTTGGCTGCTGGCATCTGGATGATCTGACAGAGACTCCAGCCTTAAAGCAAAAATACTACTTTCTAAACAAAGCTGAGCTGAGATTTATCACAAAACAGGATTGGGGACGTCGCTGTTCCAAACAACAATTGTCTCTTCATTTCCATTTGTACTCACTGGGAACATTCTGCACACAAACACCAATCCTAACAAGACACTCCATACCTCAGCTAAGAGGACTGGAAATGAAATGGGTGCATATGCCTCTTCCATCAGAAGTTAACATCTGGGAGAGCAGATGACCCTTGGACTCGATCGTCCTGGTATTCTTTGCCCTGCAAGGTATAGAACTGGGTAACAACCTCTTTAGACCAAGCAAATCCAAAAAGCTATCATCTGTCCTGAGCAGGAGATAAATACTCTCTCAGAATGAAGAAGGGCTCTCCAAACAGCCTGTTGCTAAACTTCAGATGTCATCGCATGGAAACATCCAATTCAGAAGCATTGGCTCACCGCAAGAATCCCAGCAGAGTAGGACTTGAGCCACGGATGTCTTGTTCCGATCCTTGGATGAGCCCCAGGCAGGAGGAACAAGCAAGCAGTGCAAAGCAGAAATGAACCAAGTCTATGCCCTAGACTCATAGAATGTGTTGGGCTGGAAGGGGTCTTTAAAGTCAACTAGTACAATGCTCCTGCAGTGAGCAGGGACATCCTAACTGGGTCAGGTTGCTCAGAGCCTCATCCAGCCTGACCTTGAATGTCTCCAGGGATGAAGTTTCTACCACCTCTGTTCAGCGATCAACCACCCTCATTACAAAGAGCTTTTTTCTAACACTCAATCTAAACCTACCCTGCTCTAGTTTAAAACTAGTGCCCCTCATCCTACACCCTTGTGAACACCCCCTCACGAGCTTTCCTGCAGGTGTACGTTCCCAGCGGATCCGCCGGGCTGCCTGTACGGCAGGTCTGTCTGTGCAGCAGGTCTGCATGGAGCAGGAGGAGAAATCTCGGACTCCACCTTCCTCCCTGTGTGAGGAAAGCGCTCCCCCTTGCTCGTTCCGTTCGTACTGACACGGATCTGCAGCCTTTCGTGGAATAGATGCTATAAATACACGTGCCGGCTTCCAAAATAGCCTCGCGGGGTTGCTCTGTAAACAGCGCTGCTCTGTGCATCCTTCCTGCATCCCTTCCAGCAGCTCTGCAGGACCTGCAGCAAGCCCCACGTTCCTGGGATCCTCGCTCTCAGCAGCCCCTCGCTCTCAGCTCACAGAAGGGCCTCGGTTCTGAACCCCTTTGCTTGGTGGCACGGGGAGAAGCAGAGAGGTAAGTAGAGAAGCAGAACATTTGGCAAACGTGTAATGAACTTCTCACAACAAACCCATGTGTTCAGGCAGCCCATCTCTATGGCAACCAAGCAGCACCAAAACAGGACATTAACACCTCATTTTATTAGTCTGCAGTTGCTTAGTTATTATCATTCCAGGGGTATATTCCCCTTCCTAGCCCAGCTCCCACCTTGCTCTGGTTCATGGTGAAGACAACTCGGTTCTAGTTCAAATGCCAACACAAACTACGTCCCAATTTTCAGACAGCAGGGCCTGAGCTTTCTTTTGAATCACAGCTTGAAAAACAACGAAACAAACCAACCAGAGAAGGCTGGGTGCAGGAGTCACCCCATTTCTGGTTTCTTTGCAAAAGAGTTAGAGAGATGCAAATCATGGGCACGGAAGAAGAAGAGACACCATTCACCCCACCCGACTGGGTCGATGAAGATCTTCATTAGCTGGAGGAAATGGAAGTATATAGGCTTCTCCCAAAACAATGTCAAAGTGTTTCACCTTTATCTGGCACGAACACGACAAGCAGCTTCCTGAGGAAAGCACAACCCAATCTCCAGTGTGCCACAAGGTCATGGCAGAGGCAGCGGGGCAAGGGCTGCTGTTTGGGTCCGCTCCAAACCTGCCCAAAAGGCAGATGAAGGTGCTGGGAAGAAGGCACTGCATGCAGCACAGTGCAATGGGTTCTGACAGCCAAGACAAAGGATCCGGATGTTTTTGGAGATCTAAGTGTGCAGGGTGAATTCCAGTGGCTTCAAGAGCAAAGGCCATTCTGAGACAGCTTGACTTGAAAGTCAAAGTGAAGCAGGAAAACAAAGGATACACCTCAGCCCAAGACACATTTCACGGAATCACAGAATCATCAGGGACTGGAAGGGACCTCGAAAGATCATCTAGTCCAATCCCCCTGCAACAGCAGGATCACCTACACCAAGTCACACAGGAACACATCCAGGCGGGTCTTGAACATCTCCAGTGAGGGAGACTCCACAACCTCCCTGTGCAGCCTGTTCCAGGGCTCCATCAGCCTCACTGGGAAGAAGTTCCTTCTCAGGCTGATGTGGAACCTCCTATGTTCCAGCTCATACCCATTGCCCCTTGTCCTATCACCAGATGACACTGAGAAGAGCCTGGGTCCATCCTCCTCACACCCACCCTTCACATATTTATAGACATTAATGAGGTCGCCCCTCAGTCTCCTCCAAGCTCAAGAGACCCAGCTCCCTCAGCCTCTCCTCGTAAGGGAGGTGCTCCACCTCCTTCATTATCCTCGTTGCCCTACGCTGGACTCTCACTTGACATTGTGTTGGCCATTCACAGGGCTAACAACACTTTCCACATTTAATTAAGTGTTCACTGAAATTCATCTTTGCTTCAGAACTTGGAATTACTTTAATTAGGAATAAGGATCTGGTTTTCTTGGGATGGATGGTGGAGTCTAGTCCTAGTCACTGTCAGAGACGGTAAATGAGACTGGACAGCCTGGCAGCCTGATCCTGCCCAGGAATCTCGATGCAACCCCAAGGTAGCAAAGGCTTCCTTGCTGGGACCAAGCTGTCCTCCCAACAACAGCAGAGTAGAGAAGTGCAGGAAGTACAAGCCCTGTCTCAGGATCAGACAGAGCTTAGAAATAAGCAGTCACCGTTTCTGGAGTCAGAGCACAGTAACTATGTGGAGAGCAGTAAGACCTAAACAGAAATGGATCTCCTAAGTTGTGAAGCTCGGGGTTGACAGCGCTCCATGTGTGCTAATACAGACTGATGACACTAAATCAGTTACTGCAGAGGGGAGTGTGGAGAGAAGACCTCTAAAGCTCCCCAGAACCATTCTGACACCAGCAGGCTGAAGACACTAAGCCGGGAGGGAATCTTGATCTGCTTGAGGGTTGGCGGGCTGAACAGAGGGATCTGAAGGCTGAAGAAAATTTTATGAGGTTCCACAAGGTCAAGTGTGGGGTCATAACAACCCCCTGAAACGTTCAAGGCTTGGAGAAGGGTGGCTGGAAACTACCCAGTGGAAAATGACCTGAGGGTGTTGGTCAATAGCCAGGTGGCCAAGAAGGCAAACAGCATCCTGGCTTGTACCAGCACTAGTGTGGCCACCAGGACCAGGGCAGAGATTGTCCTGTACTAGGCACTGGTGAGGCTGTAACTCAAATCATGGGTTTGGTTTTGGGCCCCTCACCCCAAGAAGAACAGTGAGGTGCTGAAGCATGTCCAGAGAAGGGCAACGAAGCTGGTGAAGGATCCAGTGTACAAGTCTGATCTGGAGCGGCTGAGGGAACTGGAGTGGTTTAGGATGGAGAAAAGGGAGCTTGGGCCGCGGCGGGGGGGGGTGTCTCACTCCTGACAACTTCATAAATGGACGTCCGAGTGAAGTGGGGCCAGTCTTTTCTCCCAAGAGAGAAATGCCCTCAGGGGAACTTTAGGTTGAACATGAGGCAAAACGTCCTCCCTGAAAGGATCGTTAAGCCCTAGAACAGGCTACTCAGGGCAGTGGTGGAGTCCCTGCCCCTGGAGGTATTTAGAAGACAGGCAGATGTGGTGCTGAGGGACACGGCTTAGCAACGAGTTGGCAGTGCTAAGGTAACGGCTGGGCCTGATGATCCTAGAGTCTTTTCCAACCTAAACATTTCTATTATTCTATGATTCTGAGACAAGCAACAATTGCCCCAACCTTCAGCGTAACACCTCAAGGTACAGGTGTGTGGGTGGTGTTGGGTTACCCCACCTCATAGGAAGCAGTTGGCTCCTACACCAGACTCAACAGGTCTGGAAGTCCTTTTCTAGACCATCTGCCATTGCTCCCTTCCATCCAGGAGCTAATTTTGATGTAATTTTACTCAAGGGTTAATTCAGATGTCATCATTAAGCAAATTATGTGTCTTCACACTGTGAAAGCAAAGGAAACCCAAAGTAAACATTCAGGGAAAGTTTTTAGTGGCAAAAGCAGCAACCCACTGGGACATGAGGTCTTGGGGTCTCTGCAAGGACCTGTCAGGAAATTCTCCTGCTCAAGGGCAAAAGGTCTAGATGCCTACCCAGGATGCCAAGGACAGCTGCTGCGTCAATGGTGCAGAGGAACATGCACAGTCCACGCAAGACAACAGCACAGACAGCAGACACCTTGCAGGGTACGTAACGCCTCTGCTGTGCTGTGCAGCAAACACACGCATTACCACGCAGGTTAAAACAAGCATCAGACCAGGCTTCCCCTCCAGCATCTCTCAGGTGGAATCAGCAGAGCTCTTCTGGACGTAACAGCAGTGAAGCCGAGAGCTAGGCTTCGCCCGTCGCTGCACAGAAGGTCTGCTGGCAAATTGCTGTCACCTAATTTCAGAAGATGTTTAACACCAAGGATGTGATGCGCTCACCACGCTCCCATTAGCAGCCCGGCAACCCATCACTAGTGCTCTTCTGTCCCCAGGCAGCACCTCCTCCTGCAAGCACGGCCAAGGTTTAAACTGACTGGGGTCCCAGTTTCCGAGCCCTCCAGGCAGGCTACAAGAAAGCACATTAACAGGTTGAAACCCTGACAATTTGCTTCTGAAATAAGGTCACCGAGGATCCTACAAGTCCCTGACTAGCTGGCTTGCTATCAGCCAAAAGACATTTCAAGAACATTAGCATTGGTGCCAAAAATATCTGGGCTCGTCCCTGCAGCAAAACAGCAGCAGAAGAAGGAGGCTGTGGATGAAATGTCTGCATCTGAACAGGCAGAGTGATGGGTGGAAATGACCTATTGAAACCTTGTTTGCTGGGACAACTGCCAGCATGTGCCTCAATGGCAGAGCAAGGGTGAATGCCCCCTTGGGAAATCACTGTCCTGCAAATCCCTGTAGGCATTCAAGAACCAGTCAGGATGTCTAACAGAAGAGCTTAGAGAGGTTTTCCTGCTGCAGACAGGAACACACGGCCAGCCACACGCATCTCACGCCACTCGAGCACGTCTTGAGCAGTACACTTTGACAACCAGGAGGTTCCATCTACTGAAGACCTCTGACAATAGATCTAAGCACACAGCAGCAAAGACAGCTTGAAATAAACCTTCAGCATGTCCAGTCCCCTGCAGAAGATGCAATTCCACCACAGCTTGCCAACATCATGCCCATTTTTTTCCTCTACAGGAAAATCTGTCCCCACCTCCTGACTCTCCTTACAGCCTTTTCAAAAGGAAGGTCACCTGGTTTTCAGCAGTGGAGTTAAGTGCTTTGAAGCAAAATCTACCCCCCAAGCTTCAGTGTCAACACATCCCAAGAGAAGCTTCACCTTGACCTGGAATAAGGTAACTCAGAACTTCCTTTCACAGCCTTCACAACGTGGTTTTGGCAATTTGTTTTCTAAATGACACATCTAGAAGTCTCCATGCCACGTCTTTGATGCTTTGCCCCCACAAAGTCCTCTGGGTCCAGCACATCACTGAGGCACAGGTGCTCTGCTCCGCATCCAGACCAGCTCTGGCTGCTCTTTTCAAACACAGCAATGACTCTAACTCCCAGAATTAATGTCACCATGCCACTGACCTAAGAGGGGAAGACACAAGGGAATTGATGCAAATCCTGGGTGCTAGCTTCTGCCACTGGAACAGGCTGCCCAGGGTGGTTGTGGAGTTTCCTTCACTGGAGATGTTCAAGACCTGCCTGGATGTGTTCCTGTGTGACTTGGTCTAGGTGATCCTGCTGTGCGGGGGGGATTGGACTGGATGATCTTTCGAGGTCCCTTCCCATCTGCAATGAATCTATGATTCTATGATCCTATTAATACCCTCCCTCCACATCCACACTCACAGAGATGCAGACTGTGCAGTAGCTTTCAAGAGCCGTCTGGGCCCTCAGGAGGCTGTGACATCTCGAGTGCATTAGCTGTGTTTGGATGCATCAATGATCCAAAGCCAATTTTTTTCCCCTGACTACTTGGTGGAGACAGAGGAACAAGATGCGTCTCGGTGGAGAGGTGGAGCATGACTGTGGTGACAGGTTGGACTTGATGATCTATG
>VXBP01005935.1:20000-27364 GCA_013400115.1 Rhinopomastus cyanomelas | reverse complement strand
GAATCCTCAAACCTTGGATGTGAAAGACAGAGACTGGGTATTTTGAAAACGCATGCACTGTAATGCATGCGGCTGCACCGAGGGATGCAGATTGTGGGCACTAAGAGACTCAGGCCATCCCGAAAGCATTGAAACACATGCGTTGCAATGCATGCGGCTGCACCGAGGGATGCAGATTGTGGGCGCTGAGAAACTCAAGCCATCCCGGACTGACTTGCTTTCCTTCCCAGGTCTCTAAACTAGAAGAAGATCCAAGGCCCAAACTGGAGTGGTTTCCCATTCTACTTTCTCAGGTTCTGTGAGGGCATTAAGGACAGAGTTTCCAGTTTGTATGCACCGTCTTGCATAACCTTTTCTGTGTATAGTTAGTATTAATAAATCTTTCTGGAGTTTCCCTAAGCCATCAGTTTTCTGTTGAATTTTATCCGAGATGCCACTGAGACCTCACTGCTTTGCTTTCCTTTCTTTGATATTAAATTGTGGTCCTGAACCCACCATACTCTCCAACTAGAGGAATCAGGAGCATGAGCACCATGAATTTTATACTAGTTAGGGAACCAACACTGAGGTTGCAATTCTCACCAGTCCACGGGGTTCTGTGCAGCACTCCTGTGGCACAAAGCAGCTCCAGCACTGGAACAAGCCAGGACTGTATTTTTTCTGGTGGGAAAAGATTTAATTAGTGTTGTAATTTAACTAAGGGGCTTAAACTACAGCAGATAAAGTAGTACACCTTTCCTCACAAATTTGGATAGGAAGAAGCTGATGAAGAATCAGAAGAAGAAAAAAAAAGTACAAACAGATAAAATGAATGCAAAAGACATTCAAAGTTAACTTTTATTTAAAATATGTGAAATTTCTGGGTTTATCAGGTTTGCAGCTGCATAGAGATGCCTTGAAATTGAAATAAATGAAGCTTTCACTGTGTAAGAATTATACACTCTTCAGTTTATCATCTGAAACCTATTAGACACTCTCTGTGTGGTCCTTACTGGAACACATTCACTAATGAAGAAAGTGAATAAACCTCTTTCATATATTTTCCATGTCATGTACATGCTCCTAATCTCTTGTGTAGAAACCACTGGGCAAAGTGAGGCTCCTTCTTATGGATTACTGCTTCCAACCTGCTTCTGAACCAGATGTTTTTATCCGAAAATGGATTGCAAATTGGGTAGATGTCACGGGTCTTTGTTCCACCTGGGCTGCCATTATGTAGAAGGTCCACATTGGACCCCATTTTTCCCATCCAGGAATAGATAATATTGTGGGTTAGAGACATCAACTACATTTAAGAGATGTTGGAATGAGGCCTGGACTTGATGATGATTCTGTGATTCTATCATTTTAAACAAAAATTTTTAGCTAAAGATCAAGGGAAGGGAAGGCTTAACAAAAACACAGATCTGAAGGAAATGAAAGAACTGATTCAGTATAGGGAAGAAAGGCATCAATATATTTCAATTTTTCTTTTCAAACTTTTCAAACCCAAACTTTTGTACAAAAAAAACACAAATTAAACTTACAGGTTCTGCTTGGCTTTTAAAGCATAACAATAAAGCCACAGAATCAGAGAATTGTTCTGGCTGGAGAGGACTTCCAGGATCATCAAGTTCAGCCCTCAGCCCAACACTTCCCTAAATCCTAGACCATGGCCTCAAGTGCTCTAGCTACTCATTTTAAACACCTCTGGGGACAGTGACCCCACCACCTCCCTGGGCAGCCTGTTCCAGTGTCCAGCCACTCTCCCAGTAAAGCACTTCTTCTTAAGATCTAAACCTTCTCTGACATGACTTGAGGCCATTTCCCCTCATCCTGTCCTTAGTAATTTGGGAGAAGAGGCCAGCACCATCCTTGCTACAACCTCCTTCTAGGTAGCTGTAGAGAGCAATAAGGACACAGGAACATCAGTCTGCTCAGAGCCTCATCAAGACTTGTCCAACACCCCTGTGGAGCAGGTTCTCTCAGGGATGAGGAATAAATTATTTTGGAGTGCCAGAGTCATGACTCCAACTTAAAAAATCACAGAAAGAGCTGCTACGATTACATGTTCACTCCCTGAACACACACACTGTGACTTGAACATCTCTGAAATTTGTCTTTCAGTGATCTTTCATTTTATAGCAAAGACCAGATGTAGATCAAAACTCTTCCAGTAATAAAGGAGTTCTGTTTCACAATTCAGAATGAATTTATATCTCTCTCTTTTTTTTTTTTTTTTGTCTATGAACAGTGAGCCTGCTCCCCCTGAAAGTAGAAAAGCAAAATTACTTTACCAAGTGTGAGCATCATCCCAGCCACAGTCCTCAGGCTCTCTAGGCAATGCTCGTTGTCTGTAGTTTCTTCTGAGATGCTTGAAAAGGCTGTTGTTCATTGTGTTATTTTAACCACTGAAGTCTCATCTCACACCAGTTTTTCAATAACAGTGTTCTCCATCAGTTCCTTTATAGATTCTAGTGCCATCAACTGAAATAATACTGTTGCAGCCAAGTCTCTGAAAGTCTTTTTAACTTCATAATTAAAACTATTCAGTGTTAAACATATCTGTGGGAAAAGCTTATTTTAAAAACTCTGCTTAACTATGAATTACAGAAACTTCCTTTTGTCAAAAAACCCCCAGTCATCTTCCCTCAAGAGAATATCTGAAATTTTCAGAGAAGCAACATGGAGTCAAGAAAACAGCTACATGGAGAAGATAGTAGTACCTATCTAAAACTAATATTGAGGTTACAGTCTTGGATCTTTTAGAGTGCAAACCAGGTGAACTGGTGTAGGAAATAGAGGTGGAACAACTTTTATTTTGTTATTTGTAGAGTGTCCTGACACTTGAAAAATACAATGGGCAGAACCTTAATGATTCAAATTAATCTTCATTAAAAAACTTTGTTCCTGAAGAGTAACTCAAAGGTACCATAAGAAGATCTGGAGAAGTCTAAAACCTGCCTGCATATGGTCCTGTGTGACTTGATCTTGGGGATCCTGCTGTGTGGGAGAATGGGGCTAGATGATCTTTTGAGGTCCTTTCCTACCCTTAATGTTCTGGGATTCTGTGTGTGATTCTGTGATCTGCACTATGGTAAGATAAACACAAGTGATCTCTGGTACCATGTGCACACACTAAATGGCTCACAGACCTTATCAAACTAAGGAAAATATCTTCCCAGCAGCTGGCTGTAAACTACAGGTCACTTATGATTTTCATGCTGTGGAAGGAACCAATTTACTGGTCAAGAGGAAAAAGGAGGCATCTACATAAGGCAATTCTTTAAGACCTGACTTAAGTCTCTCTTACTTTTCTGAAGAAATTATACATCAAGAAGTTGTTTAGCTCAGAATTGAAATAAAATAACAAAAATCAAAATGTATTGCACAACAGTGGCAGAAGCCTCTTGTAACAGATACTTCAATGCACTAGAAAAATCTGTGAGTATGCCAGGTTTTCTGGAAAAAAAATACCCAAGCAGGATCATGTGCTTACTGTAAAAATATCATATATATGATGAAAATATGAGTTGAGCAAAAATTAACACTGTAAAAATACCGTATTACTCAATTATAACCCAAGAAAGTACAGGATCATAGAATGGTTTAGGTAGGAAAAGATCACTGAATCCAACCATTAATCCAACTGTACCAAGTTCATCACTAAACCGTGTCTCTGAGCTCCAAATCTATACAGTTTTGAAACATGTCCAGGGATGGTGCTTCAATCCCCACCCTGGGCAGCCTGTTCCAAAGACTGAAGACCCTTTCCAGGAAGAAGTTTCTCCTCCTGTCCAACCTAAGCATCCCTTGAAGTATCTTGAAGCCATTTGCTTCTGTCACAGGATCACAGAATGTTAGGTGTTGGAATGCACCTCTGAGGATCATCTAGTCTAACCCGCTGCCACAGCAAGAGCAAAACTAGGGCAGATCTCTTGGAAACACATCCAGAGAGGGCTGGAAAGCCTCTAGAGGAGGAAAATACGCAACCTCTCTGCAGAGTCTGTTTCACTGCTTTACATTTCTTCCTCATGTTGAAGTGGAATGTTCTGTGCTCCAGCTTGAATCCATTGTCCCTTACGCTATCCCAGGGCACAAGCAAAAAGATGTTGCTGCTGCCTTCTCGATGCTCAGCCCTCATGTATTTATAGACATTCATTAGATCCCGTCTCAGTCTTCTCCTGTCTAGACTAAAAAACCTAGGTCTCTCAGTCTTTCCTGAGCCTCCTTCTCAACCACTTTCATAAGGCAGATGTTCTAGCCCCTTCATCATTCGCATAGCCCTCCATTGGACTGTCTCCAGCAGAACTCTGTTGCTCTTGAACTAGAGAGCCCTGAACTGATTACTTGTGTAAAAAGACCAATCCCCACCTCTCTACACTCTCCTTTCAGGTACTTATAGACAACAATAAGGTCTCCTTTCAGCCTTCTTCTCCTCAGACTAAACAGTTCCAACTCCCTCAGCCTCTCCTCACAAGGTTGTTTCTACAGACCCTTCAACAACCTTCAGTACCGCAATGTCTGCATGTCGCTACCAAACACAGAGCAGCATGGCTTAGAAGACACCAGTATTTAATGATGGATATTACAGTAAACCCAAGTGGGTGGCAAGCTAGAATTTTCTAGAACTTTAATTCATGTCAGAAACCTTTACAGTGAACATGTAAGGTAAGAGTAGAAAATAATAGTTATTAAAAAAAAAATAAAAGACACTTATGAGTTGTTTAATTTGCATGTTGCAGAGCTAAATAATCACTTTTAAAAACCTCTTTAAAAGGTTTTAAATTTTTAAATATCAAACGCATTGAATTGCCTCACACAAAGACATTTATGGCACTGTAATAACGATAAAATATTCTCCTGGAGGTGAGATCATGGAGCTGAATGGGAATAACTGAGCTCAGGTGCTTGGTCTTCTGGACTATGTGCGTTTACAAGGCCTTTCCTCTTCACAATCAATGAAGTGTCAAGCAGCACATCAAATAACCATGAGAGGAGCTGAAGTTAAAAGACAGAAGCCGTAAGAGGAACATGGCTAGTTGTAGCCTAAGAATAAAACATGCACTATTAAGACTCTGGAAAGATATAGCTCAGCCTATCAGTCTTCTTTTTTTTTCCCTTCCCTGCCTTTCTCTAAAATTAAGCTATATTTTATCCACACACAATACAATGTATTAATTTTGCTAATTCCTAATCCTAGGAGATAAACTATTATAGCGTGTAACATTGAAAATGTGTCCCGGCTGTTAGATTTCCATTCCATCAGATGTGTTTTACATCTACATATATAAAACATAAACCACAGTTATTGATAATTAACCCAATATACGTTTTACCAGTAGATAATAATAATAATGACACACTCCTGCGTTATCAAGTAAGAAATATCTATTGTGTTGTTGCCTTTTATTTTAAAGACTATTAAAGTTTATTTTAAAGACTATTAAAGTCAAGCAGAAATTTAATGGCTTTAGGGAAATCTTTATCCCAGTCTGCAAACTGCTGTTTTGTAAATTAAACTTCTATGTGTGTTATTGTGATGAACTGACTTCAGTAAATCCTTTAAAATTATATTGAATTCCTGTTCTGGAGTTTATCTAATCTGTTATATTACATAAAGGAAGCATGCAATATAAAAATGTGTGGCTGGAATTTACTTCGCTAACCCACTTGTGTTAAACATATCTTTCCTCATCAAATCCTATATGTTTTATATGCATCAAAAAATAATTACAGCAACATATTAATATCGCTGAGAGACTTGATATAGGCACTCCAAGGAATAGCATTACAGCCATAACTCATATCTTGTTATCTTTGGGGGGGAAAAAAAAAAAATATTGTTAGAGCAGTAAAAAGTATACAGTATGTGCCTAATCAAGAGATGAATTTTAAATAAATCCCTTAAGAGGTCTCAAACATAATGAACTTAATGAAAATTAACACAGTTTGAAACAGAGCAGAAATGGAATCACGGACAGCATAAATCAGCGCTCAAACTGGAAGTTCTTAAAAGCTCATATTATAATTTTGAAAACAATTATCTTAAGAGGTCTTAATAACAAAAAAGCAATAAAGCTATAATAGCAATCCTCTGGAGTTCTCCACTTCACCTTGTTATTAAACTGTTAAAACACAAATAATGAGCTCGGGGCTGGGTGACCTCCGTATTTGTTAGCATGAGTTCCCTCTGTTTTAAAGCAAGGTCACTGAGCGGGACTCGATGTAGGAGCAAAAAGGTTAAGCAACTTAAACTGTGGGTTCCAATATAATTTCATCAAGGTAAGGATCAAACTCAAATATGAGAGATAAGAGAAAATAGATTTCCATCCCCCCACTTTTCATCATAATTATGATTGTTATTGACTGATTTTAATACAGTGACTGTCAGGTGGTTTATTATTATTAGTGACCCGTTACTCTGGTTACTTCCTGTTTATGGAGCAGATTAACGGGAGGACAGTCTTGAACCTAGAAAATGCAACAAAGGCTGCACATTATTTTACCTACCTGCTTGCGATAAGCCAGTTTTATCACCATCATAAAGGATTTTGAAAACAGCTTCACTCTGCATTTGTTTTAAAGAGATAGTGAAGATGTCAGGACTTCAGCCTTTTTAAGTCCTCTTTTGCTTTTGTGTCCTTATAAAGGGTGCACCAATGTCCTAGATTGAAAAATAAATTACGACGTTCACATTGCTTGTACAAGAGTTGTCCTATGTTAGAGACTGATCTCTATAATGCCCCAATATCGCAGAGTTTTGGACATCTTGTTTTGAACCCATAGTCCTAAGAACTGAGGAACGGAGCATCCTGTTACCCCAACATCGCAGAGATTTGCAAAGTCCTCCCTTACTGCAAAGACACTTGTTTTGAGCTATAAATCCCACACACATATTCTCTCCTATCCTTCTTTCTTTCTCTCTCTCTTTCTTCTTTCTCACTCTTCACCCCTCTTTCCATCCTACCTTCTCTCTCTCTCTCTCTCTCTCTCTATCTCCTTTCTCACTCTTTCGCTTCTCTCCCCACTCCTTACCCTGTGTGGTGTAATAAAAGCTACCCCATGTGTTTGACACAGTTTGTGTCTCAGTTCTGGGACTGAGGATATCGTGCCTCTCATGACTGGAACTTTTCTAGATCATGACGTGCTAATACTACATGATCATAACAAATCCATACTAGCATCACCTGCTAAGTGCGATTGTCAACTACAGGAATGCACTCATACAATGAACCGCCTTACAAAGGCAGCAGTGCAGTGATTTCACCCCAAGGAACCTCAGCATTATCGATTTCCAGGAAGCACATCTAGAATGAGGAATTAAATCCATCCTCACATGCTTCATGTGAACTAAGAAAACACCTGTAAGAGGTTGTTAGGTC
>VXBP01005935.1:0-15000 GCA_013400115.1 Rhinopomastus cyanomelas | reverse complement strand
CAGGAGAGCTGCTCCAGCCCTCTGATCATCCTTGTGGCCCTCCTCTGCACGTGCTCCAGCACGTCCACATCCTTCTTGTAATAAGGGCTCCAGAAGTGGACGCAGTCGTCCAGGTGGGTTCTCACCAGAGTGGAGTAGAGAGGGGAGAATCCCTTCCCTCAACCTGCTGGCCATACTTCTCCTGATGCAGCCCAGGATCCAGTTCGCCTTCTAGACCGCAAGGGCATGCTGTTGGCTCATGTGGAGCTTTTAGTCCACAAGCACCGACAAGTACCTCTCCTTAGGGCTAATCTCCAACCATTCACTGCCCAGACTGTATTTGTGTTTACGATTGCCTTGACCCAGATCTAGGACCTTACACTTGGTCTTGTTGAACCCCATGAGTTTGGCTTGTGTCCACTTCTCCAACCTGTCCTGGTCCCTCTGGATGGCATTCCTGCCCTCCAAGTGTGTCTGCTGCACCACACAGTTTGGTGTTGTCAGCAAACTTGCTGAGGGTTCACTCAATGCCTCTGTCCATGTCACTTACAAAGATGTTTAACAAGACTGGTCTCAGGACTGAAGGCTGAGGGCCTCTGCTTGTCAGTGGTCTCCATTTGGACATGGATCCATCGACAACCACTCTCTGGGTGCTGCCATCAAGCCAGTTCTTTACTCATCTAGTGGTCCATCCATCAAAGCCATGTTCCACCAACTTGGAGACCAGAATGTGGTGAGGGACAGTGTCAAAGGCTTTGCTCAGGTCCAGGTAAACGACATCAGCCACCTGCCCCTCATCCATTAATATTGTGACCTGTTCACAGAAAGCCACCAGATTTGTCAGGAAGGATTTGCCCTTGGTGAAGTCATGCTGATTGTACCCAATCACCTCTTCACTATTCTCCTGTCTCAGTAGTGCCTCCAGGAGGATCTGTTCCATGATCTTACCAGGCACAGAGGTGAGACTAACTGGCCTGTAGTTCCCTGGCTCCTCCTTCCTACCCTTTTTGAAAATAGGAATTATGTTTCCCCTTTTCCAGTCAGTGGGGCTTCACCAGGCCGCCATGACTTTTGGAATGTAATAGACACAGGTTTAGCACCTTCATCTGCCAGTTCTCTCAGTACCCATGGGTGTATCCCATCAGGTCCCATGGACTTGAACACTTTCAGGTCCTTCAGGTGGTCACGAACCAGATCTTCACTTATGATGGGCAGTTCTTCCTTGCAGTCCCTGCCGCTATCTTCGTGACTCCAGGAGCGTGGCTGGAGGCTTTTGCAAAAATAACAACCACACGGGACGTGTAATGTCACTGAGAAGAGCCTGCTTCAGTCCTCCTGACACACACCTTTTCCATATTTATCAACATTTGTAGCTTTGTCCCTCAGTCTCCCTTTTGCTAAGCTCAGGAGACCCAGCTCTCTCAGTCTTTCCTCATCAGGAAGATGCTCTACCCCCTTCATCCTCTTGAGGTGCCTTAAGTTGCCTGTTGTTTACATCATTCTGTCCTTTTCCTTCCTCCAAAGTGGTCTGTCCTCTTTATACAGCTGTTGTTTATCTGCTTTGTAGAGTTCATCGCGTTTAACCACTGATGGCTGCATATGATTTTCCAGGTCTTTGCTTTTCTTAGTTGTCTGTTATGAAATGTTATGGTCAGGGCTGTCCTGGCAGAGATCAACTGTGTAAAAAGCATCATCCCATCACTGCCCATTCATTTTGTTGACAGCATGTGAAAAACCAGAAATCTTGTTTGTGTGTGGCACAGCGCTGGCTGAAATCAGTGACTAGTAAGCCCAGAAAAGGAACCTAAAAAATCATCTAGTCCAATCCCCCCACCACAGCAGGACCATCTAGACTAAATCTCACAGGAATATATCCAGGTGGGTTTTAAACATGTCCAGAGAAAGAGATTCCACAACCCATCATAGCAGCTCATTCTAGTGCTCATCTTCACTATGAAGAGGTTCCTTCTCATAGGAACATAGGATGTTAGAGGTTGGAAGGGACCCAAGAGATCATCAAGTCCAACCCCCCTGCTGGAGCAGGATAAAACTATCTAATACAGATCACAGAGGAAAGCATCCAGGAGGGCCTTGAAAGTCCCCAGAGAAGGAGACTCCACGACCTCCCTGGGGAGTCTGTTCCAACGCTCTGTGACCCTTACAGTAAAGAAGTTCCCCCTTGTGTTGAGGTGGAACCTGTTGTGGAACGTCCTATGTTCCCCCCTTACACCTGTTGGCCCTTGTCCTATCATTAGATCATCTTAATTACCTCACAGTGCTTCAAAAGAAGACCATAGACATTTTTTGCACCTACCTCCGATCCTACAAACTGTCTTCCCTTACTCTACTGATTGTTTTGGAGAAGATCTCTGTCCTTGTATTGTTCCTTTAAAGTCTGGTTTGAATTTGAACAGGTCAATCTCATGCAAACTGCGCTGCAGGAGACTTACTAAACTCAATCCTCAATTTCCTCAGGTATATTACCAGTATGTGAGGAATGACAAATCTTAGACATACATTAAGGGACTAGAAAAAGCCTTCAATAAACCACAAACACAGAGGCCACTACAAGTGGCAGAGACATGAGGATGTCTCATATTTGGGTTATAGTTTTATTTTCCTGTAACAATGTTAATTGATATTTTAAGGTGCCAGGAGAAATACTAGATTTTCTTATGCAGTTACAAGAACCAAGTCCACCAAACAGTCATACAACCATGTTGTCTAATCTCTCATCAAACGTGCATGAAAACCAAGGTTTAAATGACCTCAGTTCTTGTTCAGAAAACTGTACCACTACATACACTACAAAGACATATCAAGAGAAAAAGAATGAAGAAATGAAGGCCCATAAATATGGTTTTTGCAAAAAAAAAAAAATAAAAAAAATTACTATTTCATATCTTCAAAAGAATTAGGTGATTGGAAGTCTAAATTAAAAAGATTAATAATTTGACTATTTACAGTGGTTTTTGAAGGAAAATACCAAGTTCTGCTCTTTTTAACTAGTCTATGAACATATAATCATAGAATTATTGAGGCTGGAAAGGCCCCCTGAGCTCATCCAGCCCAGCCCAGGAACTAACATTACCCCATACACCAGGCCAGGGCACTAAGGGCCACAATCAAGCTGGCCTTAAACAACTCCAGGAATAGAGATTCCACCACTGCCCTGGGAAGTCCAGTCCAGGCTCTGATCACTCTTTCCAAGAGGAAAGACTTCCTAACATCCAACCTAACCCTCCTCTGGCAGATTCAGGCTCTGCCCTCTTGTCCTATTACTGGTTGCCTGAGAAAAGAGCTCGACCCCCACCTGACTACAACCTCCCTTCAGGGAGCTGGAGACAGGGAGAAGGTTCTCCCTGAGCCTTCTTTTCTCCAGACTAAACAACCCCAGATGCCTCAGCCTTTCCTCATCAGCCTTTCCCTCTAGTCCCTTCCCCAACCTTGTTGCTCTCCTCTGAACCCCCTCAATCTCTTTCTTGAAGTGAGGGGCCCAGTACTCAAGGTGGGGGCCTCTACAGTGCCCAGGGTAATGGGAGAATGATGTCCCCACTCCTGCTGGCCATTTTATTGCTGAACTAAGCCAAGATGCCATTGGTCTTTTGTGCCACCTGGACATCCTGCTGGCTCCTGTTCAGTCAGTTGTTCAGTACTGCCAGGTTCCTCTCTGCCAGGCTGCTCTCCAGCCATTACAACTATGTAAAGTGACTTACTGAATGTGACCCCACAGCCTTGTTCATAGACTCAACCACTGAAATCATTATATCCTCTCAGGTCAGCGGCAGCTGAAGATAAGCCTGTTGTGGTCAAGAAGATCAATGGCATCTTGGGCTGCATTGAGAAGGGCATGCCAAGCAGGTTGATGGAGGTTCTACTCCTCCTCTGTTCTGCCCTGGTGAAGCCACATCTGTATCAAGGTCTGGGATCCCCATTTTAAGAAAGACAGAGAAGTATGGGACAGAGTCCAGTGGGGAACAGCAAAGATGGTTAAATGGCAGAGCAGTGGAACAGACTGTCCAGAGAGTGGAGTTTTTGTCTCTGGAGACATTCAAATCCACCTGGATGTGTTCCCGCATGATCAGCCATAGGAAAACTTACTCTGGAAGTGGGACAAGATTAGATGATCTGCAGAAGTCCTGTCCAACCCCCACTGAGTTGATTCTGTGACTGTTAGAGGTATCATCAGGCTTTTGAAACCAGCGTACCAAAGCAAAAACGTGAAGGACTACAAGAAAAACTTAGGGATTTATCTTCTGAGATTGTAAACCAGAGGCTGACAACACTACCAAAACTCAGGAGGGTTTTATGGATGTAATCAGCAACTAATATTTTTATCTGGAGTTTTGGTGGGCTTTTGGGTATAGATATAAAATACCGATTAAGTGGAAATTTGGCTTTGCATTTGTTTAAGCAGACTTATCTTGAACAGGAAACAACCTCTTTAGTTCTGCATAATGCACAGAGTTTATGATGGTGCGCTATATAGTCAAAAGAAATTACACAACTAAAATATGAATCAGCACTGGGGGAAAGGTTGTTAGGGTAGAGAGAAATCTGGGTCGTGTGTGTAAAGATGGTAATTAAAGCTGTGAAAACAGATGAGGTTGCAGGGAATGTACAAAAGGTGGCAAATCAACATGACCGCACAACCTCTGTAACCTTCCCTCAATTCTGAGCAAGTTGCCACAGAATTCAATGATTTCAGGGCCCTGTAGTGCCACAACAAATGTCTGTTACTATAACAGGAAGTAAGTTTTACTGGTTACTCACATAATCTCTCATCCTGACAAAACAAGAAAAGAGATCAACAGTCTGGAATTTGATACTAAATTGAGTTCAAGCACTATAATTAAAGAAACACTGAAGAGGGTGAAGTCAGTGAAGATGATGTTTGTTCTTAATCACAGAATCACAGAACATCAGAGATGGGAAGGGACTTGGAAAGATCATCCAATTCAATCACAGAATCATAGAATCACTAGGGATTGGAAGAGACCTCGAAAGATCATCTGGTCCAATCCCCCTGCCACAGCAGGATCCCCTAGACCAAGTCACACAGGAAAACGTCCAGGCAGGTTTTAAACATCTGCAGAGAAGGAGACTCCACCATCCCCCTGGGCAGCCCTTTCCAGTGCTCTGTCACCCTCACTTGGAAGAAGTTTCTTTTCATATCGATGTATCACAGTATCACAGTATTATCAAGGTTGGAAGAGACCTCATAGATCATCAAGTCCAACCTGTCACCACAGAGCTCAAGGCTAGACCATGACGCCAAGTGCCACGTCCAGTCCTGCCTTGAACAGCTCCAGAGTTGGCGACTCCACCACCTCCCTGGGCAGGCCATTCCAGTGGCCAATGACTCTCTCGGTGAAGAACTTTCTCCTCACCTCAAGCTTAAATTTCCCCTGGCGCAGCTTGGGGCTGTGTCCTCTTGTTCTGGTGCTGGCTGCCTGAGAGAAGAGAGCAACCTCCTCCTGGCCACAACCACCCCTCAGGTAGTTGTAGACAGCAATAAGGTCTCCCCTGAGCCTCCTCTTCTCAAGGCTAAACAATCCCAGCTCCCTCAGCCTCTCCTCACAGGGCTTGTGCTCAAGGCCTCTCACCAGCCTCGTTGCCCTTCTCTGGACACGCTCAAGCACCTCAATGTCCTTCCTAAACTGAGGGGCCCAGAACTGGACACAGTACTCAAGGTGCGGCCTATCCAGTGCAGAGTACAGGGGCAGAATGACCTCCCTGCTCCTGCTGGCCACACCATTCCTGATGCAGGCCAGGATGCCATTGGCCCTCTTGGCCACCTGGGCACACTGCTGGCTCATGTTCAGGCGGGTGGTATCAATCAGCACCCCCAGATCCCTTTCTGTTTGGCTGCTCTCCAGCCACTCCGACCCCAGGCTGTAGCTCTGCATGGGATTGTTGTGGCCAAAGTGCAGCACCCGGACTTACTGAACGCCATCCCGTTGGATGTGAAACCTCGTATGTTCCAGCTCACACTCATTGATCCTTGTCCTATTATTAGATGACATTGAGGAGAGCCTGGCTCAATCCTCCTGACATCCACCCTTCACATAGTTATAGATATTAATGAAGTCACTTCTCATTGTCCTTTTTTCCAAACTCAAGAGACCCAGCTCCCTCAGCCTCTCCTATTCCCTTCATGATCTTTGAGGCTCTGTGCTGGACTCTCTCCAGTAGTTCTGTATCCTTCTGGAACTGAGGGGCCCAGAATTGGACACAATGTTCCAAATGTGGTCTTACCAGGGTAGAGTATAGGGGGAGGAGAGCTTCTTTCTATCTGCTAACCACCTCCATTATCTACCCCAGGATGTTGTTGGCCTTCTTGGCCACAAGGGCACATTGCTGACTCACTGGTCATCTTGCTGTCCCTTTCTCCTACACTGCTTTCTAACACGTGAGTCATCAGCCTATAAAGGCCCCTGCTTCATCTTGCTCCATCTTTCTCAATCTATGAAAATGAGGTCACTCTGAACAGTTCCTGTGACTCTTCCTTCTCTGGAAGAGTCCCCAGACTGAAATCTCCCCAAACTGCTCTGAGACAGGTGTCGTAGTGTACAAATTAGAAAAGTATGAATTTATTTCTGGGGAACTCAGACATAAAATAAAGATATCAATTTATTAGTGTGGGGTATTTTTATGGAAAAAATACCTAAGAAATATCTTCATCAAAAATTTTTCTTAGGACAATGTAGATCATTATCTAAATTACTAGAAGAAAAAGGCAATATAAAATTCAATACAACAGTCCGCGTATAATAAGCAAAGAAATTAAGATCAATCAGCTGATTATCTCTAGTCATTAGCATGGTTTGATTTTTGTTTTCCATTCTGTTAAGAAAATTCAGGAAGAATTCTAGGTTTTAGGTAAAATTTCAGTATTGAAAAACCCAAATGAGAACCAAATCCCCAATATCTGAAAGTAAAGACAAAAAAAAAAAAGAATAATAAATCCTATGAAAAGCGATTGAAAGAACTGGGAATGTGTTGTCTGAGGATGAGGAGGTTGAGGGAAGACTTCATTGGTCTCTACAACTACCAGAAATATGTTCTTGAGAGGTGGATGCTGGTCTCTTCTCACAGCTGACTAGTAACAGAACAAGAGCAGGTTGCCTAGAGCTGCAGCAGAGGAGGATTAGGCTGGACATTAAGGAAAATTTTTTCATAGAAATAGCAGTCAGGCAGTAGAAGAGGCTGCCCAGGGAGGAAGTTGATTCACCATTCTCAGAGGTGTTTAAAGGTTATTTAGATGGTGTGTTGAAGGATATGGTTTGAGGGTGAGCTTTTTAGAGCTGGTTTATTGGTTGAACTTGATGATCCCAAGGGTGTTTTCCAACCTGAGTGATTCTATATTTACTTTAAACATAATTAACAAAAAAGTCGCATTTTCTTCAGTGGTTGTCAATTTTTTTTTAGGATTGAAGTGTTAAATATAATTTTATAGGATTTTAATATTTGTTTTTGAACTTCAAAATTCTCTGCAATATTTAAGCATTAGGATCTACTTCAAGGCTATTCTATGTACGTATGTCTGTAACTGTTTATGAAGGAGGCAAAATGAGAACACCCAGTACTCTCAGTTATCAGTGACCAATAAAAACATTATTATCTCTAGTCAAGAACCTTCCTTAAAAGAGCATTTAGGTCCGATAGTGCAGAAAGCCAGAGTCAAAATCAAATAAGATGAACAACCGATGTAGATATGGCTTCACAGTCCCACAAGACATCAAAGTCTGGTGTGAAGTGCTGAATGGGGGTAACTATGGACAAAAGAGAAGGAAAGATTCAAAAGAATCCTTCAGAAATAAAACTAAGGTGATGCTGTCACTCAAATGCATACAAGTTTCAAAAAATTGAATCTAGGTGATCCTGCTGTGGCAGTGGGTTTGGACTGGATGAAGTTTTGAGGTCCCTAATGTTCTGTGATTCATGAAACTTTATCATGTTTAGCCAGACTGCCATCCTCCTGAATGATAAAACCAGAAACTCTGACACAAGGGTTAGGACAACCATGCAAAATTTTTTCAAATTAAAAAGGCAACTTGAACTTTTGGAGTCACAACACACAATTGCTCTGTCAAAGAGAGAAAGTGTTTGCTACTTGAAAAATAGCTTACAGAAGTTAGTAGTAGTATTCTAACAGTATTATAAATACTGTCTTATTTCAATAGTACTGTTTTTGATGGGATTAACAACGAAAACAGTGTTTACAACTCACAGAATATGGATTCAACCATTCAAATAAAAAAATTTAAAAGAATTTACTAAATTTAAGTAATTCTCCAATCTGAATTCTGCAGGGTAGCATTTAGAAAACAGAGTTTCTTTGTTGTGTGATTACATTACTATTTTGGTAAATATGTCAGAAATTAGAAAATTTCACATAAGTGTATGTTTATCTGATGTTTCTCCATGTTCACATAGACAATAAGTTTTGAATATTGAGGCCTAATGGGAAAAGTACATATTTTTAATTTATTTTTCTTTTTTCAAAAAATCCTGCATATGAGAATTAAGGAGGTTGTTCAACTGAACTATCACCTTTAATTTCTGGAAGACAGACTTCATTCTATTTTGAGCCATGGTGGAATCTCTTTAGAATCTCTAAAGGAGTCCAAGTAGACCGGATATTCAGGAATAATTCTATTAAATTAATAGGACCAAAGCCCACTTGTGGCTACAGCTGCAAAAGGTAGTAGAAAATATTTCTCTACATTCATCAGCAAAAACAGGAGAGCTAAGCAGAATCTCTGCAAGGGTCATAATTCCCTGCAGTGCTCCAGACTGAAAGAAGAACAGTTGAAAACTACCCAGTGAAAGGCACCTGGGGATATTTGTTGTCAGCAGCTGATGATGAGCCAGCGTATGCCCAGGTGGTGAGGAAGGCCAATGCATTCTGGCTTGTGTCAGCACTAGTGTGGCCAGCAGGACCAAGGCATGGATTTTCTCATTGTACTGGGCACTGAAGATACCACACCTTCACTCCTAGATTGTTTCGGGTACCTCACTCCCAGAAGGACATTGAGGATTTGAGGCATGTCCAGAGAAGAGCAACAAAGCTGGAGAAGGGTCTGGAACACAAATGCTCTGAGAATTAGTTGCAGGAAGTTACGTTGTTTAGTTGGGAGAACAGGAAGCTCAGAGGAAACCTTATCACTGTGGACAGCTTCTTTAAAGGAAATTGGAGTGAAGCAGGTTCAGTCTCTTTAACTGATCAAGTGATAGGACAAGAGGAAACAGCCTCAGGTTGTGCCAGGAGAGGTTGAGATTGGCCATGAAGGAATAATCTCTTCACTGAAAGGGTCATCAAACCCAGACACAGGTTGCTCATTCTTGGAGACATTTAAGAAACATGCAGATGTCTTTTTGTCGTTGTCTTCAAAACAAGTTTTTAAATACATGGAAATAAAAGAGCAGTCTTGAATCCCAAGAGAAAGTGCAAGACGTTTCCTGCTGCCTTGCTACACATTTTGGCTATATATTAGTTAATGATACATAGACTATCCTCTTTGTAAATGCAAGTCAAACTTGTTTGTGTTTATCATAGAAGTTCAGGTAAGTAATTTATAAATAATGGATGAAAAATAAAGATTATTATGCCTACAGTGAATTGATGCAGCTGTAGCCTCATACAAAAACACCTGAATTTCACAACACAGCCCCAAACCAAATTATTCAATTTAGCCATTTCTTTGTGCTTACTCAGATTGGATTCTGAGTAAACCAGAGTGCACAGATGGAGAAGCATGAGCAAGCAGCCTAAGCTAAGGCTGTGGTCATGTTCAGATAAGGGATGCTTGGTACATGATGGAACAACTTGTTTTAGAGGCTGTGTCCAGGTACATCAGGGACAGGATGGTCATTAGGGACAGTCAGCATGGTTTCACAAAGGGAAAGTCATGCTTGACCAACCTGATAGCCTTTTATGAAGGCTACACCAGGTGGATAGATGATGACAGAGTGGTGGTTGTGGTCTATCTTGTGGTCTATCAGCCAAAGTGAGGCAGTATGGTCTAGATGATTGGGTAATGAGGTGGATGGTGAACTGCCTCCAGGATAGAAGTCAGAGAGTAATGGTCCATGGGACAGAGTCTGGTTGGAAACCACTTGTAGGTTGTGTGGCCATTCAGCAAGACCTGAACAGGCTACAGAGCTGGGCAGAGAAAAATCTAATGAGCTATAACAAGAGTAAGTGCAGAGTCTTGCATCTGGGCAAGAACAACCCCAAGGACCACTATAGTTCGGGGACTGACCTGTTGGAGAGTAGTGTAGGAGAAAGGAACCTGGGAGTCCTGGTGGCCAGCAAGATGACCATGAGCCAGCAGTGTGCTCTTGTGGCCAAGAGGGCCAAGAGCATCCTGGGGTGGATCAGAAGGGGGTGGTTAGCAGATCAAGAGAGGTTCTTCTCCCCCTCTACTCTGCCCTGGTGAGACCACACGTGGAGTCTTGTGTCCAGTTCTGGGCCCCTGAGTTCAAAAGGGTGGTGGAGCTGCTGGAGGGATTCAGGTGTAGAGCAATGAGGATGACGAAGGAAGTGGAGCACCTCAGGAGAGGCTGAGGGATCTGGGTCTCTTTATGTTGGAGAAGAGGAGACTGAGGGATGAACTCATTAATGTCTATAAATATTTGAACAGTGGGTGTCAGGAGGATGGACCGAGGCTCTGCTCAGGGGCACCCAGTGATAGGACAAAGGGTAATGGGTGTAAGCTGTTACATAGGAGGTTCCACATAAATGTGAGAAGAAACTTTTTCCCAGTGAGGTTGACAGAACTCTGGAACAGGTTGCCCAGGGTAGTTGTGGTATCTTCTTCTTTGGAGATGTTTACAATCTGCCTGGACATGTTCCTTTGCCACTTGGTCTAAGTGATCCTGCTGTATGAGGGAGATTGGACTAGATGATCTTTTGAGGTCCCTTCCAATCCCTAATGATTTTATGAATCTATGATAATAACAGATTTTATTTCTTTGTGTGTATATACAAAAGCAAAGAATGTATCCAGGCAGGTTTTAAACATCTCCCAAGAAGAAGACTCCATGACCCCTCTGAGCAGTCACTTTCAGTGCTCTGTCACCCTCATCGTGAAAAACTTCCTACTCATATTGTTGTGGAGCCTCTTCTGTTTCAGTTCACACCTGTTGCCCCTTGTCCTATCATTAGATGCTACTGAGCAGAGCCTGGCTCCATCCTCCTGACACTCGCCTTTCACATATTTAAAACATTGATGAATACTGACTTTCAGTGGAGTTTGATCATTAGTTTGATCAGCTTATTTAAAATCATTCTTCAACTTCCTGGATAACTAATATGTAAATCCATTTCCACAATGGATGGTAAATTCCTATGATTTATTTTTGGTTCTACATGGAGTAAACACCAGAGTCACAGTAATTTCAGTAATTCCTTTCTTTTCATTTCAAATCCAGACACTCACGTTGATGCCATTCAAATATTGGAGAAGAACCATCCTGAAGTAGGAAAAAGCTTGACTAAAGCTTGAAAATAGTGTTAGAGAGCCAGAGCCAGGTGATCACAGAATCACACAATCACAGAACATTAGGGATTGGAAGGGACCTCGAAAGATCATCCAGTGCAATCCCTCTGCCACAGCAGGATCCCTTAGATCCCCTCTCAGGAACATGGGCAGGTGAGTTTTAAATTATTTTGATAACCAGTCTAATTGTTTTTTATCTTTAAGTTGATTTTTCTTTGAAATATAATAATGAGTTTTAAATCATATATCTAAAGTTTACATGCTAACTCTGTACTTCTTGGCATTACCATCAGGTTAGAAAGAAAAAAGCCCCCCCTAAAAATAGCAAGCTATAGCTATTAAAGCTTCTCAAGGTCATTGGCCTGTATCTTTTTCTGCTTCTCAACAAAGTACTCATTTTTCTTAGTTTTCTGTCAGTATACCACAATATCCTTCACATCTGTTTGTGCCTTTGCTTTTATTAGCAGAAAATACAGCCATAGCTTTAGTGTCATGTGTACTATAAAGACAGGATTTTCAAGAGATTTGACAACTCTCATATTTCCCGAAGTATTCTCAATGTAACACAGAAACAGTTTATTACTGTTAAGTAGTGACTGTCTCCCCAGCTTGAATAATGAAGTCCTCTCGGTCAATATTTTATACAATGATGCATTTAAGGAAGCATTCCTCTGCAGTCTAGCGCTAAAACAATGGGTGTCATAACAGAAATCTATGTATTATCAATCTTAGGTGCCACTATAATCAATCTAATTCTTTGAGTAGTGAAAAGTCAATACGTTATTGTGTTAAACCAAGAATTTTGTTCTTCCAAAATGTTTATCAAAGAATATAATAAAATTATTTATAGAGGCTGGCTCTGCTGTGCAAGGTAGAATAAATTTAACCTTCTATGAACAGTGCTTTCAGCTACAGGAGATTTACATCTGGTACCTGTAAAACAAATTTCCACAAGGTGCAGCAACACACTTTTTGAGAATTATACAGCCACCCAAGAAAAATATTAAGAGTTTTCACTGTCTGGCAAGATTTTCACTCATGAAAATTGTAACAGTACCAGAAATTACAAAACCAGAAATTCCTTCATTGACTAACGTGAAAAGTTTTAATTTCTCTCCAAAAATGACAGACAGGCACTGCTGAGACAGGAGTATAGCGAAGAGGTGATTGTGTACGATCAGCATGGCTTCACCAAGGGCAAATCCTTCCTGACAAATCTGGTGGCTTTCTGTGAACAGGTCACAACATTAATAGATGAGGGGCGGGTGGCTGATGTCATTTACCTGGACCTGAGCAAAGCCTTTGACACTGTCCCTCACCACATTCTGGTCTCCAAGTTGGTGGAACATGGCTTTGATGGGTGGACCACTAGATGAGTAAAGAACTGGCTTGATGGATCCATGTCTGAGTGCAGGCCAGTGACAAGTGGTTTCCCTCAAGGATCAGTACTGGAACCAGTCTTGTTCAACATCTTTGTAGGTGACATGGACAGAGGCATTGAGTGCACCCTCAGGAAGTTTGCTGACGATACCAAGCTGTGTGGTGCAGCAGACACACTTGGAGGGCAGGGGTGTCATCCAAAGGGACCTGGACAGACTGGAGAGGTGGGCACACGCCAACCTCATGACGCTCAACCAGACTAAGTGTAACGACCTACATCTGGGTCGAGGCAATGCTAAGTACAAGTACAGGCTGAGCAGTGACTAGCTGGAGAGTAGCCCTGGGGAGAAGGACTTGGGGGTGCTTGTGGATGAGAGGCTCAACATGAGCCAGCAGTGTGCAATTGCAGCCCACAAGGCAAATTGGTCTTGGGCTGCATCCGGAGAAGTGTAGTCAGCAGGTCGAGGGAGGTGAGTCTCTCCTTCTACTCCGCTCTGGTGAGACCCCACCTGGAGTAACTGTGTGCAGTTCTGGAGCCCTTATTACAAGAGGGATGTTTTGATGCTGGAGAGAGTGCAGAGGAGGGCCACAAGGATGATCAGAGGGCTGGAGCACCTCTCCTATGACGCCAGACTGAAAAAGTTGGGGCTGTTGAGTCTGGAGAAGAGGAGNCTGAAAAAGTTGGGGCTGTTGAGTCTGGAGAAGAGGAGGCTCCCAGGTGACCTTATTGTGTCCTTCCAGTATCTGAAGGAGGCCTACAGAAGGGCTGGGGAGGGACAATTTAGGATATCAGGTAGTGACAGGACTAGGGGGAATGGAGCAAAGCTGGAGATGGGTAGATTTAGAGTGAATGTGAAGAGGAAGTTCTTCACCGTGAGAGTGGTGAGAGCCTGGAATGGGTTGCCCAGGGAGGTGGCTGGGGCTCCTTTCCTGGAGGTGATTAAGGCCAGGGTGGATGAGGCTCTGTCCAGCCTGATCTAGGGTGGGGTGTCCCTGCCTGTGCTGGGGGTGTTGGAACTGGATGATAGTTCCTTCCAGCCCTGAGTGATTCTGATTCCATGGCTTCTCCAGTGAGGTGATCCTGCTGTGTCAGGGGATTGGACTAGATGATCTTTTAAGGGCCCATTCCAATCCCTGATTATTCTATGAATCTATGATTTAAATTCTTGAAGCACGGTCTTTAGGTAGGTACAGTTTGGTAAATATCACAGAATGGCAAAGAATGAGCTTTCAGGCAAATAAGTAGAATATAAGGCAACTGGTGCAATTTTAACAGCAGTAGCTATAAACTATACCCAGCACGAATATTTAATCAGAAACACATCAACCTTGCAAACACTTAAAATAAAGAATAATCTTTTTCATAAGAGTAATCCTGTAGAATTCAGTTATGCATATACTTCTGGGTTTGGGGGTTTTTTTGTCATCTTAGAGATCACAGACATCTTTAATATCAGGAATATTTAGGTAAACACCTTCGATATACTTTGTGAGTTTCAGATAATTTTATTTGAGTAACGAAAATGCTCTACAAATACAAAACAGGAAACAAAAGTATGGGTTATTGTAGTGGGTTGAAACTCAAAGTGCTTTGCTCCCGGGTTTCGGCACCAATTTTGTGGTGGGTTCAGAACCACAATTCAATATAAAAGAAAAGAAAGCAAAGCAGTGAGGTCTTGATGACATCTCGGATAAAATCTGACAGACAATCCATGGCTTAGGGAAACTGCAAAATAGGTTTATTAACACTATAACTATATGCAGAATGGGACAAAACGTTATGCAAGTCAGTGCATACAAACTAGAAACTGTGTCATAAATGCCATCACACAACCTGAGGAAAATATAATGAGAGATCACTACAGTTTGGGCCTTGGATCTTCTTCCAGTTTAGGGACATGGGAAAGAGAGCATGTCAGTCTGAGATGGCCTGAGTTTCTCAGTGCCCACACCTGCATCCCTCGGTGCAGCAGACATGGATATCAACGCTTTAGGGATGGCCTGAGTCTCTCAGCGCCCACACAGGCATCCCTCAGTGCAGCTGCACGTGTTTCAAAAAACCCAGTCTCTCTTTGTGATCCAAGGTGTAAGGATTCCCAAGTCCTTCTGCTTTCTTCAGCTGAGCACAAAGGAG
>VXBP01005933.1:226522-269031 GCA_013400115.1 Rhinopomastus cyanomelas | reverse complement strand
GGTTGTGAAATCTCCTTCTCTGGAGACTTTTAAGAACCATCTGGATGCATTTCTGTNAGACTTTTAAGACCCATCTGGATGCATTTCTGTATGACCTGTCCTAGGTTCCACGGTCCTGCTTGAGCAGGGGGGGTTGGACTTGATGACCTCTGGAGGTCCCTTCCCATTGGTTGCTTGGAGCTCCGGTGCCTTGTAAATGGAGTCGTCATTGCAGAATGCAAACCCCTGTTGATGACACCAGTTCTGGAGCCACGAATTGAGCTGCTGTCTCTTCCTAAATGTTCCCTCGTCCATCGCTGATGTTAGAGGGGTAGAGGAGAACACGACTTGAGCCCCTGATCCCTTCAGCAGTTCCCCTAAGGTCCTGAAATCCCTGTTAATTGATCGTGATCCTCTCATATGTTCCTGTCTGACTTGATCTAGGTGATCCTGCTGTGGCAGGGGGATTGGCCTGGATGGATGATCTTTCAAGGTCACTTCCAATCTCTAATGTTTTGTGATTCTGTGACAGACTGGTTGTGGTCCTTAAAGCCCTGGTCTGGCTGATGAGGTGATGTTAGATCCTGGGCTGGGCTGGATGAGCTCAGATGTCTTTTCCAGCCTCAGTGATTCTTTGAAGACTTCCTCATGCAACCATCACCTTAAAATGGATAATAATTATTTGGGCATCAGGCACACTCACAGTTACGTGGACAGTAATTTCATTCCACTCAATTAATAATGTAAGCAAACAGAAAAAACCCAAAACCCCAGGGTCACACAGTCATGCTAAGAACAAAATCTTGGGTATAGTGTCTGTAACCAGAGAGGCACCCACACCACGTGTCTCCAGTTTCACCTAATCACCTGGTGTCAAATCCTTTCTGCTGGGGGTCTGTTGCAGTGCAAGAGACAGGAGACTAAATCAGTGTTCAGTGCTGAAATACAACCCAGCAGGTAATCCTCTTCCTTTCCTTCCTCTCTCTCCTTCTGCCACAAGACTGCCTTAGATCCCCAGTCAGGACAGCTGCTGCAGCAGCAGGCTTCTCCTTTGCCTCCTGGACAAGCAGCTGGAGGAGCTGAACTACTCCGAACCCCACATGTTGTGGCCAGACACCTCTGTGCTAGATCCCCTTGGGAAAAGTCCCTCTCCAGCCTTCCTGTAGGTTCCCTTCAGGTACTGAAGGCAGCTCTAGGGTGCCTGCAGAACCTTCTCTAAGCTGATCAACCCGGGCTCCCTCAGCCTGTGCTCATAGAAAAGGTGCCTCACCTCTTGGATCATCTTTGCAGCCTCCTCTGGACTTGCTGCAAGAGTTCTATGCCCTTCTGATGTTGGGGACTCAAGAACTGGATGCAGTAGAGGTGGGGTCTCACAAGACCAGAAGAGGAGAATCCCCTCCTCTTGCTCTGCCAGCCACCCTTCTCTTGAAGCACCCTAGGATAGAGCTGGCAGTCCGGGCTGATGATGCTAGCTGGCTGCTCTGCAGTGGAATAGCTTCTCCACGCGGCTCATCAAAAGAGAATACCTGGATAACAGGCTCTGATGGAGGACAGTCATTCTATGAAGTTGGGAGTGAGTCTGTGGCTGCTACCAGGGAGGTCTTAGCTTCCTTTCTTTGGCCAAGAGTCTGTGCTTGTTTTGTCAGAGCTGGGGTGCTGGTGGCACTGGAGACAGGACTCAGGACATCACAGAATCATAAAATGGCCACAGTTGGAAGGGACCTTAAAGATCATCCAGTTTGAAGAACCCTACAGACAGGGACACCTTCACTAGATCAGGTTACTCAGGGCCCCATCCAATCTGGCCTTGAACATCACCAGAAACTGAATTTCTGACTTCATGTTGAAATAACAAAAGGCAATTCCCTCTCTGTGTGCCATGCTTCACCCACTCAGCTTCACTTTCTGAGGCTGCAGGGCTCAGCCTCTTCCAACACATCCTTGGAGTTCCAGCTCCCCTCACCTCTGCCTGCAGGTTACAAAGAACACGGGATGTTTCAAGGGACTTTGCTGAGGAAGACACTGCCCCACCACTGCAGGCTGCTCCCTGCCAAAGCTCGCTGTTGGCAAACATGAAGCTCAGGCTGGTTACCCTGCCCCTCCTGCCAGCAGAAGGTTGCATTTTGGGGGCTGCTGAAGAGATTGATGGTTGTGAACTAAATGAGAAGGGCTCCAAGGGTGGGACTGAGTGGGATCTGCCTTCCTCACAGCCCTCCTACTGGTAGTAAAAGAGAGCAAGAGGCGTTAGATTACTTTGCTAATGGGGGTGGAGATACCTGCCTTCCCCAGCCCTTTGCAGAATACAGGAGCAGAGGAGAAGCTTAACATGGCCCGATGTTCTTAAGCCACTGCTCAGGTGTTCCCCCAGGGAATACCTTCACAGCAGGAGGAAGGGGATGCAGCTGTGGCATTTCCCTGCCCCAGCTAATGTCACATCCTTGGGGACACAGACAGCTGCTCACAGGCCACGTTCACCTTGCCTTGTGGAATAGTGTAAAAGGGAGGGATGAAGCAGACTGCTCACACTGAGTCACAGTGCCTTTCTCTCACAGGAGAGCTCTGGGCTGTAAGCGGGAAAAGGCTCCATCCCACAAGGAAAGCCAAAAGAGGTAGCAAGCACAGCTATCTCAGAGGAGGGGGCTTGTGGGCTCCCATCTGCATCAAGTACAGCTCAGCGTTTCCCTGCAGTACTTCCCCTCCACCAAACTCACACATACCCCTCTCTGCCCCACGTGTGACACAACCAGCACAACATGGCTCAGAAAAGCCCACTCTGTCCCTCATCCCACAACATGCTGTGACAGCTGAGGTGCAGGCTCCCTGGCCAACACAAAGGGTGTTGGATTCCTTTGTGAAGCACCTGGTCCTGGTTCTCCATTTCTCATCCTGAGGCTTGTTTGTTCCTCGCCACAATGCACTTCTATGTGTTTAGGCTGAGAAAGCCAAACAACCCATTCAACAGCTTTTGCATTTGGGGAAGGAGAGGGAGATGCTTTCAGTTCTGACTTTTAGCTGCAAAATGCACATTGGATTCTTCCTGACAAAAGTGACAAGAAACAGAGCCATAGGTCTTTGCTGGAAGCAGACAGAGAAAATGATAGTGATACTCTCTGACACTGTGTCTCTGGTGTTTTCTGGGAGCAGCACTGACGAGTGGCGATGGATTGTGCAGGGGTAGGTGCTGCTGCCCTGCGCTCAGCTGACAGAAGACATCATGCTGAGCAGTAGCATGGAGCAGACTCCAAAGTGGACTGAAGCTGTACCCACAGGCCTCCTGCTTTTCATCCCTTTCCTTGGCTGTTGCTCAAAGTGTCCACATCATGCCTTGGGAGACTGGAGCTTTTTGCTGCAAGTGCAGCTGGTGGAAAGCCAGAAGAAGAGACCTCAGCATCAAGTATGGTATTTGCAAACCATGCCACTGCTGAAGAAGAGCACGGCTTTGGCAGCTCCAGTGTTACACAGCAGGTCCAGAGGACGCCATGAAAATGATCAGGGGGCTGGAGCCCCTCTCCTGTGAGGACAGCCTGAGGGGGAGCTGGGGTTGTTCAGCCTGGAGAAGAGAGGGGTCTGGGGGAGGACCTGACAGCGACCTTCCAGTACCTGAAGGGGGCTACAAGAAGGCTGGAGAGGGACTGTTTACAAAGGCCTGGAGTCATAGGATGACGGGTAATGGTTGCACGTTAGACAAGGGCAGATTGAAATTGTATGTTAGGCAGAAGTTCTTTAGCAGGAGCGGGGTTGAACACTGGAACAGGTCGCCCAGGGAGGTGGTTGAGGCCCCATCCCTGGAGATATTCAAGGGGAGATTGGACAAGGCTCCAGGCAACCTGATCTAGGCGAGGATGTCCTTGCTCACTGCAGAGGGGGTGGGCTAGATGACCTTTGGAGGTCCCTTCCAACCTGGGCCACTCTATTCTATGAATCCATATCCACTCTATGCCTGAATCTCCTGCTACCTGCCTAGATGTACGCTTGAACTGTGGCCTTTGACAGAAAAAGAAGGACTTGTCCCACCACAGTATTGATTCAGGGCCCACTGACACCGAGTGTTTGATTCCTCAAAGCCCTGCACACTGTTTAGTCTGTCCTCACTGAGAAAAGCCACTTGGTGTCTGAGGGACCGTGTCATTCCTGAGTAGGAAGCTTGCAGCTTTTCAGGGATGCACAGAGACTTTGCAGGGCTGCCGTGTTTTGGAAAGTGTTGCTGGCTATCAATTAAGCTTTTCATCTGAACTCCCCAGAGATGCCATCCCATCTCCATGGTAGCCAAAGCACCACAAAACTTCATCCAGCAAGGGTTCTAATATGTGCTGTGATAGAATTGTAGGCAGGTGGGGGTCAGGCTCTTCAAACAGGCAGCTAGTAACAGGACAAGAGGGCAGGGCCTGATGCTGCCAGGGGAGGATTAGGTTGTTAAGAGGGTTAGGTTGGATGTTAGGAAGCCCTTCCTCACCAAAAGGGTGATCAGACCCTGGAATGGATTGGCCAGGGCAGTGGTGGAGTCCCCATCCCTGGAGGTATTGAAGAACAGCCTGTCTGTGGCCCTTAGCACCCTGGTCTGGCCGCTGTGGTGATGTTAGGTCCTGGCCTGGGCTGGCTGAGCTCAGAGGGCTTTTCCAGCCGCAGTCATTCTGTAATTCTGTGGTTCTGTATAGACAGGAATACACACATGGACTTTCTTTCGATTGAGGAGCAATACTGACCTATCGTGAGAAAAGGTCTGCTTCTAGGCAACAGGGCTTTGTCTGTCTCAAAGGAGGTAGAGCTGTTCAGTGCTCTTTTGGATACATTTTGCTCTATAAACAGAAACAAGGAAGGAAGGAAGGAAGGAGGGAAGGAAGGAAGGAGGAAAGGAAGGGAGGGAGGAGAGAAGCAAAGGACAAAGTGGATGTGTCATTCACAAAGCTACCCCTCAGACCATGTATTGCTTTTCCATCTTTGTGTGAGAGCTGCTCTGGAGCATGGGGCTGGGGCTGTATGTCAGAGCTCCACCAAGTCAGAGACGTTTCAGAGCGCATGTTTCAGAGAGCTCCCCACAGCTCATTCCCAGTCACTGCTCAGAAGCTGTGTGTATTCACTCACAGCTTACTGCTGCAGTCCCCAGCAGCAGGCTAATGGCATGAGGCGACTGTCTTCTTTCTGCCTTAAAGGACTAAGAATTCTTGTTCCCTCATAATAAATACTCCTGCAAATTAACCTTTAAACACGAGGTCCACTTACTGCGTGGAGGCAGAACAACTCCCAAGACAATCTCTACTGTGTTTTACTTCGCGTTATCACTTTAACACTGAAAGGCTCAGGGCAAACAAAAATCTCTCAATTCTGAGCAATGGTCCAAAAATCTCATCAGATTTCTTGCTTTTACAATCTCAATATACGTCCATAAAAGATGTAAACCAGGCAAGTGCTGCTCTTAATGGAATAGGTATTCTACCTAGACAAGTTCACAGCAGCGTGGCTCGTTGTCCCCACAGCCAGCAGAAGGGCCATGCCAGAGCTGCACACCTGAAGGATGCAGATGGCACTTATTATGCATCTGTTTGGGTAGTGAGGACGAAAGGGAGCCTGCTCAGGTCTCAGAGGTGCTCTGTGATGGCCCAACAACAGGAGGAGCTATTCTGGGACAGAAGAGGCTGAGGGACCAGTTCTGCCAGACCTTGGGAGTGTGAAATGGGGTGGATCCTTGGGCCCTCTGTTTCCCTCTGCAGTGCAGCAGCCAGGTGTAGCCAAGCCTCACACAGCCCCATTGCACAGCGGAACAGTTCCCATTGTCCCAGCCTTCTTTTTTTTTGGCCACTGTAAACTTTATTACCTCAAAGGTATGGAATTAGGAAATGAAAGATGTGGAAAAATTCCTCAGACCAAAGCATTCATTTCCATCATTTCCACCTTGCCCTGGATTTCCTTCTCGATTAGTTCCAACAGTGTCCTTGGTTCAAGCCTTGGAGTAATTAAAGTCCTTTTGAAGCTCTAGTGCCCCACACTAGTTCTCATTGCTCAGCAGACCGATACTTCAAGAATAACATAGTCCACTTTGATCAACTACTTCCATCCTTTACAGCTGTTTCTGTGGGAGTGATTAATCCCAACCCTTCCTCTGCTAATAATAAGCTCAGAGAATCAGCTACATCCTTTGTTGTTGTTATTTTCTCGTTTAGTGTCCGGTTATGGGGAGAGCTGTGGAAGGGACTTGCTTACTTCGGTCCAGTTCATGCCTGAAGGGTGGCCATGGCTGTGATGGTAGTGAGAGCACTGGTACTTGGTGGGCTTTTGGGCAGAGTGATCTGCTCCCCAGTTGAGGCCAAGGGTTTCCTGAGTACTGACCTCCCTGTGCACCTGTTCTGGAAATCCTTGCAGCACAGCTTGGGCTGAAATCTTACCTACATGCAGGAGATTAGAGTTTCCTGTTGGCAGGGAGCCTTTGGGAGATACAGGGCCATTTGACAGGAAACACTAGGCACAGGGACTTTGCTGGGAATTAGGCCATTTTTTAATAAATCCTACAGTCCCTCGGGCTGCTGATCTGGCATCTTGTTCTTCCATGAACTTTTCCTTACAAATAAAAAGTATTCCAGGCCTTCAGTTTCTGTTTTAAACTGACGCTGAGCCGGAATTGCTCTTGATTTGTGCTAATCTAATTGAGACAAAGAGGAAGCCACAGTGTTTATTTAATGACAAATGCCAGCTAAAGAAGAGCTTTAATCACCAGTGACCACCAACTTATACAGATAAGAACTCAGTGTCTGCACCTACAATCTGCTGTGTTTGAGGACAGCAGAGATAAAAGCCCTGGACAAGGGAAACACCCCTGAGGAAGAGCACTTCACAGCAGAGGCAGAGCAGTGCATGTCCTGCATCACCTGGCTGACAAAGGCTGAGCTGAGCATTAGAGGATCAGAGAATGTGTTTGGTTGGAAGAGACCTCCAAAGGGCATCTAGTCCAAACCCCTATGACAAGCAGGGCCATTTCTAACTAGAAGAGATTGATCAGAGCCCCCATCCAGGCTGACCTTGAATAGCTCCAGGGATGGGGGTCTCTGTGGAATCACAGAATCACAGAATATTTGGGATTGGAAGGAACCTCGAAAGATCATCCAGTTCAGTCCCCTTGCCACAGCAGGATCTCCTAGATCAAGTCACATAGGAACATATCCAGGAGGGTTTTAAATGTCTCCAGAAAAGGAGACTCCACAACACCCCTGGGCTGCCCCTTCCAGTGCTCTGTCACCCTCACTGTGAAGAAGTTCCTTCTCATATTGATGTGGAGCCACCTCTGATCCAGCTCTCATCCGTTGCCTCTTGTCCTGTCATTGGAGGCCACTAAGCAGAGCCTGGCTCCATACTCCTGACACCTGGTCTTTCCATATTTGTCAACATCAATGGGGTAACCCCTCAGTCTCCTTTTTTTCAAGCTAAAGAGACCCAGCTCCCTCAGCCTTTCCTCATCAGGGAGATGTTCCACTCCCTTTGTCGTCTTTGTGGCCCTCCAGTGGGCTCTCTCAAGCAATTCTGTGTCCTTCTGGAGTAGAGGGGCCCAGAACTGGACACAGTATTCCAGACGTGGTCTCACCAGGGCAGAGTAGAGGGGGAGGAGAACTGCTCTTGATCTACTGATCACCCCTCTTCTGATCCACCCTAGGAGGCTTTCTTCTCAAGGCAGTCAAGGTAGTACTCTGTTGCCATTGCTATTGCCATTTCTTTTAAGAATGGTGGCATCCCTGTGTTTTTCTGCTACCAAATGCAGCTCGATTCACTGGACTTGGTGGAGCATCTCCCCCTCTGAAATCAGTCCTGAGAACAGAAATAGGCTAATGTATGTTTTACTACTGTATGGTCACTTGTTCTGCCAACCTGTGAATGAGCTGCTTGTTTTCTTCTCCTTGATCGGACTGTTCCATCTAAACCCAGACTGGACACAGAAGTAAATCTGGTAGGAGAGTCCACTTCCTGTTTATAAAAATACCTTTCCTGTGGGGAAGAGCCTTCTTCCTGCCCACACTCATCTGCATACAGCACCCCAGACCTGCTTCTGGTGGACACAGGCCCTGCTGCTGGGGGCGGGGGGTACAGCTATTATGGATAGTTCAGCAGGCTGAACGAATCGATCGAATTGCTGTGCTGCTGCTGCATCTGGAAACCAAGCAACCTCAAGTGACCCTACACCGTGATCGAGATGTCGTCCTTTTGAAACACAGGGCTTCACAGCTTTGACTTACATTTAAATCTGTCTGTGAACTTCTGGAACTGGAGTTGCACTGCTGCGAACTTAATTAGCTGACTTAGTACATCCGGATCTTGTGAGCTAACTGTGGCTCACAGCTCACACGTTCACAGCAGCTGAGGATTTGAGTTGTGCACATGAATTGATAAATTTTAAAAAAAAATCAAGTCTTAAAAGGCAGTAAGTTGTATGTTTCACAGCCCTCTCTGTGAGTTATCCTGTAACACCTTCAGATAGGACTTCGCTGAGATCCTCATCAGGGTTGGATGAGCTAATCCGCTCTCCTCTGAGATGCCCTCTCCTCTCATGAACATGATGAAAGCCTAAGGGTGAAAGGACCTGACCACTCGTTCTGGTGTGATGCTCAGCAGCATCCCCAGACCCTGTGAAACTCCAGCATCATCAGATAGCCTTCTTCAATAAACAGCTTATGAAAGGCTTCAGCCACCATCCTGCTTTCCTCCATCATGTACCTGTCCCACTTCAAAGACTCTCTCTGTTTGGCCTGTTTCTAGCACTCCGATGCCAATGCTTCTCACAGCTCCTCACAGACTTCCCCAGTCTGCTTTTCCTTCCCTATTGGATGGGTCCTGCTTGCACTGTTCTGTGTTGGAAGTCAACATTTGTTGTCACTACCTAATCAACCTGTCCTACCACTTCATCCCATGTCTGAGCATGGCTTGGATTAGGCTTCCTTCTGATGCCCACAGTAGGTTACACACCATCTATTCTGTGCTTGTCTACTACCTTCTTCTTTGAGGATTTCTATCACAGTTCCAGTCCAGTGCAGGACTACTGTAATGTGTTACAAGAAACTCCATGGTCCCTCTGCTGAAAGATGGGATTATGGAGAAGGGGGTGCTAACACTTGCTTCCTTAAATCTCTCTGTAGGCTCTGCTGTCTTTCACAAAAACAGAATTATTGAGGCTGGAAAAGCCCTCTGAGCTCATGCAGCCCAGCCCAGGACCTAGGGATCAGCTAGCAGCCCTTTCTGCCCTGTCCAAAACCACTACAAGTTCTCAGGTTGGCAGTCACATCTTCATTGGGGAGTACTGGGGGACTGAGGTCTGTGTGAACCATTGGCAGCATAGGACAATCCCAATCCTATTGGGATGTCAGAAACAGAATCAACAAAACACAGAATCACTGAGGCTGGAAAAGACCTCTGAGCCAATCCAGCCCGCCCAGGACCTAACATCACCATACTGGCCATACCAGGGCACCAAGGGCCACAGCCAGTCTGTCGTTCAACACCTCCAGGGATGGGGACTCCACCACTGCTCTGGGCAGTCCTTTCCAGGGTCTGATCACCCTTTCTGTGAGGAAGGGCTTCCTAACATCAACCTAACCCTCCTTTGGCAGCATCAGGCCCTGCCCTCTCATCCTGGTGCTGGTTGCCTGTTTGAGGAGCCCAATTCCCACCTGGCTACAACCTCCCTTTAGGGAGTTGGAAAGACAGAGAAGGTCCCCCTTGAGTCTCCTCTTCTCCAGGCTAAACACTCCCAGCTCTCTCAGCCTCTCCCCCAGCAGACTTTCCCTTCAGTCCCTTCCCCAGCCTCGTTGTTCCTCTGGACCTGCTCCAGCCCTTCAATCTCTTTATTGAGGTGAGGGGGCCCAGCACTGCCCCCAGTACTTGAGGGTAGGCCTCCCTAGTTCCCGGTACAGGGGCAGAATGACATCCCCAGTCCTGCTGGCCACACTGTTGCTGACCCAAGCCAGGATACCACTGGCCTTTCATGTGCACCTGGGCACCCTGCTAGCTCCTGTTCAGCCGGTTGTCTAGCAGTACTTCCAGGTCCCTCTCTGTGGGGCCACTTTACATCTACTCATCCCCTTNCTCCCTAGTTCCCGGTACAGGGGCAGAATGACATCCCCAGTCCTGCTGGCCACACTGTTGCTGACCCAAGCCAGGATACCACTGGCCTTTCATGTGCACCTGGGCACCCTGCTAGCTCCTGTTCAGCCGATTGTCTAGCAGTACTGCCAGGTCCCTCTCTGTGGGGCCACTTTACATCTACTCATCCCCTTGTCTATAGCTGCAGAGGGATTTTTTTTGGCCAAAGTGTAGGACTTTGCCCTTGGCCCTGTTAAACCTCATGCCATTGTCATCTGCCTATTGACTCAGCCTGTCCAGATCTCTCTGCAGCGTCTTCCTCATCTCCAGGCAGTGGCCAGTTCTCCTCTTAGATGATATCTGTCGCGTTCATGCCATGCTGAAGTCTGCTGATGATGCCTCACAGGAAAACAGAGAGACCTAACTTCACTTGGTTATTTTTGCAAAGATCAGAAGGGTAACAAAGCACTTTGTGTTTTTGCTACTGAAGTCAGCAGGCCAGGCTCTGAATTCACCCAGGGATCAGACTGGGCAGGACCTATTTATACATGAGCACTCTGCAGAGGATGACTGCACTTTGACACTGTTTCTTTAAAAAGGAAGGGAAAAAACATGTCCTGAACATTCGAAGGAAAAACACTTGTTTCCTGTAAGGACGTTCAGCCAGTGGAAAACGCACCCCTGCCACCAGTATCTCAACAGTGTTCTTTAGCCACAGGTAGGGCTGTGATGAGGAAAGGTAGCAGCCGTGACGTCCTCCAGCAAGCAGCATAGTTTCTGGTGACCATCAGATTGGTGGCCTTTGTGCTTATCATCACTACCTCAGCTGAGGCTAGGCTGAGGATTCTAAGATGCACTCCTATCCCAACCTTCAACTTTTATTTCTGCTGGTGACACCTAAACCTTTCTGATCCCACCTGGATCCCTGCTCAGTCCTTCCCAGAAACTTGACAGACTGCAGTCTGGCTAACTGGGGACGTTCCAGTAGACTGGAGATTAGCAAATCACAGAATCACAGAACATTAGAGATTGGAAGGGACCTTGAAAGATCTTCTTAGTCCAATCCCCCCGCAAGCAGGATCACCTAGACCAAGTCACACAGGTGTGACACCCATCTACAAGAAGGGCTGGAAGGACAATCTGAGGAACTACAGGCATGTGAGTCTGACATCGGTGCCAAGGAAGCTGATGGAGCATGTCACCTCGAGTGCCATCACCTGGCACAGACAGGACAGCCAGGGGATCAGCCCCAGCAAGTGGAGGATTATGAAAGGCAGGTCCTACCTGACCAACCTGTTCTCTTTCTACAAGGTGATCTGTCTAGTGGATGAGGAAAGGACTGTGAACGTTGTCTGCCTAGACTTTAGTAAACAGCATCCTCCTTCATAAACTGCCGGCCCAAGGTTTGAATAATTTGGGGGGTGGTGGTGGAGCAGAAGTTGAAAAGGAGCCATCATCGTGCGCATGCAGCCCAGAAAGCCAATTGCATCTGCTGGAACAGGTTGCCCAAGGAATTTGTGGCTGCCCCATCCCTGGCAGTGTTGAAGGCCAGGTTGTCTGGGGCCCTGAGTAACCTGATCTAGTGAAGGTGTCCCTGCCTGTGCACGGGGTTTGGATGATCTTTAAGGTCCCTTCCAACCCTGGCCATTCTGTGATTCTACAAAGTTGCTTTTGGGGATTGCGACCAGTTGAAAAACCACAGACAGACTCCTGGGAAATAAGATTGCCTGCCCACAGTTTAATTTCGATTTAGCTCAATCCATTCAGACAAAATAAGAGTTGCCTCTTGATGGCAACCCCAAAGGCACCTGGAATCAGAGATTTTTGTTGGGATCCAAATAATATTAAAATCCAATCCTAAAATGCAAACTAAACCACAATACAAACCCCTCAGTTAAAAGAATAATCACATCAAAAAAGGACCAAAACATGAGAAGAAAAGTTCACATACTTGCTTGAGGAACCCTAAGAAGTTCCCCATCATTTCCTGTATCTAAAAAATGGAGATGGTTCTTATTCTCCATGGAGTGAGGCAGAGGGGACTTCATGCTGAACCAACTCATTCCTGCCATCCTTGGCCAACTAGCACATCTCTTTCCTGTTACTGGGCTCTCATGCCTTTCCCAAAAAGGTTCATGAGCACAACAGTAGTCATAAAATTTGAACCGCAAGTCCGCAGCTTGGAATCAGTGTGAGGTTTCTGTAACTCCAGTAACAGTTGGAGAAGATTTCCCTGACTGATTTCCCCCCGGGGCCCATGCCAGAAAAACATGGTGTGGGTAGGGGCTGCTGTGGCTTCATGAGGCTGCTTACAGCTATGGCTGCAACAGGATTGCAGCCACAAGGGCTACGGCCATGCCTGGCTTAGTTTTAAGAATGTGGGTAACCAGAGCAACTAAGCAGCAGTAGCATGGAGCTTGGTAGGGCTGAACAAGACAGCTCAAAAGCTGGAAAAGCCAATGAGAGCTCCATATTGCTACCACTGACCAAGGCAGCCCGCTGCTACTAGCAGATCTGGTGGCACCACTGGGATTGCTCCAGCATGCAACAACCACATTATAGTAGAGGTTGGGAGGGATGTTGTTTATCCTCCAGAGTTCTCTCTCCCAGTTCTTCCTTACCTCCACAGCTGACTTGGTGAGTGTTATCCTAGAGCTTGGGTTATCTAAGAAGCATAGAATCATCATGGCTGGAAAGGACTTCAGGATCATCAAGCCCAGCCCTCATCTCAAAATCTCTTTAAACCCTAGATCATGGCCTCAAGTGCTCTAAGCTACTCATCTGTTAAACACCTCCAGGGATGGTGACTCCACCACCTCTCTGGGCAGCCTATTCCAGTGCCCAATCACTCTCTCCATAAAGAATTTCTTCCTAGGATCCAATCTAGACCTCCTCTGAAGCAACTTGAGGTCATTTCCCCTCATACTATCATTAGGAATTTGTGAGAAGAGACCAGTGACAGCCTTGCTACAACCTCCCTCCTTTGAGGTAGCTGTAGAGAGCACTAAGGTCTCCTCTCAGCCTCCTCTTCTCTAGACTAAATAACCCCAGTTCCCTCAGCCAGTCTCCATAGGACTTGTTTGCCAGCCCTCTCTCCAGCCTCGTTGCCCTTCTCTGTGCCCACTCCAGCCCCTTAATGTTCTTCTGATACTGTGGTGCCCAGAATTGGACCCAGCACTCAAGGTCTCACGAGTGCAGAGTACAGGGGCACCATCACCTCCCTACTCTTGCTGGTTACACCTATGATGAAGAATCGAAGATCTGAAAAGTGCCTATTTTAGGCATGTTAAAATCCAGGACTTTTCGCCCACCACTAACTCCACCCAGGCAAAACTGAGTGCATCCATCCACTGCCCATACAGCAGGTGCTCTGCCTGTGTCCTCCATGGGCCACAGCACAGGGCTGCAGTAGGACAGGGCCACATGCACTTGCAACCTTTCCCCATTCCTTGGTTTAACTTGCCTATTCTCCTTTTTCCCCAACAAGCCAGGTGATGGGCTGCATCAAAAGAAGCAGTGACAGTCGGTCGAGGGAGGTGACTCTCCCCCTCTACTCTGCACTGATGAGACCCCAGCTGGAGTACTAGGGTCCAGATTTGAAGTCTCCAGCATCAGAAGGACACAGACCTCCTGGAAGGTCTCCAGAGGAGAGCCACTCAAATGATCAGAGGGCTGGAACACCTCCCCTATGAGGACAGGCTGAGCAAGTTGAGATTGTTCAGCCTGGAGAAGAGGAGGCTCCCAGGTGACCTTCTAGCAAGCTTACAATTTCTGACAGAGGCTACAAGAAAGCTGGGGGAGGGTATTTGGCATGGGTGGTAGCGAGAGGACAAGGGGAAAGGGTTCTAGCCTTGAAGAGGGGAGATTGAGGTTGGACATGAGGAACAAATTCTTTCCTGTGAGGGTGGTGAGATGCTGGAACAGGAAGTGTTAAAAGCCAGGTTGTCTGAGGCCCTGAATAACCTGATCCAGTGAAGATGTCCTTGCCTGTGCAGGGGGTTTGGAACTGGATGATCTTTAAGGTCCTTTCCAACCCCGGCCATTCTATGATTCCATGATTCTCATGCAGATGGGGGTATGAGAGACTGAGGAAGGAAAAATAGCCCTTGTGAAGCCCCACAGTTACTCTGGTTTGCATCAACCACCCCTATTTGCTTATGGTCCCACAAACAGGCACATGAGAAGGACCCGTCTACTTTGGCTGTGCACTTGGGACACATCCTGCACACTGCTTTCCCAGCTGGGCCCATCCCAACCAGTGACTCAACTGTGAGAGAGATGGAAGTGTCACAAAGCCCGCTGTCCTGAGTCATCTGCCGTTATTGTTTTGTGCAGGTGGACTATGCCGTCAAGAGGAATTTCTCCCGTGTTGCCATAAAAAGCAGCATTGCCACCTACACATCACTGCTGTAAAAATAGACCCTGCTTTAGGGGGATTGCTACTTCAGATTGATTTCTGGAAGCTTGCAGCCTCCTGACAGAGAGGCAATTAGTGTGTCTCCATGTAAAGAAAGGTTAGGGACCATGTGCTGACCCCAAACCTTGCTGAAAGGTACATTTGGGGGTTCTGCCTGGATTCTGGTTCACTTGCCTTTAGGAATCCCCCCCAAGTATGTACACCTCGATGCTGAACAGGGTACACGTGCTGCACACAGAGCAGAGCTGCACTACTCGGCTGTATGTGGCTTCTGCAAAGTCACCTTTGACAAACTGCAAAGGTCCTGACTGTCCAGTTTTGGTTGCTTTGGCTGAAAGGCATCTCAGCGGTCAGTTTGCACGAACACGCCGGCTACCTCGGTTCCTGATGGCAATCCCACACCATTCCAGTTTGAGAGGGAGTCTGCCCTGTGCTCCCAAACGCCACAGTCGGAAGCGCCCGCAGAATTGTTTTCCAGGAGGGAACAAACAGGGTCGTTTCCCCTCCAGCTGCCGGGGCCTTCCAGACAGACCGGCTCCCGCAGGTGTTTTCGTCCCCTCGCAGCCACCGCAGGGAGCAGCTGCGGGGAGGAGCGAAGGGAGAGGCGGAGAGGGGCTTGGCCCGGGGTCCGCGGGCTCTCGCTCGGCACCGGGCGGCTTCCCCGGCTGCCGAAATTAGCTGCGAGAGCAGCTCCCTGAGGAGGTGCCAGGGAATCCCAGGCTCCATTTCCTAGGGAGAGTTTTCAATCTGAGGAGGCTTTGGCTGCGGGTTGCTCGCCGCTTCCTGAGGAAACGAAGGTCGATGCCATCACACGGCCGTGTTTGCTGCCCTGCTTCCTCAGCACCGGGACATCTGGTGCCTCTGACTGCACCCGCAGCACCCAGAGACCCCCGGACCCACCGCCCCGCCGGCCCTGCTCCTCCCCGGGCACGGCAGCTCTCGGAGGCCAGAGGCAGCCCCTGAGCTTCCCGCTGACCCTCCTAGCCCAGCCCGGAGCGGTCGCCGGGGCAGCAGGAAGCGGGGCGGGCGGGAAGGGTTGGGGGTGTGAGCAGAGGCTGCCGCTCCCCTTGTCCCACTCGCCCGCCCCGGCCCGCGGTTCCCACCTAGCGGCCACCCGGCCCGAGCCCGGCCCCGCTCCAGCGCCCCCGGCCCGCGGGATGGGGAGGAGACACCGCCGCCCCCGTGTGGGCGACAATCTGCTCTGGGCGAGAAGACGCACCGACCCGCGGGGTCCCCTGTGACCGGCATCGCCGTCGAGAGGAGGAAATTCCATGTTTTCCATCCTAAAATAGAAACAGATTTGCCTGAAAATGCGACCAATATCCGACCGTTTGTGTGGGATGTGGTTTGTTTGCTCACAGGGACTCAGGAATGGTTAGCCACTGGTGAGTTGCCTTTTGGCAACAAAATCCCTGCCCTTGCTGAAGTCTTTGAAAATCTCAGATGTGGACAACGTGCTGGGCAAACCCAGTCTTGACCCAGGTACAGGTGAGAGCAGAGAAGAGGATGTTAGATTAGAAGTTGTGATGGCAGAGACAAAGCTGTGGATCAGCTTCAGGACCAGAGAATCACTGAGAGTGCTGGGCTGGAAGGGACCTCCAACGAGCATCTAGTCCAACCCACCTCCACCAAGCAGGGACATCTCTAACTGGAGCACACTGCTCAGAGCCACAATCAGCCTGACCTTGAATGGCTCCAGGGATGGGGCCTCCACCCCATCACTGGTCAGCCTGGTCCAGGGATCCCCCACCCTCAGATTCAAGAACTTTTTCCTCCTGTCCAGTTTCAATCTGCCCTTTTTCAGCTTCAAACCATAACCCCTTGTACTATTGTTCCTTGCCCTTGGGAACAGTCTTTGCCAGCCTTCTGATAGCCCCTTTCAAGGACTGGAAAGTAGCTCTAAGGTCCTGCCTGAGCCTTCTCCTCTTCAGGCTGAGCAACCCCAACTATCTCAGCCTGTCTTCCTAAGAGAAGGGCTACAGCCCTCTGAGAATTTTTGTGGCCTCCTCTAGATCTGCTCCAACATCTCCACATCCTTCTTGTGTTGGCTCCAGAGCTGGATGCAGGACTCCAGGTGGGGTCACACCAAGGCAGAGTACAGAAGCTCCTCTCTTGATCTGCTGGCCACATTTCTTCTGATGCAGCCCAGGATGCAGTTGGCCTTCTGGGCAGGAATAGCGTTGGTGGCTCCTGTCCAGCTTTTTATTCGCTAGTACCTCCACATCTTTTTCCCCAGGGATGGTGTCCAGCAGGTCTTCCCCCAGCCTGTATTGATAGTGCTGGTTGCACTGGCCCAGGTGCAGGACTCTGCACTTGCCCTTGCTGAACCTCATAGAACCATAGAATGGCCAGGGTTGGAAGGGACCTTAAAGATCATCCAGTTCCAACACCTCTGCAAAGGCAGAGACACCTTCACTGGAACAGGTTACACAGGGGCCCAGACAACTTGGCCTTCAACACTGCCAGGGATGGGGCCACCACAAGTTCCTTGGGCAACCTGTCCCAGCATCTCACCACCCTCAAAGCAAAGAATTTGTTCTTTGTGTCCAACCTCAATCTCCCCTCTTCAAGGCTGGAACCCTTTCCCCTTGTCCTCTTGCTACCACCCATGCCAAATGCCCTCCCCAGCTTTCTTGTAGCACCCTTCAGAGATTGGAAAGCTGCTAGAAGGTCATCTTGGAGCCTTCTCTTCTCTCTCTTGATGCTCTTAATATTTACTTTTTCAGCAAATCTTCAAGATCATCAGAAGTGATGAAAACAGATCTTTTCTGCCTCTTGTTCTGTCGCTGAAAACAGAGCAGAAACAAGACACAGCCTGGAGACCCTTAATGACAAGGCGGCCAGTCTGAAACTGAGGCAGGGTTTACTTCGTGTTTGGTTTGGAGCAAAGACTAGGGCTGAGTCATTTTAATACCTAACCTGTTAGGAATCTCAGGTTCAATGTCTCTCTTGTTTAGGCAATACAAACCAGCTATTGGCTCCTCAGTTTTGAAGGGATTTCTCTAGTTGCAGGAGCCCAGGGTAAATTCCTTTCTACTTAGCATCTTCTTGATTCAATGGACCCAGTCCAACTGTAGCCTTAAGTTTAAAAATGCGTAAACAGAGTGTCCAGTTTGAAGCACATGGAGAGCTGCCAGCTAACTTCACCCTTACTGCAATGTTGAAACCAAGGAGGGACTCCATATGGAGGGAGATGATCCCAAGACAATGCCTCTGGTGCAGTGGGAACCTCTCTTAAATATCCCAGTTTGGAGAACTTCACTTGAAATGGCAAGAGCAGGGTCTTGGGGGAATGAGTATTTTTCCTCCAGCCATTGGTATGCTCTGCAGTTTTACGCTACCTTATCATTCTCCCCACATAACAGTAATAGCATGTTCTGCCAGACCCTGGTGTGACCAAACTGGACACGGCTTTGCATTGCACTGCCCTGCAGGATTCATCAGCAGCTTGGTCTCGTGTGGTTCTGAAAAGGAGGCAAATCTGTCGCTTCTCTTGGCTTGCCACGACAGCAGCACTAGTGTTCATGACTCCTTCCAAGAGCTTGGCCTGCACAAACTATCACTTGGAAATAGTCTCCAGCTTGTTCAGTCTCCACATTCACATGCCCCCTCCAGTCTCTGACCTAGAATTCTATTGTCTTTCCACACACAATAATATCATTCAACATATTAGGCCATGGGCTTTTCAAGGTCAGTGCCATCAATATGTGGAAAGCACTGGAGGACAATAACAGGTTGATAAGTCACATGACAAATTAGGAAAAGGCCCTCAAGGGTTGTAAAATGTATCAGATCCACTTATCACAACCCTTGCTGATAGTTTATGTGAATCCCCGGTAGTAAACATCCTGCCTGTTCACAGTGCCAAGGACGCTTCCTCGTTGTGCAAGAGCGAGTGGCTGTGGATCCCAACCCCTTCTGACAAACCTGAAGTTCTTTATTCTTTCTCTTGACACGGACAACTGGAGTCATTCACTCTTTGGAGCTTAGCAATCTCTTGATTTCAGAGCTCATGAGACATAGGAAAGGGCCAGGTGAAGAAATACCGCTGAATCCCTTTGTGTTGTGCAGAAACTTTCCACTCCTTTTTTTGCTCCAGGGTCAGTTGCTGGGGGAGTGGCCCGAGGTGCTTTGGGAATGGCAGTGCAGGGCATATGAGGCTCCTGCATGAAAGGGATGAAGGCTCCAGACTCCTCTAAACCAGTGAACTGAGTCCTGCCATGCACTGGATAGATCACACACTCTGTCAACTAGAAGTCTCTCCTGCACAGTTTTGTCCTGAGCCAGTCAACACACAGCTCCAGGCACGGCACAGGAATTAGCGAATCAACACAAGCAGTTCATTACAGACTGGCCTCAGTGTCCAAGAAAAGGCCCATGTTCCTTTCATTTACTAGTACAGATGTACCAGATTGCTTTCTCAGAACTATAATTTCCTGCCTCTTGGAAGAAATAAACAGAGACATGTTCCCTCATCCTAAGCGTCTGACACCTGGAAGAAAGGTGGTTCACAATGAAGTTCAGCAGAACAGGAACTCCAGCACTGAGGAGCTTAGGCTTATCCATCATGGAGCACAGACACTCCTTTCTTACCCATCCCTGGAGTAGAAGTAATCTTCACAGACTCACAGAGTGTTAGGGATTGGAAGGGAGCTCGAGAGATGATCCAGTCCAATCACTCTGCCATAGCAGGATCACCTAGATCAAGTCGCACAGGAACACATCCAGGTAGATTTTAAACATCTCCAGAGAAAGACAAGTGGAAGTCTGGACCCCACCAGAGGTGTTGAGAAGGACAGACACATTAAGAAGATGGTTCTTCCCATCCTAAGACACTGACAACCAATGCAGCTCCTCTGGTGGTACCATGCCCTGGCCCACACTGGCTGAGAGGAGATGTTTTCTCACGGCTCACGGTCTAGGGTGTGCTGAAAGGGCAGTCTGCATGCTCCAACAAGAGAATAATTCTCCCCAAGCGATATGGATGCAGCAGACAAGTGAAACATGCATTGAGGAAAAAATGGCCCAGTTATCTTCATCCTGTTAGCTCTGTTCCTGCCATGCTATGTCCAGTGTCACTTGGAGATAAAGAGCAAGTACCCTATTATCACCATCATGTCTGCCCTTGAGGGTTTATTCTTTCACCCCCTCCTGCCTTTGTTTCTTTCCCCCTTTCCTGATTTTTTTCTGTGTTGTCTCCCTACTTCCTACCATGCAATTCCCACTTCCCATATGGGTCTCATTCCTACCCTGACCCCATCCTGTCTGCTAAAATAATCAGCAGTGAAACCCGGAATATGGCCATTCACATTGTTTCTGTGGGACTTGGTGGCAAGTCCCCTAGTGCGATGAATGAAGGCAGGACGCACTTCTCAGAGCCATTGTTTCAAGCTGTCTGCCAACTCAGGAAAGCACTACCAGCACCGCTAACATCGAGTCCTTGACTGGTAAGTTTTCTCCTCCATCTGCTGTAAGAAAATAATCAGCCCTTTGTACTTTAAACAGTGGCTGCTCAATCTATGGAGTGTGTCTTCCATAACTAGTCAGTTCCAGGGAAAGGATGTTGGATGAGGGCATCATGATGTGGCCTTTTGTGAGCTGACGTGGTTGGTAGGAGTAGGAATCTGGTTAGTGCAGCAATGAGCATGGAAGAGGATTGCCAAACTGGAGCCGAGGTGTTCCTCCTCTCAGGCATTGCTGATGTCATGCTCCTCACATTTGCATGGTTTTCATCAGCCAAAAGCACAGAAGGAGACAGCTTGCTTGTGTTTGGAGAGGGTTGCATAGAGATCTCCTGACTCAGAATAACAGCATGCAAACACACTGCAGCACCTTCTAGCTAGAGCATGCGATAACCTCTCAGTCTGCACTGGTCATTGGGAACCTTTTACTCTGTGATCTCAGACTGCCCCCAATGAATGGTCTTTTCCAGCCTCAGTAATTCTGTGATTCTGTAAAGTAAGAATGATGGCAGATGAACCTGGAAGTTATTAGCAGGATTATAAAACAGTCTCTTCTGGACATTTCAGATTGTTTTAATAGCTTCCAGGCTTCCAGCCTACGGAGATGGCCAGGACCTTGCCAGTATCTGAGTTGCTGCACCGTACTGTTTATAAACATGATTCATCAAAGTGAGGCCTGTATACTGATGTAACAAAAACGAGGATGGTGAGACATCCCATCTGCTGAGAACATCATTCTGTTTGCTGGTAACTGGAAATTCAAGGCCGTCTCATCTGTTTCGGTAAAGGCATCTTCCTGTACCGTGAGAACAGCTTCCCATCCATGTTCTGCCCTGGCATTGCAAGGCATTTATCCTGTCTACCACTGCCCTTCTCCGATTGGCCCGAGAGAGGAATCAACATTCTTCTGTGCCATTTATGTACTCTTCATAAAGGCTCTGATATAACAAAGCCTGGAGGGTCCCAACCTTCTATCCTAAACAAGAGTTTCCCTGAACACAGGGCAGGGTGACAGAGTTTATTGGAAGGTGCTAATCCTTCCTCAACAAGAAATAGACTCCATAAAAACTCTTCTATATCCCTCCAGCCAGAATCAGGCTGCGAGGACTCCTCTGTGGGCCCACTGATGAGGTTTCACTCCTTCAGCCCAAGCAAGAGGTAGCAGTCCTCTCCAAACACTTCTGTGAGGATTTCCCACCTCTCATGACCTCAGTACGAAGTCCTGAGGCCTCCTCCATTGATGTTGTTCCAGGTTGTGTTGCTGCTACAGTTTTGGGTTGGTTCTTGCTCTGTCACATGTATTGCTAGCCTGTAGATTCCTGGGAGAAGGGGGTTCAGCAGCCAATTTCTTCAGGCTCTATTCCTCTGAAGAAGGAAAACATACTTCCTTGTGCAATGCTGCTGCTCATCACTGTCCCTGGCTAGTCCCATGAGGGGAACAGCTTTAGCCTAACAGCTTAAGACAGCCTTTTCTCTCCAAACTCTGTCATACAGCAGGTGAGGCATTTGCCTGAGAGATACAGCTTTCAGGAGAGAGGACCTCCTCCAGCTGATCTTACTGACCTAAGATCTCACTAAGCATAGGAGAGAGCAGGAAAGAGGAGCCCTTGGCTGCAGTCCAGCAGTTAGTGTTCTTGGGTGGAAAGAGGGATGGATGTTTTCAGACTCTCATGCTTGAACAGTGCTCCTTGTATGAGAGATTTATATTTTACAAACACATCAGCATGGATAGTGCCCATAGAACATCAGTGACATGGCTGAGACATTGAGTGAGTGGAGTTACAACAGCACACGGCTCAGCCTCTAGAGCCCAAGTCCTTTTGTAGACTCAAGCCTAAGCGACTCCCCAGTTTGTTGAACTCCAGTTGCTCAAGAGGAACTGTCCTTTAACCACTATGCTGCTTCTTTGTACCATTTGTTATTTCATAATCTTTCCTAGGCTGCTGACAGTTTCAGCAAATCAGTTGAGGCAGAATTTACTGGTAATTACTGTTCTCATTTGCTCTCTCCAACAGCTGGAGGAAGAGGTACATGAAGTGCATATGTGGCATTGTGGGTGGGGAGGAAGAAATTCCTTTGCAGTGTTTGTATATTAGAAATATGGCTGCCAAAAATCAAGTTCCCAAATGCCTGGGGTCCACATGTTGTGTAAAAGCAGAGTAGCATCTTGGCATAGAAAAGGAACATTGCATGAAGGAATTCAGAGTCTCCCCAGGTCACATCATCCTCATGGGAAATGAAAGCCTGTGAGCCACAAAGCAGGACCCCATCAGCTGCATTTGCCACAAGGCAATGGATTTTGCTTTGACTGCTCAGAAAGCAAACCCCTTAAAGGAACTGTGCTGGGTATACAAATGCAGTGTTTCATTTATTTAAGACACAAATGCAAACCCAAACAGGGTTTCACAGTTGTAAGTCACAGAAGTCTTTAATGAAAACCAGCTATTGGAATGTTAATAACAGCTCCTTGTACCGTAAGCAACGAGCCCACTCAGTCAAGCTTTTAGAAAACTAATAGTTTCAACAGATCAACCTATTAATCATTTGGTCTCCTAATGCTGACAGTTCAACTTGCAGTACATAACAAATATCCCATATTCTGCTCCCTGAGATCCTAAAACAACAGGCTGTCCTCTGAGATACTAATGAAGGATTCATTTGACCCAAACTGCCTCCATTCATTCAGTCTTTAGTCACTTAGTTAACTGGGGAATGCTCCTGTGGCTACAAACCATTCATCAGTGCTAAGAAGATGACAACTCATGACCCCACCACAGCAGCCCTGGAAACCCAAGTGACTGGCTGTCATAAAATATTGCCCATTACTGCCACCAGTGTAATGTGCTCACTGATACTGACCACGAGAGACACCACCAGGTCAAAGCATTGCTCTCTTTCAATTGAAAGAGCCAGGTAATTTGGATAAATACCTTCAAAAAGTGTTAGCCTGTAAATACTGGGGAGTTTATGGTGATTGGGCCCCATATGGGGTTTATGGTGAAGGGCTGCTTTCTGTGCTCTGCAGCTTCATTCCTGAGACCTTTCATGTCAGGTTGCTTAAAACTGGTTTGGGATGAAAGAGGTTTTTCCCAATTGGTAGCAAGCAATGTGCACAGGACTGAAGTACATCATGTCCACTCATTCCTTCTGTAACTTTTTAGACATTCTTTCAGGCTTAATCCTGAGAAGGAACTTCTTCACAGTGAGGGTGACGGAACAGGCTGCCCAGGGGGGTTGTGGAGTCTCCTTTTCTGGAGATATTCAAAACCCGCCTGGATGTGTTCCTGTGTGACTTGGTCTAGGTGATCCTGCTGTTGCAGGGGGATTGGACTAGATGATCTTTAAAGATTGGGTTCCCCAATCTTTAAAAAGGGAAAGAAGGAAGACCCAGGTAACTATAGACCGTTCAGCCTCACCTCCATCCCAGGAAAGGTGATGGAACAATTTGTACTGGAGGCTGTTTCCGGGCACATCAAGGACAGGAGGGTCATTAGGGACAGTCAGCATGGCTTCACAAAGGGAAAGTCATGCTTGACCAACCTTATAGCCTTTTATGAGGGTGTAACCAGGTGGATGGATGAGGGCAGAGCCGTGGATGTCATCTATCTTGACTTAAGAAAGGCATTTGACACGGTCTCTCACAGCATCCTTGCAGACAAACTGAGGCAGTGTGGCCTGGATTTTCGGGTAGCGAGGTGGATTGTAAACTGGCTACAGGGTAGAAGTCAGAGAGTGGTGGTCAATGGGACAGAGTCTAGTTGGAGGCCTGTATCTAGTGGAGTGCCCCAGGGATCGGTGCTGGGACCGGTCCTGTTCAATCTATTCATTGATGACTTGGATGAGGGATTGGCATGCACTGTCAGCAAGTTTGCTGATGACACAAAGCTGGGTGGTGTCGCCGACACCCCCGCAGACTGTGCTGCCATTCAGCGAGATCTGGACAGGCTGGAGAACTGGGCAGAGAAAAATCTAATGAGCTATAACAAGAGTAAGTGCAGAGTCTTGCATCTGGGCAAGAACAACCCCAGGTACCAGTATAGGCTGGGGACTGACCTGTTGGAGTGTAGTGTAGGGGAAAGGGACTTGGGGGTCCTGGTGGACAACAAGATGACTATGAGCCAGCAATGTGCTCTTGTGGCCAAGAGGGCCAACAGCATCCTGGGGTGGATTAGAAGAGGGGTGGTTAGCAGATCAAGAGAGGTTCTTCTCCCCCTCTACTCTGCCCTGGTGAGACCACACCTGGAGTATTGTGTCCAGTTCTGGGCTCCTCAGTACAAGAGGGATGTGGAGCTGCTGGAGAGAGTTCAGCGTAGGGCAACAAAGATGATAAGAGAGGTGGAACACCTCCCTTATGAGGAGAGGTTGAGGGAGCTGGGTCTCTTTAGCTTGGAGAAGAGGAGACTGAGGGGTGACCTCATTAATGTCTACAAATATTTGAGGGGTGGGTGTCAGGAGGATGGCACTGGGCTGTTCTCGGTGTCATGTAGTGATAGGACAAGGGGCAATGGTTGTAAGCTGGAACATAGGAGGTTCCACATCAACCTGAGAAGGAACTTCTTCACGGTGAGAGTGACGGAGCACTGGAACAGGCTGCCCAGGGGGGTTGTGGAGTCTCCTTCTCTGGAGATGTTCAAGACCCGACTGGACAGGTTCCTGTGTGACTTGGTCTAGGTGATCCTGCTGTTGCAGGCGGATTGGACTAGATGATCTTTGAGGTCCCTTCCAATCCGTAATGATTCTATGATTCTATGATCTTTGAGGTCCTTTCCAATCCGTAATGATTCTATGATTCTATGATCTTTGAGGTCCTTTCCAATCCGTAATGATTCTATGATTCTATGATCTTTGAGGTCCCTTCCAATCCGTAATGATTCTATGATTCTATGATCTTTGAGGTCCCTTCCAATCCGTAATGATTCTATGATTCTATGATCTTTGAGGTCCCTTCCAATCCGTAGTGATTCTATGATTCTATGATAATGACTGTTGCCATTAGAAAGCTGGGGAAGACTAGCATTCCTCTCCTTAATCTTCAGCTTTGGGAATAAACACAGGATTTATGGTTAGGATTGGAGTATGGCATTGAGTTACAACCAAGGGAAGCTTTAGCTGTCCTTGTCTTTGCTCTGCAGTTCTAGGCTGCTGGTGGGTGAGTTAAGCTAAGACATTTCCCATTGTGGGATCTGGTACACATCACGGTGTGGCAATGGTAACTTCTGGCACAGGAGCAGCACAGGCAGCTGGAGGCTGTAGGTCTGATTGTGAAGCCTTTGAATCAGTGTTTGCTGGCTCTGCAGAATGATGTCATTTATCCTTTCTGCTAAGGCATGAGAGTTAACAGTTAAAAGACCTGAAGTTAAAGAACCTTAAAGGTCCTTTCCAACCTCAATGCTTCTATGGTTCTATGACTTTATGAAATGCCAGTTGCAAAGCACTTTATGGGAAGATACATGGCTGATGAGGCTGCCCATTCTTTGTTTCCTATCTGTATCTTACTCGCTGCTCACTATAGTTTCCTCTTCCCCTCAGAACATGAGCTGTACAATCAGTGTGACAGCCTGGAAGATATTTTCCCATTATTTCTAGTGAAATACAAGGAGCCACATTTTTTACACCAAATTAATTCCCTGAACACTGCAGAACTGGCATCCTCCAGCTGAATTCTGAGTCACCAGAGTCACTGCTCCAGTGCAGTACTCACAGCTAGCTCACAAGGAAAGGCACTGGAAGGTCTCCAGAGGAGAGCAACTCAAATGATCAGAGGGCTGAAGCACCTCCCCTGTGAGGACAGGCTGAGCAAGTTGGGGTTGTTCAAGCCTGGAGAAGAGAAGGCTCCCAGGTGACCTTCTAGCAGCTTTGCAATCTCTGAAGGGGGCTACAAGAAAGCTGGGGAGGGCATTTGACATGGGTGGTAGTGAGAGGACAAGGGGAAAGGGTTCCAGCCTTGAAGAGGGGAGATTGAGGTTGGACACAAAGAACAAACTCTTTGCTGTGAGGGTGGTGAGATGCTGGGACAGGTTGCCCAAGGAAGTTGTGGCGGCCCCATCCCTGGCAGCGTTGAAGGCCAGGTTGTCTGGGGCCCTGTGTAACCTGTTCCAGTGAAGGTGTCTCTGCCTGTGCAGGGGAGTTGGAACTGGATGATCTTTAAGGTCCCTTCCAACGCTGGCCATTCTGTGATTCATTCAACGATTCATCTCTACTCATACATGCAATGCACTGCCCTCACCAGGTAAACAGGTATTTCATGTTCATCCCAAGTAATCGTATTCCAGTTATGGAGACAACTTATATCACAGTGCTGGACTGCATGATCAATACAATGTTCAATGCATCACGTGTATTGAATGTGCTATGCTCAGTACTGTTCTGCTTTAAGCAGACAGATTTGAGCAGAATCTGTCAGTTAGATTCATGTGTTTTCTGCAGAAATGTGTGTGTTTGAAAAGTTTCTGCCCCCCTACTCCTCCTTCTTCCCCCACCTCAGCAACTTATGCCTTCCTCCCCTCCCCTCTCCTCCCCTCTCCTCTCAACCTTGGTGTCTGTTGGGAGCTCTGTCACTGCTGCTGAAAAAATGTTATCTCTTCTGAAGGAAATTTACAGTGGGAGGAACTGTCATGGTCCTCTGATTTATCCCCGTTTGCTCGGAGAGGCTGTCAGAATTCCTGAACTTTAAAGATTTATGAAGACCAAGACTGACTCTTAAAATGTCCACAGCCACTGAGATTTTGGGAGTTGGATAACCTTTACCATTATACAAAGAAGGAACTGTCTATAAATGGATCTTCTGGACATTTCGTCTCAGTTCAGTGTAGGAGCAGTGTGATGAAGCTTTGTGTGTCTGGGTCTGTATCTTGTGTAGGGTTTTTCTCTGATGTGAGGTGGGGGGAGTGAACTAAAATGTCTTGGTGCCTTTCTTCCCCAAAATGAGTTGGTTGTTTCACTGCCTGCAGATCCATCAGTGGGTTGGTTAAACCCTCCCTTTGTGTCTGATGCTTTAGCTAGAAGCTCTTGGGGGTCTCTGACTCACAATGTTAGTGGTGACCCAGGTGGGACATGTGGGGATCCAACGATGGATGCACGATCAAAGCATGATTGTCTGTCGGAACAGGACATAAGCACTTGTGCCTTCCAGTGTTAGCAGAAAGGGTCTGTGCTTACCCCAAAGGAAACAGAGTCCCATCACCTGCACATATGCGTGTATGCACACACACACCCCGAGTAGGAAAACCGTCTTCACTTGCTCAATGAGAGTCACAAATAATTCCTAAATCATAACTGGTTCGTGGAAAAGAAACAGGAAGGGTAATGGGAGAGAACTGCTGTAAAACACAACAGTTTGCTGCAGAGCACTGCCACTCGGCCTGCTGTCATCAAAGGTGAAAGTTTAAGAATGAAGCAGCCCTGCCTCCCTGTGCTGCATGAGAAAAGGCAGTGTCACACGCTGCAGAAATCAGTTGTTTTTGTGCAGAGTTCCTGTTTGTTACTCATTTCCCCTCCCTGGCTGCCTCTTTCAAGCTCTTCCAAGATTCCATATAGGAGAAGGTTTGCTGCCAGCTCAGAGCTTCCGTCTGTACTCTCGGAGAGCCTTATCTTTCCAATCTTCATGCAAACTGCAAGGGTTTGGGTTTGTTTGCTTTTTATAAAAGGGGCCATCTCAGTGTCTCTGCTGCTGACTGGGGCAGGACACCTTCTCAGAGAATTCATTATGCAGGCTTGTTTAGTTTGCAGGTTCTGAGTTAATCCCTGCCTCTCTGATTCCTACAAGACGAACACTTCTGGACTACTTCCTTTAAAAGTCCTTAAAATATTTTTTTCAAATCCTCAAGAAAAATGCCTGTGGGTCTGGCAAGTGTATCCCTCCACTTTTGGTTCCTTTTTTTGATTTTCTAGCACAGCTAGTGCCCTCTAAATCACACTGATGCTCAGGTGCTAAGAGTCTCATTTTCTCGCAGCTCTTCTCAACTGCAAGAGCCTCAGTGTATTTCCCAGTTTCATAGATTCATAGATTTATCATGGCTGGAAAGGACCACCAGCATCATCAAGTCCAGCCCTCATCCCAACATCTCTCTAACCCCTAGATCATGGTCTCATGTGCTTTAGCTACTCGGTTTTTAAACACTTCCAGGGACACGAGACTCCATCCCCTCCCTGGGCAGCCTGTTCCAGTGTCCAACAAATCTCTCAGGAAAGAACTTCTTCCGCAAATGCAATCTAAACCTCTCCTGACACAACTTAAGGCCTTTTCCTCTCATCCTACCTCAACTGCAAAAACCTCTCTGTATTTCTCAGTTTCATTGGAAGCCTGTCATCATTTCCCAGGTCCTTATCTCTGTGTAAGAACTGTAAGAACTGTATGAAAGAGGAGCTTTTAAAAACAGAAAGATAAACTTTTCTTGCTGCGCTCCACTCCAGCCCTAGATACCAGCGGCTGCCATGTGTGTCCTGAAGTACGAGGATCCTTCTGTTGCAAGAGCATGCTGGTACTTCTCCAGTGGCAGCCCAGCCAGCTGCCAGCAATGGGATAAGAGTACTGGCTGTAGCTGTCTGTACAACTTTCAGCCAAAAGTCACCCCAAGCAACAGTACAAGTTTCTGGGGTCAAACTCCAAACGCTAAATTCAGTGAGAAGCAGGTTCTATCTCCAAGGACACCCTGGTTTGGGGACTCCAACGTGTCCCCACTGATTATAATAGATATGAAGCATCAATATCTTGGAACATCTGGACCCTAAATGGCAGTAAAGTCAGCAGCAGTAGGGCTTGCCCCTGGAAAACTGCCTCCCAGAGTAGATTTCAGAGCAGAGAGTCTCAAATCTTGGCTGTGCCTGTTTCTCCAAGGCAATCAAATACATGTCATTCTTGTGGGGGGGGGTTCCATCTGGGTACAGAGACACTGCTCACACTGGTGAGGAATTAGAGACCTTCCTAGACACTCATTCTGTATTGGGAAATTCTTTCTCTGCTATTTCGTTGTGTTTTGAAATTTAAATAAGAGCAGCAGATGAAGGCCTAATATCGGCTCTTCATGCACGATGAGTCAGGCAGAGCACACTTTGCTCTCCATAGCAGTCATACACTTCTTGTTGTGGTTAGGTCTGAAAACATGTCCTATGATGACTGGCTGAGGGAACTGGGGTTATTTAGTCTAGAGAAGAGGAGGTTGAGAAGAGTGAATTCTCAAAGCAAGAGAGCAATATATGGTTGAGAAGCCTAATTCGGTCACCCAACCCATGGCAGCCATCCGACAGTCCAAAAGGTAAACACTATTACTGGGACCTGGGTTTTGAGGGCACCAGGTTTTAACAGACCTGTCCAACTTAGTTGGCCATCTTGCCTTGTGGACTCCTAGACAGCACTGGCCTTACAACACTACTTCATTCACAGTGGGGATGCTGATTCTCAACAAGCAGTGTCTGCATTAAACTAACAGAAGTAAATTTTACCTTTAATTTCCAAACAGAAATTTTTACTCTTCTTTTCCAGTGAGGTTGTTTTGATTGTCCTCACAAGAGACCGGTCAAGTTAAATCTAGACAGACTGTGATGGAGTCACAATCTAGGCAGTGTCAGATGGAGAAGCGTTACAAACCCTCCACGACTCCACCTTCCTCTCACAAATGATAACCTAATGGCACTTTTAACCAGCAACAATAATTCAATAATAATGATGAATTTGATTTTGATTTTCTTCCCATTTCCAGGCCAGCTGAGAGTAAGAAGGAAGAAGCAGCAGACAGTATTTCAGGAACTGGTGGTGCGAGGTGAAAGTTTCTAAGCAACTGAACGGTCTAAGTTTCCTTCTTGAATGTTCTTTAGACTTTCAAAATCCTAAATTCAGTGCAAGTCAGAGGGAATGACAGCCTTAAATGTCTAAATCTCTTGGATGAGGGCTAGCATCTCTGAAGTCCGCTCTGATGCCCTGCCAAATATCACCCGTTTATAAATGAGCTTTTCCCCTGCCTTTTCCTCAGTGCCAACTGAGCGCAAGTGTTGGCAAGATCTGCACGAGTTTGTCTGGACTCTGAACCACTTTGCTGAATGCTTAATCAAGCTGCTTACCTCCCTCTCCCAACAGAGGCCATTTGTACAGCAAAAGAATCAGCTGGTCGGTGAAGCAGACAAGTGGAGTGAGGGAGAGGGAGCAAGCTCTTTGAATGGGATGAGAACAGAGCCACCGGCACCTCAAGAAAGTTTATCTGCTTCCAGTGCCAAGCACATGCAGTGCTAATCTTTTGTTGCCATGAATATTCAAGCCCAGCTGCCAGCAACAGAGGGAGCAGCTGCAGTGGCAGAGCTGGCAGGTCCCCTCATGGTGCCCTCACTTGCCGACCCTGGCATCTGGGTCTGTCTGAGGGTGGGGAGGGGGAGATGCTGTTTGCATTGCAGACAATGAGCTGCGTGGCAGCCCAGCCCCGTGCTTCCTAAGCAGCATGCAGTCAGGAACGTGCTCACCCTGGAGGGCCCAAGACTGTCCTGTCTTGCTGACATGAGTGTGCCAGTTGCTCCAGATGTTTGGGGTCATGTTAAGTCCTGGAACGAAGGAGTGAGTCTGGGACAAGAAAGAGCAGCAGCTGGGGCAATCTAAGATTGAAGAACCCCTGCTTCTGCTTGGAGAAGCCAAACTGAGAGAAAAGCTTGCAGGGCCCACGGAAAGCCAGATACACACAGCCATGGGCATATCATGGTTGTCATGGTATGTTTGATGGAGAAGACTATTTGGTAGGAAGGCATGGCGAGCTGTTAAATGGCATTAAAGCAGCTCAGCACAGATCACAGACAAGCTTGCAGGTGACTGTGCTGCTGCAGTGTCGTGAAAGGGATGTCCAGTTCTGTGTGCCACAGTATAAGAAGGACATTGAGGGGCTGGAGCGGGGACAGAGAAGGGCAACAAGGCTGGGGAGAGGTCCAGAAAACAGGTCCTGTGAAGAGCAGCTGAGGGAACTGGAGTTATTCAGTCTAGAGAAGAACAGCCTGAGAGGAGATCTTAGTGCTCTCTACAACTACCTCAAAGGAGGTTGTAGCAAGGCTGGTGCTGGTCACTTCTCCCAAATTCCTGATGATAGTATGAGAGTAAATGGCCTCAAGTTGCATCAGAGGAGGTTTAGATTGGATCTTAGGAAGAAGTTCTTTCCTGAGAGAGAGTGGTTGGACACTGGAACAGGCTGCCCAGGGTGGTGATGGAGTCCCCATCTCTGGAGGGGTTTAAAAACCAAGTAGCTAAAGCACTTGAGGCCATGGTCTAGGGGTTAGTGAGATGTTGGGATGAGGGCTGAACTTGATGATATTGGTGGTCTTTCCAGCCAGGATGATTCTGTGATTCTAATGCTTTATTTTTTGTCGATGGGTAGGTTTTCTGCTCTGCACTGTCCTCCTGCTGAGGGATCTTATATACTTGAACCCACCAGTGTACCTGCTGGCCCAGAAAAGGTTTACAGTGTGAGCTAGAATTAAGTGGTAGCAGCTGGAACGTGCCTGTGACACGTACCTTGGGTGCCAAATCACCCTGATGCAGCCATGACTTGGGGGGGATTGGAGAGAAGGGGACTGATTCGTAAGGTTTTTCTTCTGACTTGCTCAAAGGCAGGAACAAACAAAGCCAGCAACAGTCCATTCTGCCCCCTTCTTTCCTGAAATTCAGCCCATGGGATCTTTCACAGGGAAGGCTGCAGGAGCTAGCACCCACACTGGCAACATTTGGTGCATGTCCTAAGCTCTGATCATCTTATCCATTCTTTTCTGGGAAGCAGGTCTGCCAAGAGGTGCACTGAGTCCATACATTTGTCTGCAGACAGCTTAAAAAAAGTTTGGAAAGCAGGAGCTGGCTTCTCCAAAAAGGATCTGTCCTGTCTGGCCAGGTGCCACAATCAACAACTGGACTTCACACACTACCTGCTGGGTGGGAACATTCATAGAATCATAAAGGTTGGAAGAGATCTCCAAGATCATCCAGTACAACCGTCAGCCCAACCCCACTCTGCCCACTAACCCCTGTTCCCCAGGGCCACATCTACCTGGTTTTTGAACTCCTCCAGGGACGGTAACACCAGCCCCTCCCTGGGCAGCCTGTTCCAACCTCTCTGACCACTCTGTCAGGGCAGGAATTGTTCCTAATGTCCAACCTAATCCTCCCCGGCACAGCTTGATGACGTCCTATTGCTAGCAACTTGGGAAAAGAGACCGATCCCCATGTCTTATACACTCTCCTTTCAGATAGTGCTAAAGAGCAATAAGGTCTCCTCTTAGCCTCCTTTTCTCCAGACTAAACAAACCCAGTTCCCTCAGCCACTCCTCATCAGACCTGACCTCCAAGCCCTTCACCATTGTTCTTCACCATTCTTTACCATTCCTACAGCCCTTCCAACTTCCAATCCTGTAGTATTTCCCCCAAGTTGGCTCTATCATCCAGACACTGCTGCAAATCCCTCTCATGCTGCTTTAACAACTTTAGCCCTTTACATTAGAGTGACTCTCAAAGCAGAGGAATTCTTGCTTTCAAATTCAATGAGGCTTGGCACTAAAAACACAAAGATCTGAATGTTACGCTTTCAAATTACAGAAGGGGCTTCACATAGTGTTACAGAAGCTGGATCCTGACAGGTGTAATTATTTCTGTTCTCATCTGCAGCCTTCCAGAAAACCTATGCCCAGAACAACAAATGTGACCAAGTCCTACTAGAGCTGAACCTATTAAGACCAAAGCTCATGGCATGATTTCCTAATCAAGACTCATGCAAAGAAGCCTGTTCTTCCCAAAACAAGGACAGACAGAATTCCTTGAGCCTTTCTAAGATCAAGGGAATAGCCTGGTACTGGTCACTCACCCTGTGTGCCTTTCACCTCTTGTGGCCTCAGATGAAGATGAGGCCACTGCCTTCTCAGATGCTGGGGAGGACCGGCTTTACAATGTGCACTAGCAAGAGGAAAAGCTGAAGGATGCTCCTTCTGCACTGCATGCATCAGTCAGTACTGCGTCCTGCACTCATTAGCACCAGTTGGTTGTTGGGTCCTTTTTAGGAATTGGAATTAGCACTGTGCTCAGGTGGACCAGAAGACCAATGGCATCCTGGCTTGGGTCAGCACTAGTGTGGCCAGCAGGACTAGGGACGTCGTTCTCCCCCTGTACTTGGCACTGGGGAGGACTCCCCTTGAGTACTGGGGGCACTGCTGGGCCCCTCACTTCAAGGAAGAGATTGAGGGGCTGGAGCAGGTCCAGAGGAGCACTGAGGCTGGGGAAGGGACTGATGAGGAGAGGCTGAGGGAGCTGGAGGTGTTTAGCCTGGAGAAGAGGAGACTCAGGGGAGAACTTTTCCCTCTCTCCAACTCCCTGAAGGGAGGTTGTAATCAGGTGGGGGTCAGGCTCTTCTGCCAGGATGAGAGTGCAGGGCCTCAAGCTGCCAAGGAAGGATTAGGTTGGATGTGAAGAAGCTTTTCCTCATGGAAAGGGAGATCAGACCCTGGAAGGGACTGCCCAGGGCAGTGGTGGAGCTTCCATCCCTGGAGGTATTCAAGGACAGACTATGCTGGGCTGGATGAGCTCAGAGGGCTTTTCCAGACTCAATAATTCTATGATTCTGTAACATCACGATCCAGCAACCATCCAACATACATGCTATGAGAGTTCAGGGATGTCCAGCTCACCTAGTGCTCCTTCAGGCCCAAGAAACTGCTGCTATGTTCTCCATGTTGACAGGCCAGTAGAGTTTTGCTCTCAGCAAAACTTGTCCCTTAGATCCCTGTGCAGCACCAAGAGGAAAGTTGTGCAGCTGCCCCAGTGCAGGTTCTGGATGTGTCTACAGCACTCAGCAATTCCTTGGATCCTTGACTAGTGACAGTGCTTCAGCTGAGGCATGAGAAAAGGTTAAGGCTGCATCCCAGAGCTGGAAGGCGGTGTTTCAGATCTGCCACCCAGATACTGCTCTCTGACTTACAGGTGTGCAACCGCTGCAGTTGCTGCTTGTAAGCCATGTGTAGCTCAGGTCTGTGTTTTTTTACTGTGCTCTACATTTGGCTGCAAAGTTTCTCCTTTCTCATTGCAAATGCATCAATAAGAAAATCCTAGAGAAATCTCTAAGACAAGGACTTGAAACCTAACTCAGCCCTAGTTCACCAAAGTACTTCAAGTGCTTGTACTGATGCAAGGCCATAAATCATCACTCGGAAAACTGCTTCAGGATAGATCCTTGTCCAGAGGAACTCCGTGCCATGCCCTTTTACTATGAACATTGTCTAATAGCCATGCAAGTTTTCCCAGCTTCCATGGCATTCAGAGCTTCAAGGTGTGAATAAAGAGAGGTAGGGAACCTAGAGAAGTGATCCTGCCTGAACCTAAGAAACTAACAATTGTACTCTCCGTTTTGTTATTCTCTTCATAATGTAACCATGGCGAGATGTATGTTGCTTATTTCTTCAAAGAAAATTGAATTTTAGAGACAAACAATCCATTTGGCAATGTGCTGATGCAGTACCTCAAGCGTTTGCCAGAGAAGAGTTAGCTGACATGCAGCTTTTTCACTTCGTGCAGCTTTTGGGTGAATTACGTTTTGTTTATGTTTCTGTGCTTAGTTCAACACAAGAAGCCTTTCTGCTGGCTCATTGAAAAACTTCATACCATGGCTTAACAGTGATCTTCTGTGAGCACAGAGCACCCTGCCTTTACATACTGCATTGGGCACTGGAACAGGCTGCCCAGGGAGGTGGTGGAGTCCCCATCCCTGGAGGTGTTTGAAAACTGAGTAGCTAGAGCACTTGAGGCCATGATCTAGGATTTAGGGAGATGTTGGGATGCAGGCTGAACTTGATGATGCTGGAGGTCCTTTCCAGTCATGATGATTCTATCACAAGTGTGACTAGGTACAGCTTGGTACAACAGCACTGGACACAAAGCTGTGCCCCACCCAGACCCTCCACCTGGGACCCTCAAAGGCCCCAGCAGTTGTGGGTTGTTAGTAGGAATCTGGCTCAGGAGGACTAAATGAACTAACAAAAGGGGCAGAGGCATTTCATGCCATGACTCGGCTGCAAAAACTTGCAGAGGAGCAGCTCAAGCTGCCCTGTGGCAGGTGACAGTGGAGGCAGAGCGTGGCGTATTTCATGTGACTGTCAGTCATGTGCCATCACCACAAGAGCAGATGGGGCAGACACAGCAAGCAGGGACCTGCCTGTGCAGCAAGTGAATACACAGAGCTCATTCAAGGCACTCTCCCTGAATAGGCTCACGGGATCACCTTCAACCCAGTCCCTTGTGTGGACAGTCCGCAAATTTGGCCTCAGGCCCAGCCTTGAGGCTGCTCTTAAAATTCAGCGTGGATGCAGCGACAGTGTCTGCTGTAGCACCACACCTCGGGCCCTGGCCTCCCCACCTGTAGCCGTGCTCCCCTCTGCAGATACATCAGACCAAACATTTTTCCAAGGTAACTGCTCGTTACCTCTCAGAGAGTTGCAACTGCAGGGCTGAAAGAACTCAGCTCTTCTGAGGAAGCAAGCTTCACAGAAGCAACCTGTTAACTCAGTCCAAGCTGTGAAACACTTCTGAAAAGGCAGACCTCTTCCTGGTGTGTTTATACATAGGGAATCTACATAAACATGTCGAAGCGCATGGACTCAGCCATATGCACCCACCAATACACACATGCTTCCTTCGGCGTGCACGTGCATCCCTCTGCCAGCACCAGATTTCTGGCAGGCAGCTCCTCCTGCCCTTGCCCCACAAGCAGCAGGCACTAATTCTCCCATCTGCAGACTTCACCCCTTTCCCTTGCCTTGGTTCCTTGCCTGCCAGCAAACATGCCCTCTCTAGCGAAAACTGAGTAGAGCTTCCTCACCACTTCCTAGACCAGCGCTTTCTAATCAAGCACTCTCTGCTGGAGCCTGATGCCACCGGGGAAATATCTGGAAGGACCAAACGTTGCAGGGACTAGACACCACGACGTGCCAGAGCTCATTGGTATTCCACTTGTGACCAGCTCCCCGGTGGCACGGCTGGGCACACCTGAAAGCCCCAGAACCCTGAGCGTGCAGCAGAGTGCTTGGCTCACTGTGGGCCCCACTGCACAGCGATGATATGAGCACAACAGCAATACATCCCATGCAGGGCTGGCTTCAAATGCAATGAACTGTAACAAGGGCAGTGTAGAGTCTGCTATCTGAGCAAGAACAACCCCAAGCACCAGTGTAGGATGGGGACTGACCTGTTGGAGAGCAGCATAGGAGAAGGGGATTTGAGGGTCCTGGTGAACAGCAGGGTGGCCAGGAGCCAACAATAGGCCCTTGTGGCCAAGAAGGCCAATGGCATCCTGGAGTGAATTAGAAAGGTGGTGGTTAGTCAATCAAGAGAGGTTCTTCTCCCTGTTTACTCTGCTCTGGTGAGACAACATCTGGAATCTTGTGTCCAGCTCTGGGCAGGAGGAAAAAGCTCTTGAATCTGAGAGAACAGGCTGCCCAGAGAGGTGGTGGAGGGCCCATTCCTGGAGCCACTCGAGGTCAGGCTGGATGGGGCTCTGGGCAATCTGTTCTAGTTCGAGATTACCCTGCTTGCTGTAGAGCGATTGGACTGGATGCCCAAAACATTCTATAGTTTCATTATTACCATGCCTCTTTCTAGCACTTCTCCCTAAGAAAAACAATCAGACAAAAATGAGAGGCCAAAGGAGGGTAAAGGGAAAACAGGGTGTAGATCTTTCGAGGTCCCTTCCAATCCTTAATGATTCTATGATGAGGATAGCTGCAATTTTTACTAAAAGAATTATTACAAAAGTTTGTAGTCAGATGAGCCCCAAAGACAGCCAGCATGTCTCCCTCACATTTTATCACCCCTGCCCAAAATCCTTCTTAGGTTGTGCCTTGTTAAAAGCCTGAAAACTAGGACATTGAGGCAAGGACAGGCCTAGGAGGAAAGCAAACACAGACACTGCAAGGAACTAATACACAAAGATCTGTAGGATTAGCGGGTGGCGATTTAGGTCTGCAGTCACAGAGGAGACTGTGTTGACATGATGTGCAAAAAGATTTGCCTCAAATATCAGAGTTGCTTGGTCAAAGGGTTTTGCCAGCTCTGCCCTGCAGAACAGGAAGGCAAATACAAGCAGATCTATGCTACAAAAAGGGCTGAGTTACTGCCCCATCACCAGGTCCTTTCCTCCTGATCAGGGCTGTTACAAAGGCTGGTTTGGTTTCGTTGGGGCAATTTGTTTTGGTTTTGGAAGGATACACTCTGATCTTGAGCTTTTTTTTGGACAACCAACATTTGAGGTGATGCCACAGATTCCACCAACGCAGAAGCCTGCTGCATTTTTTCTTTCCAGCCTGAGCCTCCAGCCTGCAAGACCAATGTGGTGTCTCCTGGTCCTTCCAAATGAAGTTAGGAGAACAGGCTGGCTGACTTGCATCTGCCCTACACTGCACAAACAGCGTCGCAGAGTGGATTCACTTGCTAGGAGGAGGAATACATGTGTACATTCCTCTCCATGAATTAGCTGTGCCACAGTGGCTCCAAAAGGAGTTGAAGGGAGAACAAGGTAAGAGCCACTGTCTGTTAAAAATACCAGTCCCTGCCATATCAAAGAAAGGGGGATATCAGATCACACCTCAAACCCTAATGACAGCAGTTCAGGGAATTTGCTCAGATTCATGTCCTTAGCTCAGTTTTTATGGGGCACTGGGTGCCTTCAAGCAAGCAAGGAACCCTCTGTTCCTTTGAAAGACAGTGACTGAAGGAGGAGATAGACTGAAGGGATGGAAGGGAGGGCAAGGCAGGGCACCGGATTGTAGCCCCAGCTCCATTGGTGCCTAAAGTGACCTTGTGCAGAAGCAGGAAGACTTTCAGGCCAGCAGAATGTAATTACTGTGGTTGGAAAGGCGCCAAGACTCTGGCATTAACATCTCTACTGCCTGTAAAAAATGCCACAGGGGCAGAACTATCGATTTCTCCATTGCTGGAAAAAAAAGTGCTGGAGAGGTAGAGGAGCCTGTAAGCTTTGTAAAGCAGCTTGAATTGTAATAGTGGGGGTTGCAAACACAGTTAGCTTTCACATATATCTCTTTTTAATTTAACAAACATGGCTAAATCAAAAGAAGACATGGGTATTTCCCCCCTATCCCCAAGAGAGGAAGATATTCCCACTGAACTGTGGCAAACCCTGGTGCTGCAGTACACAGAGAGATACCTGTGTTTGCATCAGACTGCTTTTTCCCCTTTCCAACCCCAGCCTCATTGCCTTTTGCTAATCAATCTGATTCAGGACAAAGTCTACAGCAGACAGAGCAACACTTGATGCTATCACTGTCATGAGACCAGCCGAAGACTGAGGAGCTAGAGTCCCTCTAACAAATCAAAGGTGAAAAAACCCTTCTATCTAAGAACCTCCTTCTGCTTTGCTGCAATTCTGGGGAAGCCAAAATGAGTGCAATACAGGGCAACAACACTAATCATAAAATAATTGAATCATCCTGGCTGGAAAGGACCTCCAGGATCATCAAGTCCAGCCCTCATCCCAACACCTCCCTAACCCCTACACCATGGCCTCAAGTGCTCTAGCTACTCGCTTTTTAAACACCTCCAGGGATGGGGGTTCCACCACCTTCCTGGACAGCCTGTTCCACTGCCCAACCACTCTCTCAGGAAAGAACATCTTCCTAAGATCCAATCTAAACCTCCTCTGATGCAACTTGTGGCCATTTCCCCTTGTCTTATCATTAGAAATTTGGGAGAAAAGACCAGCACCAGCCTTGCTATAACATCCTTTGAGCTAGCTATAGAGAGCAATAAGGTCTCCTCTTAGCCTCCTTTTCTCTAGATTAAATAACCACAGTTCACTCAGCTGCTCTCCATTGGACCTGTTTTCCAGCCCCCTCTCTCCCCAGCCTCACTGACCTTCTCAGGCCCCTCAGCCTCACTGACCACCCCAGCTCCTCAACGTCCTTCTGATACTGTGGCACCCAAAACTGGACCCAGCACTTAAGGTGTGGTCTCACAAGTGCAGAGTACAGGGCATCATCACCTTCCTCCTCCTCCTTCTGGTTGCTCCATTCCTGATACAGGCCAGGATGCCGTTGGCCTTTTTGGCCACCTGAGCACCCTGCTGGCCTCTGTTCAGCCGGCTGTCAACCAGCAACTCCAGGTTCTTTTCTGACAGACAGCTCTCCAGACACTTTTTGCTCAGCCTGTAGCTACTGAAGGTTGTGACTGAAGTGCATGACCCAGCACTTAGCTCTGTTAAACCTCATCCCATTGGCCTCAGCCCATCGCTCCAGCCTGTCCAAATGCAGAGCACTGGATCCCACTATGTTTCACCACAAGCAGAAACAATTTGTACAGCCACGTCTGGAGGCTTCCTATACAGGTCTCCAAATTGCAGGGGTCTGACCTGGTATCAGAGGGACATGCTAGCACAGCAGCTGTATGGAACGTGCTCATAACTCTCATAAGCATACAGAAACACTTGCCAGCTTGCAACCGCTGGTGTTTCAGGATTAGTCTTTAAAATGCAGAACTGAATTCTTCCCTTTCTTGGCACTCTCACTTTGTCCCATGGGGGATCAATGGGCTTGTAAGTGGCAGAGAATTTGCACACAGTAATGATTCATTTCAGGTATGGCATCTGGCAGGGACTCATGATGGGGGAAAATACAGGTACTGCTACAGTCAAAGGATGGCATCAACTCTTCTTGCAAAAGGTAGAGGATACAGGTTACATAGAAACAAGCATGAAGTGATAAGGTCCCTGCTTGCAAGCCTAAGGGACTTTGACAGCCACACAGACAGCATCATCATGTACCTCATGTGCAGTCATACCGCATGGCAAGTGGTGGTGGTGCAGCAAGACCCCACTTTTCAATTAGAGCTGTCTCCTCACAAGTTTGTTGTGCAGAAGAGCTCAGTAAAGCAAGAGGGAATGGTCACTGTCAACATCTCTGGCATATTTGGCTCAATCTTAAAAGACTTTTTCAACTTAAATTATTTTATTTTTATGATTTTATCATCCTTTCATTAATTTTTCTTTTTAAAGCCCAGATTCTGAAGGCAGAACATGATGAAACACTCCAAGTTAGCTCTTGTCTTTCTACATTGTTAAAGGAGGTGCAACCATACCCACTAAACCATGTCAGAGTGGCTGCTATTATAAACAACTTACAAAGATTTAAGCACTGCTCGACCAAGATGCAAACAAGCCAGGAGAGAGCATCTGCATTAATCTGTTAAACACTGAATGGGTAAGTTGCACCCAGACTGCAAACTTTAACATTTTCCTGATAAAGACATACCACAGACTCACAGAACATTAAGGATTGAAAGGGACCTTGAAAGGTCATCCAGGCCAACGCCCCTGCCACAACAGCATCACCTAGATCAAGTCGCACAGGAACATATCTAGGCGGGTTTAAACGTCTTCAAACCAGAGAAGGGGACTCCACAACCCCCCTCCCTGGGCAGACCATTCCAGGGCTGTATCACCCTCACTGGGGAGAAGTTCCTTCTGATACTGATGTGGAAGCTCCTATGTTCCAGCTTACACCCATTGCCCCTTGTCCTATCCATCCTCCTGACACCCACCCTTCAAATATTTATAGACATTAATGAGGTCACCCCTCAGTCTGTCTCTCCAAGCTAAAGAGACCCAGCTCCCTCAGCCTTTCGTAATCAGGAAGATGTTCCACTCACTTGTGGCTCTGCACTGGACACTCTGGAGAAGGTCTGTGTTCTTCTGGAACTGAGTGGTCCAGAAAAGGACACAATATTCCAGATGTGGTCTCACCAGGGCAGAGTAGAGGGGGAGGAGAACTGCTCTTGATCTACTGATCACCCCTTTTCTGATCCACCTGAGGATGCTGTTGGCCTTCTTGGCCACAAGGGCACATTGATGGCCCACTGCCGGCTCACGGTCATCCAATGAAGCAAGAGGAGCGAGAAATAGCCAAGGACTTACTAGATCCTCACAGTATCGCGGTATGGTAATTGCAGTGGAACACGAGGGAAGAGTGTTGTCTTTTATCAGAGTGGCAACAGTCTAATTTTCTGACCTTCCTATAGATGATTAGGGGTCTCACATTTCTGGATGATCTGATTGAGTGTAACTTTAATCTGTCACATCACTTGCTACTCGGGCAGAAGTCCAAGCTGAGGCAGAAAACCTCTAATACACTTTCTTTGGGAGACTCCTTCTGTCCTATTCCCTTCACATGCATGGGGATGAAGCTGTTTCTGACTCAGAAATAACCCAGTCTTTTATTCCCATTTGCTCTGAGAGCCTGACACAGCCACAAAGCCATCGTACTTACCATGTTGCAAACTGTGTGGTGAATTCAGCACCCTGGAGGGAAGAGAGGCCATTCAGAGGGACCTTGCCAGGCTCCATAAGTAGGCTGTGCAAATTCCATGAAGTTCAACATGGGCAAGGATCTGCACCTGGGTTAAAGCAATCTCATGCAAAAATACAGATTGGGAGGAGAAAGACTACAGAGGGACTTTTCCCAATGGGATCTAGCGATAGGACAAGGGGAAAAGGTTTGAAACTGAAGGAGAGGAGTTTCAGACTAGATCTTAGGAAGAAGTTCTTCAGTGCAAGGGTGGAGAGGCTCTAGAATCAATTGCCCGGAGAGGTTGTGGCTGCCCCATCCCTGAAGGTTTTCAAGGCGAGGTTGGATAAGGCCTTGAGCAACCAAGTCGGGTTGAGAGGTGTTGCTGCCCATGGCAGGGGGTTGGAGTAGATGATCTCTAAGGTCTCTTTCAACCTAGGACAACCTATGATTCTGTAATTCTATGATCAAGAGATTAGAAAGATGCCATTCATTACCACCCCGCCTTTCTTACTCAGCAGAGGTGTGCAGGCAGGCTCAAGAAGTGACAAAAGTTGTTCTCTAAGAGTTTGAACATTCATTTTTCTCATCTGCTCAAATCCTTTCCAGCCAACACCACTGTGAGGCAACAACTTTGAGGAAGGACAGAATCATAATCAGGATTGTATTCACCCATCTCATTGTCATCTGCTACTTGTACACTAGCTGCATCATCCCTGTTCTGCAGCTCTTAGCGCTTACCTAGAGCTTAGAATCATTGAATCACTAGGGATTGGAAGGGACCTCAAAAGATCATCTAGTCCAATCCCCTTGCCACAGCAGGATCACCCAGACCAAGTCAGGGTTAGAAGGGACCACAGGATCATCCAGTTCCAACTCCCCTACCATGGGCAGGGACACCCCACCCTAGATCAGTCTGGCCAGAGCCTCATCCAGCCTGGCCTTAAATACCTCCAAGGACAGGGCCCCAACCACCTCCCTGGGCAACCCATTCCAGGCTCTCACCACTCTCACGGTGAAGAACTTCCTTCTCACATCCAGTCTAAACCTGCCCATCTCCAGCTCTGCTCCATTCCCCCTAGTCCTGTCGCTACCTGACATCCTAAAAAGCCCCTCCCCAGCCTTTTTGTAGGCCCCCTTCAGATACTGGAAGGCCACAATAAGGTCACCTGGGAGCCTCCTCTTCTCCAGACTGAAGAGCCCCAACTCTCTCAGTCTGGCCTCATAGGAGAGGTGCTCCAGCCCTCTGATCATCCTCGTGGCCCTCCTCTGCACTCGCTCCAGCACATCCACATCCTTCTTGTAAT